>CM010608.1:12162997-12762997 GCA_003430845.1 Xanthoceras sorbifolium | reverse complement strand
ATTATTTTCTTCTTCTTCTTCTTCTTTTTTGTGTAAGAATGTACACAATTTTCTTCTCTCTTAAGATTAGGTTTTAGTGAAATCAAATAATGAAATCCAATACCATTACTTTTTTCTTTTTTTTAATGACTTGTCATTGTTTTACTTTTGATGATGTATCCCTTTGTATTGATTTTACTAGTCTGCCCATAGATTTCCCAACATGGAATTTCATTTTTTTTAAGTTGTTGATCATAGCACTAAGAAAATTTCTATGTTCAAAAAGGGCAGTAAAGAGATTGTCATTTTTTCCCACCTTTTTTTTTTTTTTGGGTTGGTCTTTCCATGACTTTTTCTATCGTTTTTGAGGCTTTTCATTGCGGTATTAGAAAATTCTAGTTTCTTCGAGATTGCATGAACATTATTATATAATTATTGCATAAATATTTAATAGAAAATAAATGAATTTTTTCCTTCTCTTATTTACGTCTGTATTCTCCTCCAAAATTTTTTAAGACGAGCATTATTAATATAAAGGTGATATATTAATATTTAATTATATAAATTACTTATTCAAACGGTTAACTAACTATTTATCATAGTTTATATTTAATAATGGAACAATAATTTGATCTTATATACAATTTTTTTAAAAAGAATAAATAAATAAAAAAAATACTTTAATCAATGTTAATATCCATATCAACCCTATAGTTTTAAAGGTGGCTTTAATACCACTCAAAATTTTAATCTATTCATGAAAGATTTTTATTACTAAAATACCCATTCATATAATTACTTATAAAAACATAACTTATTGAAACTGTCCTTAGAAAAAAGGAAAAAAAATTATTAAAACTCCTACTTTTTACTTTTCACCCATCAACATACACCGTTTATCGCGATCCCTAGGCTATAAAAGTTAGTTTGTAGCGTTCTTACCTGGTAGATTTCTAGAAGGCGACTGTTGAGGCTGGTCCTGTTACAGCTTCAGCTTCGATTTCGATTCCCATTCGGTGGTTACCTTCCAGCTTTAGGTGTGGTTATTAGGAATTATCATGGACTGGTTATGCTTTGGAGTTGTCAAAGTTTGGATGCTCGTTTTTCTACCCAAGCAGCCAAAAGCATCTCCAATCCATTACTTACTCTATTTTTGGTACAACTTTTATACCATTTATTTTATTTTATCTCCAACCTATTACACCAAATCTTACTCTAAAAAGTATATTCTCTTTTTTTTTCTTTTTCTATTATTTATTAATAATTAACATTTCACCCCTTAACTAATATAATATTACAACAATATATTACATTTCGGTAACTTAAAATAATTTTTAAATTAAAATATTAAATTTAATTAACTAAAATGCTACATTTGTTATTAACTTAAACATTACATTCATAAAAGAAAAAAAAAACATAAAAATAATATTATATATTGATCGTCATTTAATTTTCTGAATTAGTATATTCATCCCACAAATGATCCATTAAAATATTTCGAAATGTAATGTAAACATCTTTATCCTTGATTTGTGTATGTCAAGCTAGAAATTCTTAAAATTGAGTATTTTCATCTACCACCATCTCAACTTCTGGAGTTGGCACTTTTATATGATCCGCAATTATGACATCAATATTACGCTCATTATTGATTATCATGTTGTGCATAATAATACACACGGTTATTATATCATGTAATACATATTTTTTTTTCCAAAAAACATGCTGGTTCTGCTGTTGTATTTTATATTATATTTTTTCCTTAATTTTAGTGTTTTAGTGATATTTTATTTTATCATTATGAAATTTGTATGAGGTGTTTTATGTTTTTATTACTATTATATTTTGCTTTAATTTTTCTTTATTTAAATTAGTGTTTTTTAAATAATTCATTAATTTTAGTTTATTATAAATGTTAAAATAAAAAATAATTAAATTAAAATAAATATAAATAAAATAAGATTATTAAATAATAAAAAGGAATACAATTAGAATAAATTTAATTAAATAAGAATATAAATAAAATTTATTAAATATAAAAGGGATATAATTGATATAAAGTTTATTGAATAGGGTAAATTGGTGATTAATAAAAACTTTTTATAATTTAAAAAAAAAATAGCGTTACGCATTTCTATAAATAATGTTGCACTAAATATGATGTAATACTGTTCACCACTCCATTTTGGAGTCCTCATTTGCAGTCCTATTACAGTAAAATATTGACATTATTTTGGAGTTTTACTCCATTATGCAGTTGGGTTGAATATGGTCTAACGCAACTGTTATCCTTCTTGAGGCAGGTTTGTCACCCCTTTTGTTTGAATCTTATGCGGCTTATATGGTCTCTTTATTCATTCCAAATATCCGCCTCTTTCAAAAATCGGTTTGATTATTTGAGAAATTTCATTTTTTTTTTATTTGAGTTTATCTCATGTTGTGAGTGTTTCTTTTGTTCCTAATGCAGTGAACAAGGTAGCTTATGGTTTAGCAAAATTTGCTTTTGGTTAAGATTTTTGACTCTGTTTGGTTGGACAATGTTTGTACAAAGCATCTCAGTACATAAGGTAATATTCAATGTGATACCAAATTGGTATTTTAGTGTGATTTGGTGCTCCAATGAAGTACCAAATCTTAAGTTCAAAACACTAATTTTTTTGGTTTTTATAAATTTCATCTCCTTTACTAAATTCAAACAAATTATATTCCGTTTATATCATTTATCAATTTAATGTATTTATAAAATTTGATAAATAATAAAATTTATAAATTAAAATATTATAAAAAAGTATACCGCTAGAAATATCTCTTCAAGATCTTCAAAATGAACTCAATATTATATATATATTATTTATTAATTATATGTTTAACTAATGTTAAAAAATATGTATGTAATTATGTGAATAATTATTTTTTTAATATTATATGATTAGTTATTTAAGAATAATATTTTTGTATCGAAAAAATTCATTAATATTGTATAAGTTGTCAAACCCTGAGGCTATAGCACTTGATTCTTTTTTTTTTTTCTTTGTCCGAGTAATGTATCATTTTTCTTTCCAAAAAGAAAAATCAGTTAATCAATAAAAATAAGTAAATAACTAATTTAAAAGTAAAAATAATTTGTTACATATATGTAGTGACTAAAATAAGTATCAGGTCCGCTTCCTCGGGCGAAACCCCGGGTTGAGGAGTTACTCGAAATGCTGCCAAGATATCCGTATCTTTGGTTACACCTAACGTATATAGAGCCCAAGCGAATTATATAAGTCTATAAATTCAAGAGGCATTTAATAGGTCCAAAGCCCAACCTTTTATTTAAACCTTCTTTTTCAAATATAAATACAAAGGCACAGAGGTAAAAAAATAGACGAAGCCCAACATGAAGCAACGGGTTTAAGAGTTCAAACTATGAACTCAATCAACAGAGGACTAACTCTCCGATAATACAGGAGATGTGGCCTGATTGAGGAGATCCTAATCCACCACTCAAACGAGCAAATGTAGACACTATAAAGGGAGGATCGGGGTTCATAATGGGAGTCATGCCATTTTTTACACCTCTCGATTTTGACACCATTTTTACTATTCACAATCTACAATCACTAGTGCAATTCGGTCAGCTTCGATCGTCTCTCATTCACAATCCCAATCACCACCAGCCAAGACACTATCCTCAGGGAGTATTCCTTCTAATTTAGTCTACCGCTTTACAATACAATATCTCGTGTATTAATTTAATCGTCGGAGTGTATTTGAACAGTACCATCCTGATGTCTTAAACTTTTTACCTGTCATTTCCATTTTAATTTTACAGATCGTAGTGCTCGTACCTCCATCCAAAGCATTTACGGTCTACGTATACTAAGAAGTAAATGGTACAAAAAATTATATTTCCATAACAGGTGGAATTATATATTAGCTATTTTGAAAATATGTTTTAAACGTAAACTTTAACATTTAATCAAAATTCCTCCGCATGTGAAGGAAAATTGGATGGTGGAGATCTCATTGAATCACCTTCACGTGCAAAATTCCATTTTTTTTTTTTTTTTTTATACCCCTGCAGCCTTAAGTTATATAAGGAAGGCTATTAAATGATAAATTATATTTGTGAAATAAACTTATCTTCATCTATCGAAAAGTTCAGTATAAGTTTCTAAATATCGAGGGTCTAGTGTAAGGCCCATTTACTGGGGAATAAAGAAGCCCAGATGAAGTTGGAAATGATGGGGCGTACCCGTGGCCGTGACTCGTGAGCGATATCAAATAAATTAGAGTGTAGATAGAGGTGATAGACATACAATTTGTATTAAAATGAAATAAATTGTCATTGCATTTGCATCATAATCATTAATCAGCATGGATATTAGCATGTAATGTAAGCAACTACGTGTCGATCATGTCGATGCTCTTGTTGCCACCTTTGCTTTCTTCAACTGTTTCTCTCTCTCTCAAATTCATCTTAATCTCTCTCTCTCTCTCTCTCCTCTTTCCTATCTCTCTCTCTCTCTTTCAAAAATGCTTTATTGTTCAATTCTTTGTTGATCCCTTGCAGACTTGCAGTCCTCTGCTCTCTGCTACATGCTTTTTCTCAGCAAGTCTTTATTTCTCTACACACTGCCATTCACGCTTCTGCTTTATTTTCGAGGTGTCGTTATTCTTATTTCAAATTATTAATTAATTGTCTTACATTTCTGTTTACATTAGATTGGTTTCTCTATGGTTCTGTTTTGTTGTCAATTCATTGTTTTGTTCCCGGCTAATAATCACTACTTGGGGTGCAATTAGGCTGGCCACAGGTTTAAATCTAATTAGCATAAATATGATTTGACTTGGGTTGTCTCTTACCGCACCCAATAACGATTTCAGGCTGGTAGAGGACTCAGTTTTGGTGATCTTGTGTTAGGTTGAGGAAATGAGAATTCTTTTATTGCTGGATTTTTGACAAATATTTTTCACTGCAAAGGTCAATAAAAGTGATTGACCACTACTCAGGAACAGTTCAGGTTACTGGTTATATGCTGAGAGTGGACATGAGTATAGGGAAAGAGAGAGAGAGAGAGAGAGAGAGAGAGAGAGAGAGAGAGAAATGTTTTGGGGGTAGGCCGTCTTGATAGCTGTTTTTTTTTTTTATTCCTTTGTAAATTTTGAAGGGGGAAAAAAGGAAGAATGTTTAGGGTAATCGGTTTCTGAAGGTTAGTTTGGCTATATATGAGTATGTTTACACCAGTGTATTTCTAGTATAACTACTATATTCTCCTTAGAAGTCATGATAAACCTTTATTTCATTGTTAACTTTCTGTTGAATTTTGGACATGTTTAGTCAAGTGTCTTTAATCAGATTACTTTCATGTAGATTACTTTCATGTGGATAGTGAAACTTGTCTTTAAAGTGGATTTTTTTTTTTGATTTCTCACGGGTATCCGGGCCAAACCCAACTAATTCCGTTCGACCCGGGAGGCAAGTAAAGGTCTGGTCACAAGGTGCTAAAATTTAGGTTCGAACTCGGCACACAGCCTTTAGTGAGTTCACTGTGCTTAGCCACTACACCACAACTTAGTGGTTTTAAAGTGGATTTTTAGCCATTTGAAATAGTGAATCAAGTTGTCTTTTAGTGATTTGACATTTTGTTTCAGGCTCACCTAATTATAACGGCCAATGTGGTTTTCTGCTATTGTTTCTGCTTGATCGCATTTATGTTTGTGGAAGTGCCACCGATTTTTGTAACTATGTACTTTGGATGAATTTATGGAAGGATTATACTTGTGCAGTATATCAGGAATTACATGTTGTATTTTCGACCTTTATGCAGCATATGGACGTGTGATTGAGCAGGAAAAGATTTTAGGTGGATCTGATGGCCTTGCTTAATGAATTGATGGCTACAATACTAACCTTAGTCACAAAGCCGTTCTTTCTTGGCAAATTGGCTATTATCTTTTGTCTGAAAACCACTTTTGTCGTCATTCACACCTGGATAGAGCTGGTCAAGGCCACCGTTCGTTTCAATCTGAACATGTTATGGAGATCAATGATTTGGATAGCTGCTCTCATATCTCTTCCTGTAGAAATTCTTACTGCTTTGCAAAGGGAGAAGCTGGTTCGTTTTACTGTCTGTATTTCGTAATTTAAATCTATAGTTTCGTGGTCTATGTATATAAAGTTATGTTTTCTATTGATTATTTGTTAACTTGAAGCTGTGACAAATGCATGTTACCGTACATTTTATCTGTGTGCTATTAAAAATAACCATTATTCTGCTTTATAAACTCACTCTCAGGAATGAAGACATGTTATTTTATAATGGATAGCACTTATTTATTATGTACTGCTAGAACGATGGCTAAGGCCCCCAAATGGTCCCAAGAGCAGTGATAAAGGTTGAGAGATTTAACTATTGCTAATGCTGAAAAAAATGCTACATTTTGTAGCTATAAAGAAATTGCAAGTTTGTTGATTAGTCTGAACTGGTAATGCGGATTGCAGAAGTCCAGAATGTAGTTAGGTGAGAATTGTTAAGTTCTGGTTTGTTTAAAGACTATATCCTTGATCTCCATATTTTCAATAAATTTCATGATCTATCTCCTATGATTGGTACTGAAGCTGAAATTGTATGGTGATGATATGGGCTCCTTTGTGAGTGACACTGAAGTTAAACAAATGTTGAGCTTCACGAGCTGAATGTATGTTATTTTTATCTCAGTGTATCCTTATGTCTTTCTCATCTCTCTAAGCTGCTGTAACAATCTTAAGAAGAATCTAGAACTCATTTCTTACTTCTTTAGGAACTATCAGATGAAAGTTGGTGTAGTGAATGTTGGACAGAATACAGGTGATTGAAGAAAGTAATACTTAAATAATAAGATCAATAAATGGTCATACTCCACCAAATGTTGAGATTCTTTTGTTAAGCTTTTTAGGTAAAGCTTTAAATAAGAATTCAGAATTATATGTAAAGAATAATTAAATTTATTGGTTGAACTTCAAATCTATTAGATCCTCTCTTCATAACCTAGAGAATGTGCAACATGAAGATTTCAAATTTGTATTTTGCATATTTGAAGTATTGACTTTTCACAATGTTTTACCAAATTGGCAGAGTTCTGAAAAAACCTGATAAAATTGTGAAAGAAACCCTGCATACGGGTTATATGTTTCTGTAACGTTTTGCCTAATTTTTTTAAATGTCAATGATTTGAAAAACTTGAATAGATGATTACTATCTTTAGAAACTTTATATTTGGAATCAATATGAGATTTATAGTAGTGACTGTATAGAGTCGATTTGAGGTACAGTTTGGCAGTTTTATCATGACATTATTTTAACCTATTTACTTTGTTTTAGTAGATGTGCATTATATCGGACATGGTCTCTAAATATGAAATCATCTAAAAATTATTCCATTGTCTTGTATCTGAGTTGTCATGAGCATGCATCAGTTGAAAATCGAAATAGAAAGGGTCCCTGTGGTTGATTGTCTTTTAAGTGTCATAATAAATAATGAGTTGTTGCTCTATTGTGATGAACCCCATAAATCTGAAGGTTAGAGGCGTCCTTCCTTGGAAGAATACCCCAAATATGCGGTGGGTACAATTATGCCATAATTGAGTTAGTATGGAGGTTCCAATTTTGGAATATGGAACATTTGTTTCGTACCTTGACTTATTGAAATGTCTGTAAATTTGTAATACCTGATGCTTGAAATTTTGAGTATCTTGGTTGTGATGTTCTTCCATTTGCAGATGTTGTCTAATTGGAATTTTTATCTTACCTTGTGAACATGCTGCATCACTGTTAATATGCATGAACCTTCATGTAGCTAAGGGCCTTTCTGAGAGCTTTGTATTCTATTTCATTTTTGAATTTCATATCAGCAGATTGTAATTTTTTTCTCAATTGTAATAATAGTAATCGATGCTGTTTAAGTTGGATTCTTTATTGAAGAACTGGGCACTCTGTCCTATGAATTAGGTTACTACTATTGGCGATGTTTCCTGGACCTTGACAGGCATGCTATATAATGAGAGAGAGAGATGGGGAGAGACAGCTAGGGTTCTTACTAAAGAAAATAGAAAAATCAAGTTGATAGATACCATGGAGAGAGGGAGAGAGGAGGAGGTGGGGGGGGGGGGGGGGGGGGGGGGGGGGTGTTTGTTTGTGGTGTGGAGAGGGAGAGAGAGAAAGAGACAAATGAAGTATTAAATACCAAAAAATAAAACAATGATCCTCCCACTCCCTTTCTCAAAGTTGATACTTTGTTTGCCTAGACTGCTGATTCGTGGAATAGGTTTTCATGCCTAGACTTTTGGTGTTATTAGTTCATTTTGGCATTTTATGTCCCAACTTCCTTAGTTTCAGACCAATATCTTTCAACTTTTAATGGTTCTAGATTCAGGACTGCGTGTTAAAACATGCAAGCTCTCTAGAGTCAAGATGGTTGTATCTCAGCCTTTTGCAATTGTTCTTATGACGCAATGTTGTTGATCCATTAGAAGTTCCCAAGTTCTCTTAATGTCTTAAATTAATTTTGTTTCCTATAATATGAGACTGATTATTATGGTATGCAGCTGGAAGAACATCTGCATGAAATGCAGTTACAGTTGGAGACTCTGGTGTGGGATAGAAAGGAACTTGAAGACCGTCTACAAAAGGCTGTTAAAGAACGGAGAATTGTAGAGTCAATGTTAGTAGAACTTGAAGATGAACATGACAAGGCCATGGCAAAAATTGAACTATTAGAGAGTGAGGTAAATATTTCATCCTCTTGCTCTTGTACTGCTATTCACATTTTATGAACAAGAGCCATCTGAGGTTCGAATTATGACTTCTCTTGTAGGTTCTGAAATAATAATATCTACGACTGTAGAGATTATTATATCACCCTTTACCTTTATTACATCATACTAAAAGGGTTTCTTTTTTTCTTTTTCAAGTTTTATTTCACTTCATACATTGTAGCTTATAACCTGCAAGTTTTTATGCTATAAATTGTTTGTTTGTGATGATTGTAGTTTTGAATTTATGTGTCTAACTCTTGACATTGTGTTTTTGTAGCTGCAGGATCTAAAGTATGAAACTCTTCAGCTGAGAGAAATTTGCGGTAAAGGACGTTGGAGTTTTAAAAGTCATGATGATACAGGCAATGGAAAAAATGTTGGCCTTGCTGACAACCATGGGATCACATCATGGAAATCCAGTTTTAAGGGAAGTGACATCATCTTCCAGGATCTAATGATACAAAAAGGCACTTGGGAGGGTGAAAGCAAGAGTGATACTGAACTTCTAAATTTCCTAAAGACTGGATTTGCAAGTGGGACAATCCATCACATTGCACCTGATATTGTCCCACGAAATGTAGAGACAAACGGAGTACTTGACCAAAGAAGGGGGGTTGCATTTTCGCAGTCCCTTTTTAGTGCATTGTTATCACTTTTAGTTGGTATGATTATCTGGGAAGCTGAAGATCCTTGCATGCCCTTGGTGGTGGCACTTTTCACAGTGGTTGGCATGTCACTGAAAAGCGTAGTTCAGTTTTTCTCTACTATAAGGAACAAACCTGCTTCTGATGCAGTTGCTCTGTTAAGCTTCAATTGGTTTATTCTTGGCACGCTCACTTACCCGACACTGCCAAGGGTTGCCCGTATGTTGTCTCCATTAGCCTTGAGGTTTGTTGACCAGACAATGAGCTGGATTGGTTTCTCATCCGCCTAGTTCAACCTACTTTGGTTCCCGGATTGATACCACTGTGTACCATAGACCATGCAGTCACGGCTTGTACAGTAAAGGATAGGTTTCCTCCACTTCAATTTTCTTTAGAGATATACTTTTTGTGTGCCATGTCAATATCTGTTATCCAACTCTAGCACTTCTACTTTTTTAAGTAATAGTTACTTGAAAGATCATTGTGATCATGCAGGTTTTGTAATAATGAGTGGGTGGAGATGCTCTGCATATATTCAAAGAATGCATCAATACGGTCCATCTCCTACAACGGGGTGTCCATAGACCACCTATCGTACTTTTTCTAGGCAATGGACCTAGGAAAAGGTTCTAATGTTTATCATAGAGGTTAGTATGTCCTCAGTTGATGACGTTAGCCTGGGTAGGATCTTCTGGGACTTTGGTTGTTAAGACTTGTACATTGCCATAAATTTCAAGGCTCCTTGCAGATAAGCTTGATGGCTGCATGAGGACTCCGCAAAAAGCATATGTGGGTAGTGCAAGTCTAGATGTGGATGCATGCCTTCTATTTAGGATGACTTTATGCCATATTGTCACTATTGTCATTACATGTGCTATTGAATTTTAAAGGTCCCAGTAGGGGACCCATTTTGACTATAGCATCCAAGAATAATTTCGGTTGAATTTACGGGACCAATTATGTGCACAGCATTACCTAACTTCTTTTAATATCTGCCCACTCAAAATTAGTTTATAAAAATAGAATTATTAGTAATTTTTATTTATTAGAATATAAGTTGTAGTTATTTTATTTTATAAATATATGAATTAGTATATTTGTAAGTTTATTTTATATAAAAGTAATATAATTTGATTATATTTAATTCAATTTGTTAGGGACAAGAGTGCACGGTGCACCAAATAAATACGAGACAACATTATATATCTAATATTATATAATTAAATTTTAATCCAATTTAATTCTAATCCCATAAAATTGCGGCATGGTAAAAGAGGTTTTATTGTTTACTGTAAACTTTATCTGAAATATTAAAGAATGTCATAAACTTATCTCAATAATATTAAGTTCCGTCATCAAACTTTAAAATTTTTATTAAAGTTTCTTGTCTACATTTATGTAATTAGGGTTGCAAATTAGCAGTGTGTTGTTTTAGTGGGAAATTCAAGTTTTTTTTTTTAACGAATATAATTATAATATTAATAACAAGTTTTTAGAAATGTATTGAGATTAATTACTAATTACATAAGTTGAAATGCATTTTTATTTATTATAAGAGATAAGTAGTGAGTACACTTTAAAAAAAAAAAAAATTTCTTGTTCTTACTTTTGTTTACATAAGTTTCGAGACCAGACATTGACATAGCATTTGAAAGTCACTTACCGGGTCTCTTGAAAGTCAAACACGTCCGCACAAATTGGTCCTACATTTGAATTCTATTAACAAGTGCCAGTTGAATTATTGGTCAAGGGAAGAAAATGAAGAGATATACCTATATATATATATATATATATATGTATGTATGTGTGTGCAGTGATGTTCTCCTCCACCTAAACTTATAACAAATTAAGTTATTATAATACTTACATAAGTTTATTGAAAGTTCTGATTCAGCCCATTCCCTCATATGCTATGTCTCTATTCAAACTTCTTCAGACTCTAATTTTATAGCTTCATTGGCTTTGTATGCGTTTTTGATGGGGTGGTTCTGAGTAGTTGTGCAAGCTTCATAAGTCTTCCTGGGATAGGCTCTGTTTGCCAAAATGTGAGGGGGTTTTGGATTTCGAAACTTCTCTACATTCAATAGGGCTCTTTTGGCTAAGTAAGGTTAATTGGGACCTTATTCGGAAGCTGAATTCTTTAGCTGCAAGAGTTCTTAAAGGTTGTTATTTCCCTCGGTCTGATTTTCTTCTAGCAAAATCCTCATTTGCAGGTTCTTTTCTTTAGAAGAGTTTAATTTAAGGTTGGGGTTTGCTTTATACTAGTATTCGATGGAGGGTTGGTAATGGTTTGTCAGTCCTGGTCTGTTGACGGTGAAAAATGGATTCAATAGTTAACAAGGGTCAACTGTGCCACGTAAGATAGTTTCATGGTTCGTTGAGCTGGTTATATAAAGCTGGTAATGTTGTTCCTGTAGAGAGAGTTCTCGCAGGACTAAAGGGATTCTCGGAGAGAGCCTTGAGGATCTGCTACCTGTCAAAGCAGAAAACGATCAGTGAGGGTTGCCGAACTTTAGCCGGCGATTCACCTCCAACGATCAAGTCAGTCTTCTGTCTCCGAGGAGAAAGGAATAGGTTAAATGCTCTTTAGAGTTGGTGACAGTATTCAATAGCTTACCAAATGCTTTTGAGTCTCCCTTATTTATATCTCTTCAAAGCAGTTCTCGTTGACTCCTAGTTTGAGGGCGATCAGGCTCTGTCAGAAGGGAGGAGAAAGGCCAGGTTTCCTTAAATATGCAACTTCCATTCTATCAGGGATAATGTCCCCAACTAAGACAAGAAGGTATCGTTGAACGGTAACCTGCGTTGTCAGGATAATTAATGCATCTGAGACCTGCTACCCATGCTGACAATCCTCTGGTTTTATCTGACATCTCTGTTAGCGTGATCTTGCTCGTTTTTTATAGTCGCAGGTGTTATCACGATTTAGGGCTAGTGTCAGGCCCCTTTTCCTACCTGCTTTGTTCCTTTATTTAACCAACTAATCCGTTTCAGCTTCATGAAGAGGCACGGCGAGAACATGATTCTAGTTGGGGTCTTCTCGCCGTTCTTAAGGATAAGTAATCGAAAATGTTTTGGAGTTTCGTCCTGGCTTCTCGCTTCTGTGGCATTTGTTTGGCGGATGCCGATACTACATTGTTTTGCTAAATGTTTATATTTTCTTAAGTCACAGAATTATCCCTCAATAATACCCCCAAAACCTTCGAAGAAACTTGTTTGCGAGGAGGTTTAATTTTTGTTGAGAGATGCGCCCGAGGCCCTTTGGTCGTGTCCTTAAATTCTTACCCTTTATCCTACGTGGAGCCCGTTTGAGATAAATGGCAAAGGTTTCTTTTCAGGAGTTCGTCATTTGGGGTGCGCAGCCATTGTTTCCTGTGCGCATTTAAGTCTTTCATGATTTCGGAAAACGTTGCTTTCTTATTCCTGAATGTCAAGAGGCAGCTGCTCTCCTTTTTGTAGATGTGACCTTTGTTCATTGGTTTGGATGCAATGCCACTCGTTTTCCTTCATCCTTTGAAACATTCTTTGAACAGTTTGAATTTCCCGCCTACTGGACCTTGCCATGTCCTTATTGGGTCTATAAATAAACCCATTCTTTCCTTCCCTGAGATTTTTATGTCTGTTACCTGCATTTTATTTCTGAGGAGAAAATCTATTCGAGACTTCCCGACATTCTCTGCTCACTCGGGGTTCTTTGTTGTGGTCATGGGCAAGCGTAACTCTCGGTACGAAGATTAAAGGCCGGATCCTACCGATGCCAGTGCTCAGAAATCTCAGCAGCTCATTTTTTCTACATTGCATCCTAACTTCCTAGAATCTGAGCTCAGCTTGCTCCTAATGGTTACAGGTCGTTGATGGCTCTATGTGCGTTGTGGCGATCTTTGGGTTTTCTTGACCTTACTCCTAACGAGATCAAGTATTGCTACCAACTGCGTCCTTCGTCAAGCGAACCTGGCTCTCGTTGTCTTGCTTCTTGGCCCCCTTCGAAGTGGCTCCCTATCGGCAAGGATGGTGAAAGGCTCTATGGGAGCTTAGATTCGTAGATGAGAAGAAGAGAGGAATTATCTAGGGGCTGCCCTCCTCCAATAAATTCTAGAAAGGGGCCTGGTTTTTCGCCGAGGGTGATTGGGGGCTCCAGGTTTTAGCTAACAGGGCGAAATTCCTGCGTGAAGCGTACGTCCCTCGCTTTTTTATGAGGCCAGGTATTTCGGGTTTTGTTCTCTAATGTTCGTTTTATTTCTCCTTTCCATTGCTAGAGGTAACCCATTTTGCCTTTGATAGATTCGTGGAGTGGAGGTCCTAGACTGTCCGGCAAAGAGGCTGCTCGCGTCTTGAGGGCCATAACCACCCGTGTGGATGATAGGTCATTCGTCCTCATTTGTCGTGACAGGGCTCTCACTCGACGTGCTTTTGACTCCTTTTGTCGGGCAACGCCTCGCTGCCCCATCAACTGTTCTCGCGGTAAACGTTTTTACCAGTACTCTTTCTTGCTTTTTTTTTTTTTCTTATTTTCATCGTTTATTGTTCTCTTTCCTTATCAATTCAAGAGAACGACCCCATCTGTGGTCGGCTCGTGAAGGATTCGAGGAATCTCGAGTATACTTCTCACCGCGAAGGTCGTCAAGGTGATGAGAGGGCGAAGTATGGTTCGGTTGTAGCTTCTGTTGTTATTGGGGAGAGGATTCCGACCCTCAACAAGGATCTGGGGGAGGGCTCGGACGCTTTTCCGTTCGTAAATGACAAAGCTTCCCCTTTTACTCCTGATGCTTCTTCTCTTACTCTTGAGGTTCCTAGCAAACGGGTTAGGTTGATCGGTGGCCCTAATGATCCTGGCTTGAGATCAAGGGGGGGAATTCTTCCAAAGTTCGGGCTAAGCATGTTCCCACAGGTCGTCGTCCTTCTCAGACGAGAATGACCCGTGAGTTGACGGTCCCAATTGTAACATCCCGGATTTTGGATAATTAATTTTATATATGTGAATATAAATTTTGTAATTGGACCAGATTGAATGGTCAAAAATGATGCAAGAAAAATTGGAAACTGAAGCAGAGAGCATCGCGACCTGGTCACCGCGACCACAGGTCGCAATGGCTTGCTCGCGGTGGAAAATGAGATTTCTGGCAGTGAGCATCGCGACCAGTCACCGCGACCACATGTCGCGATGAACTACTCGCGATGAAAATGGCAAAATCTGGCAGTGAGCAACGCGACGACTAGCGCGACCAAGGGACCGCGAGGAGTGCTCGCGAGGAAGGCGGTGCAAACACTCCAGTGAGTACCGCGACCTGGTGGCGCGACCACAGGTCGCGACGACGGTCGCGGCAGCCGAAAAATATATAAAAAAAAGAGAAGCTTTTTGCAGAAGCCAGAAAACAGAACAGCAAGAAGAGAGAGGAGAGACTGAGGAAAGAAAGAAAGAAAAGAAAGAAGAAGAAGAAGAAGAAGAAGAAGAAGAAGAGGAAAGAGAGAAAGAAAAGTGCAGGGGAAAGGAAAAGGAAAAGGAAACTGTAGAACCGCGATTTCTCGAACGAAAAACGGATTCCAGGTAGGTGTACTTTCGTTTTTCGGAATCGTTACGAAAAGTATTAAGTATTTCTATTTCGTTTTCATTTTCGTTTTCGCTTTCGTTTTCGTTCGTTTTCGATTTCGTTGAAAGTTTTCGTTTTCGATTTTTGTATGAAAGGTGTTTACTTTATATGTAAAATCAATGAATGATACACTTATTGTTGATTTTGAAAAGATTTTATGATAGATTACGTGTTGATTGTATTTCGAATATTTCGATTTCGTTTTAAATAGTTGATTTAGATATTTATATGACTATTGTTGATGCTTTTGAAGAATATTGTGTAAAATTGTAGATTTACTGAGTAAATATTGATTTGTAGCTGATTGTGAACCTAGTTTATCGGAAACGGCCATAGGATACTTAGACATAGACATGGATATAGGAGGTTGGTATACCAGCTGGGTTTTACTGAGCAGTACTGCGCCGTTATTGATTGCTATTGATGATATTCATGTACCTCCTCATGGATTCGTCAAGAGGCAGGGAGACACGTACCTCCTCAGGATTCGTTCTGGGGGTTGGGAGCCACGTACCTTCCTAAGGATTCGTTCCTAGGATAGGGAGTTATGTACCTCTCTAGGTTCCGTACCCACGGTCCTAGAGTAGGGAGATACGTACCACTCTTAGGATTCGTCCTAGGGTGGGAGTTTGACCCATATTCCAATCCTAGTATGTTGAGTATTCTAGCGGGCCAGATTTGAAGTGGACTGAAAAGTGAATTGAATGATTTTATTGATCGAATTTATATATTGACCTCATTATTGAAATTAAAGTGATTAAAATTGTTTTATGCTTTGATTTTGAAATTTAATCGTTTTGAAAATGATTAGAAGTGAAAAAGACATATATTTTGTGCGTTGTTTTTCCCATTAAGAGTTATTTATGATATTTCATATTTGAGTTTATAGTACACCCACTAAGCTATATGCTTAGCGCGTTAGTTTTGTTTCTAACGCGTAGGTACCAGGGATCCTGAAGAGGCAAAGGATTGAAGAGAAGCTTCCTGCAGACAGAAGAGTAGAATCACAACTTTTGGGTAGATATTTATGTTTAAGTGTACTATGTTTGATAGGCATGCATATACAGAGAAGTTGTATATATGTTTGTAATATGTTTTGTAATTAAATTAATTTAATGATTTCTGTTTTTCATTTTAGACGGTTTATAAATATTGACTTTTGAATTATTTTATTTTATAAACTGTTTGTGGAAGTCGCACTAAACGGCAGAGTGCGCAATGGTTTGAAATTGATATTGAAGTGTTGTTGAGAATGTGTATTTGATTTGAATTTGTGAAAAACAGGTTTTGGAAATCCGAAAAACAAACGAAACTCTGCCGAATTTTTGTAAAAAGTTTATTTAAAGGGCTCACTTGAAAACGATTTTAAAATAATAAACTCTATGGTTTCCAATGAGTGGAAAATTTGTTTTATGGGCTCACAATGATTTTGAAATGTATATGAATTTAGAAAGTATTGAAAACCGTGTGGCGCTCCCTGGGTCGGTCCAGCTGGGTCGGGTCGGGGGGTGTTACACCAATAATAGTTTTTGAGGATGGGACCTCAGTTGTCGCAGACATTGGGGGCATCTCTGATGCTGTTCCAACAGTGGTTCTTGAGAAGGGGACCCCAGCTATCGCAGATATTGGTGAAGAGGGGCCTGATGAGGAAATTTAACTTCGCCATTCGTCTGCGGAGGGTAGGGAACCGTCTATTCCAGGTGATGGTGAGCTTTCTATCCCTGGGATGATTGCCGATGCTAGTGTCCCAGTGGTTGAGGTCGCCAACAGTTCGTATGGCGACATATTTGCATTGTCAGCTCCTTCTTTGGAAGCTGTACTCTATCGGGTATTGAGCGAGGATAGTCGCTCGGAGATGCGGGGCGAGGTAGATACTTTCCTGAGGGAGTCTGCTAGGAGGCAGCTCCAAACTTTCTTTAGCATTTTAGCTTCGGTAATTCTTCGTTTCGCAATTCATTTTTTATTACATCCTTCGTCAAAGTTCTTTCTGTCGTTGATTTTTTTCGTTTTTTGTCTTTGTAGTTCTTAATGAAAGTTGACGCTATGGCGCGTGACAAGGAGGTTCTGCAGTATCGCCTTTCGGCACTTGAGGAAGAGAGGAAATCTTACGAATTCAATCGGGAAGCAGTCCGGGAGTGTGAGGTTCAAAAAAAGAGAGCTGATAACCTCAAACATCGAGTGAATATTTTAACTGCTGAGAAGGATGGGGCTGTCGCCGCTCGAGCGATGATTGAGGAGGAGCTCGCCCGTTCTGAAAGAAAGATTGTTGCGCTGGATAGCGCGATCAATACTCTCCAGTCCACATTAGAGGGTATGAAGGCTAAGCTAGAGATCAGGGCTCTGGACCACTATAAAGTTTCTCTTGCTTTTGATGCTTTTATGCATAGAGAGTTCAGGAATGGTATAAAGGCGTGCCGAGATGTCGTGGATTCCAACCTCACTCCTGAGATGCAGAGTTCTGTTGCATCCGCCATTGAAGATAATGAGAAAAAGGTAAATGAGGATCTTCAGGAAGCTAGGAAGATATGGAGAGCCCACTATCGATGCCACAGATTTTCCATCCTGGACATGCACATGGAGATACCATACCAAACTGGCCGTCCCAAAACTTATGGTAGTGTGGATTTCTCTCCCAATGTTCTCGGCTCAAGAGTAGACACTGGCCCTGACCCCAACTTTGACTATCTCCTCTCGGATGGTGAGGACGACTTTAATCTCAGGGAGAATGAGGATTTGCCTGATTCTGAGACTGACGATCAGCTTAGCTTGATTGAACTAGCGAGGAGAAGAAAAGATAATACTGATCATGGCCCCTCTAATCCCCTGTAATCTTGTAATTAGTTAGTAACTTTTGTATTAGTTAATAGTGATCGGTTGTAATTTGATTTCTATGTTTTGATCCCTCCACGAACTTTTAGACTTGTTAACGATGTTTTGCTGATAATTTTTGACGTGATTGAATACATGAGTATGGAAAATGAATCTACTGGTCCATTTCTTAATGTTTGTGTCACTTCCCCCCGAGTTACGCTTGTCGAACCTTCGAGGCGAGTCCGTGACTGACTGTATGGGTGGTGATGTAGTACTCTCGTGCGACTAAATTTTTAGTTAACTGTAACACCCCCTGACCTGACCCAACCCGTCTAGATCGACCCAAGGAGCGCTACCTGACTTTCAAAACTTTTTCTAATCTGATTTTATAATTTGAAATCTTTATAAACACAAAAGTAATTGGCTTTTAAAATCGTTTCTAGTGAGCCCATCAAATAATTTGGAAAATTTTGCCAGAGTTCCTCTGTTTTTCTGATTTTCCAAAAATCAGGTTTTCAAATAAAAACTTAAATAATATAATAATCAACACTTCAAATTGTTTTTCTCAATCAAATGCGCACTCTACCATATAATGCGACTTTCTAAACATTTTTAAATAAAACAATTCATAATTTAATATTTACAAACCTTTGAAAACGAAAACATAAACCATAAAACAATTATTTATAAAACAAATATATCACACTTTTACAAATTTACAAACTTCTGTATATGCATGCGTAACTAAATGATATACAACCAAAATTCAAATATAACTACCCAAAAATTATGGTGACTCTGAATTTTCAGTCTGCAGCTACCTCCTCTCTAGTCTTTTTCTCCCTCTGTATCTCGGTTACCTACGCGTGATGAAATCAATGTGCTAAGCATATAGCTTAGTGAGTGTACACTAAACTTATTTATCAAAATCACAAAATAACTTGCAAAATAAAATGTAATCATGATATAATATAAAAACATATCATTATGTAACTCAATTAATGAAGTAAATAATATGAAACCCATTTCTAATTTCATTTATAAGCATTTTATTCAAATTATCTCATTTCTGGTCATTTGGTATACTCAACATAAATTTTCTGGACTGGAATATGGGCTGAAATAACTCCCCACCCTAGGACCGGCACAGGGGGCCTGAACCATCCTTAGGGAGGTACATAATATCAATATCGGTGTGATGTCCACCTCCGGGATTCACCTAAACTGGTCTATGCCAGGTTTGCCCCGCGAGGGTCCAACTGGTCACTAATAATAACGGTACAGTACTGCTGAAATAACTCAGTTGGTATACCAACCTCCTATATCCATTTTCTATGTCCAAGTATCCTAGGGCCGTTCCAATACAAAATGTTTTTCTAATTTTCATATCAATTCATTTCCTTCATTTCAAAATCAACAAACTTTCATTCGAAATTCTAAGTTAAATTCAACAACAAAATTTTCTAACGATATTCGTAAGTCAAACAATATTCTCAAACAATTTATTCTAGCATAATCGTTATAAATCGAAAATCGAATTAACTCAAAATATTCAAATAAAGAACGATATAAGCATATATTTATCAAAATATTCAAAAATCTCATATTCGAATTAAAACCCATATTAAACTCGTAAAGATTTCAAAAATATGTGTACACCAACCTGGATACCCTTTTTACGACTTTTCTCTTCTGAATTTTCCTTTTTTCTCTTCATTTTTCCTTTCTCTTTCTCCCTCCTCTTTTTCTTTTCTTTCTCCTTTCTTCTTCTTCTTCTTCTTCTTTCTTTCTCTTCCTTTCTCTCTCTTTTTTTTTTCTTTTTTTTTTTCTTTCTTTCTTTCTTTCTTTTCTTTCTCCCGCTCTCTATCCTTCTCTTTTTCTGTTTTGCTTCTTCGTGAAGCTTCCCACTGCTATATTTTTTTTATAAAAAATTTGGTCATCGCGACCGCTCCTCGCGACCTGTGGTCGCGCCACCTAGTCGCGTTGCTCATTGGAGTGATTTTACCGCATTCATCGCGATCAACCATCGCAGTGTCTGGTCGCGATGTTGGTCGCGACGCTCACTGCCCAAAATCAACATTTTCACCACGAGCTGCTCATCGGGATTCCTAGTCGCGGTGACTGGTCGCGATGCTCACTGCCTCAAATCATCATTTTCACCGCGAGCTGCTCATCGCTATCCCTGATCGCGGTACTCACTGCTTACATTTTCCTTTTCTTTCATGCATTCTTTCTAGACCGCTCCACCTGGTCCACTTGGAAACCTTAAAAATCATAAATATCATATTCACATACTCAAAATTAATTCAACCATACTTTTTATATTTATTTGAAATTAGGGATGTTACATTAAATTCCTTTAGGTCAGATTTTAACTTTGGCGTTTTCACTGTGATCACGTCCCTAAGAAGAGTTTTCTAGATAACTTTTTTTGGTCTTGGTTTTAGGATGTCCTTGCCGCGACCAAGTCTCTACTAAGAGAGTTTTTTAGATAACTTTTCTCGGACTTGATTTTAGAATTAGGCTTTCTTGCCGCGACCAAGTCTTTGCGAGAAAGTTTTTTAAATAACTTTTCTCGGACTTGATTTTAACATTAGGCTTTTATGCCGTGACCAAGTCTTTGCGAGAGAGTTTTTTAGACAACTTTTCTCGGACTTAATTTTAGAGTTAGGCTTTCTCGCCGCAACCAAGTCTTTACGAGAGAGTTTTTTAGATAACTTTTCTCGAACTTGATTTTAGAGTTAGGCTTTCTCACCTGCGACCAAGTCTTTGCGAGAGAGTTTTTCAGATAACTTTTCTCGGACTTGATTTTAGAATTTTTTTGAAATATGCTTTGAGTGTTGACAAATAATCATTCATTAAAAACTTCCAAAAAAGGATCGGCGTACATAACTTCTTCCTCCTATGGAGAGCATACATTTTTATATCATGCACCGTATTAGTTGATGATTTCCTCTTTTTCATGGGCTTTCTTCCATTTGATTAATTCCTGCTTTCCCCTTTCCCTTAAAGGCGGAATAGGTTGGTTTGTCAGGCTACTTCTTGGCAACCGCTTATCTCTCCCACCCTGTTCTCCGTGGGGAATTTGATCTTGAGGCAGTAGGTAACAGTCACCACCTTGGTCTTGTTGAGGAAAAGTCTTTCCCAGCAACGTATTGTAGGGCCAGTTGGGTATATCTACTACGACAAACTCCAATATGATCGTTTTCCTATAGGGCTTTATTCCTATTCGGACTGGGAGCATCATTGTTCCCCATGGCCTAATTTTTGACCCGCCGAAAGCCCGGAGATGGGTGTTAAAGGGTTCCAGGTTCTTTCTTTGGAGTCCCAACTGATCAAAAACTGAAAGGTGGAGGATGTCAGCAGAGCTTCCGTTATCTATTATGATTCTTCGCACATTTCTGTGCGCGAGCTGTAGTTCTACGATGATTGCATCGTTTGGTTTGGCGTTTACTCTGGCTCCATCTTCTGCAGTGAATGAGATAGGGTATCATCCTTCTCGCAGCTTCTTTTTAGCCCTTTGTAATAAGTTTACCCCCGAGGAGTCACTCTGCTTAGCTGCTTCTCGAATTTCTGACTTCCTTTCCCTATTACTGGTGCCCGTCCCTGGGCCACCATGTATGATGTTGATGGGGCTGGCCTTTGGGCTTACTAACCGCTCGTTCGACCTTTTGTGGCTTCGGAGGATGTTCTGCTTGATAGGTCCTCGTGAACGCTCTTGTCTCTGGTCGGCTGCTCCTCTTGTTGGGCGTTGGGTGTTATTGTCGTCTTTCCTTACTATGAATTCTTTTAGATGACCTATCTCTGATCATATTTTCAATATGATCTTTGAGTTGGAAACACTTGGAAGTGTCGTGGCCATGGTCTCGGTAGAAGCGACAGTACTTGTCTTTGTCCCGCTTTTGTGGTGCTGAGGTCATTTTCCTAGACCAGGTTATTATTCCCTTGTTCTGCGCCACTGACAGAATTTCTTCTCGCCCCAGCGTGAGAGGTATGTATCGATCGAACTTCCCTTCCGGACGACGAGTATCCCTTGGCCGAATTTTGGGTATCTCGACGGTCATCTCTGACAACTCTTCCTCTGAACAAGTCGTTATCTCCCTTGTTGTTATGGTTTTTTGGGCGGCTGATATCGTCAGATCGCATTCCGTGCACCAAGGTTACTCCTTTGGGCTACTTCTTCTTCCTCAGGCGCGAGCATAATCGGAGGCTATTTCAACCATTTTTGGGTAGGTTTTTGGTCTTTGTTTCCTCAGTTGAAACGAAAAAGCTCCACTTTGTAGTCCATTAGTAAATATGTTTATTGCGGCCGCGTCGTTAAAATCCTCCACTTGGACGGCTTCCCGGTTGAAGCGGGACAAGAAGGTTCGGATGGACTCTCATTTTCCTTATTTTATCGAGGATAGGTGGGACAGAGACTTCTTCCGTTGTGCACTCCCTATAAACTGCCGGGAGAAGGCGCAACTGAATTGCTCAAAACTGTCAATACTGTGTGGAGGGAGTTGGCGAAACCAACTTCCGACGAGATCTCCGAAAGTGATTGGAAAAGCCTGGCACTAACAGTCGATCATTCCTGGTCTAGATGCCCATGGGGGTGGTGAACCGAGATGTATGCTCGACTGGGTCTCTGTCTTCCTTGTATTCGTTGATGCTAGGCATCTTGAAGCTCCTTGAAAATTTCTTCATCAGAACTCGAGCGGTAAACTTACTCGTTGTTGCTCCGGCGCAGCGAGCCAAGTCTTTGGAGAGGGGTTCTCCTCTTTGTACTTGTTCGAGTCCTTCTTTCAGTTGTCGAATTTCTCTTAGCATGGACTCTTTCTGTAACATCCGTAATTTTTATTAATTACAAAAAATACTCATAATTGTTGTTAATTATGTGAAAATGATGTAATGTGTTTATTTTGATTAATTTTTAGGTAAACAAGTGGACCAGGTGGAGCGGTCCAGAAAGAGTGTATGAAGAAAAAAGAAAAAAGAAAAAAACTGGCAGTGAGCATTGCGACCAGAGATCGCGGTGTGCAGCTCGCGGTGAAAATGATGATTTTGGACAGTGAGCATCGCGACCAGACACCGCGATGGCTTATCGCGATGAAGGCGGTAAAAATACTCTAGTGAGCAACGCGATCAGGTGGCGCGACCACAAATCGCGAAGCGCGGTCACGATGACCAAAATTTTACAAAAAAATAAGATGGCGGTGGAAGCTTCACGAAGAAGCAAAAAAAAAAAAAAAAAGAGACTGAGAGAAGAGAAAGAAAAAGAAAAAGAAGGAGAAAGAAAGAAGAAGAAGAGAGAGAAAGGAAGAAAAAAGGAGGAAGAAGAAGAAGAAAGGAAGAAGAAAAATGAAAAGGAAAAGAGGAGGAAGAAAGAGAAGAAGAAGAAGAAGAAGGAGGAAAAAGAAAATCTAGAAAAGAAACTGTCGAAAAAACGGTATCCAGGTTGGTGTACACTAATTTCTGAAACTTTTATGGTTTCAGTATGTGTTTTGATTTGAATTTTCCGATCTTTGAATATTATTTTGGTATATATATATATATATATATATATATATATATATATATATATATATATATATATATATATGTTTACCTGTTTATTTAATTGACTGTTTTGTTTTACTCGTAATTCGATTTTCGATTTATAACAATTATGTTAAAGGAAAGTGTTTGAGAATATTGTTTGAATTACGATTATCGTTTAGAAATTATATTGTTGAATTTAATTAAGATTTGAGAGTTACAATTCTTGATTTCAAAAGAAATGGAATGTTTTGATATGAACTTTATGAATTGTGTATTGTGAACATGAATGGAAACAGGCCTGAGGATACTTGAACATAGAAAACGGATATAGGAGGTTGGTATACCAGCTGGGTTATTTTAGCAGTGCTGCACCGATATTGATATTAATCTTGATATTACGTATCTCCCTAAGGATTAGTCCTGGGGTAGGGAGTTATGATATTGATATTATGTATCTCCCTAAGGATACCGAGTACCCGGTCCTAGGGTAGGGAGTTATACGTACTACCCTTGGATGGAGCAGACCCCAAGTGCTGGTCCTAGGGTTGGGAGTTATGTTCGACGGACAGCCACCGAGTGGTCGATGTCGAATGGACCTATATTCCAGTCCAGAAAATTATATTAAGTATACCAAAGGGCCAGGATTGAAATGAATTAAATAAAATGATTATAAGAGAATTGAGAAATTGATTTCGTATGATTTATTAATTTAATTTAGATCCTTTTAATAGAGTTGCTTAATAATAATATGTTTGAATATGATATTAACATGACATTTTATTTTGAAAAGTTATTTTATGAATTCTGAAGTTATATTTAGTGTACACCCACTAAGCGATATGCTTAGCGCGTTGATTTTATCACGCGTAGGTAATAGAGGTACCAAAGAGAGAAAGATTGAAGAGGTGATAGCTGCAGACGAAGATTCAGAGTCACCATACTTTTGGGTAGTTATATTTAAAACGTTGTTTGTAGATTATTCAGTTAAGCATGCATATACATAAGATTTTAAAGTTTGTAATATATGAGTTTTGTAAATATTTGTATAATGGTTTATGTTTTTCAAAGTTTTGTAATTAGAAATGATATATTGTTTATTGAAAATGTTTGGGAAGTCGCACTATATGGCAGAGTGCGCATATGATTGAGTAATTAATTTTGAAGTGTTGATATTATATTATTTAAGTTATGTTGAAAACAAGATTTTTGAAAAGTCAGAAAAACAGAGGAAACTCTGGCAAAATTTTTCAAAATAGTTTTGATGGACTCATTATAAAGGATTTTAAAATACAAGTGCTTTAAATTGTAAAAATTTCAATTTATAAACTAAGTTTAGAAAAGTTTGAAAACCGGGTAGCACTCCTTGGGTCGATCCAGACGGGTCTAGTCAGGGGGTTTTACACTTTCTCATTCATCGATCCTTTGTTGGTGCTTGTCTGATAACTTTCCACGAAGTTCGTCGGGCTCCGGCTGGACCCGCTGCTAGAGCGTCAACGTCGCCCTTGTCTTATCGTTCTCGACTTTCTAGCAAATGTGTGTTTCCTTTTATTTTCTCGGCAACTCCTTCCCTCCTCGCCGAGGTGCCTCTTCGTCTGTCTGTGAGCTACCGGTGCTCTGGGTAGGCGACTCGCTTTTGAAAGGCTCCGGGAGTGGTAGAGGTTCCTTTCTTTTGGCCTTGGCGACCTCGTTGTCGGGTCCGGTGTTTCCTCTATATTTCTCTCCCGAAGGGGTAAGTCTGCTTCCTACTATCTCTATTAGTTTTTAAATGTGGTATCCAGCCTGATCTGCATCTCGAATGGATATCTCTGTAGGCAGCGTGACGGGAGGAGGTTGGGATGTCGTGGGTATGTTGTCGGGAATGATAAACCCGAGGGGCGTTTGCCTTATTGGAGATAACTGGTTCTCTGTAGGTGTTGTTTGTTGCGGGCTGTGTTCTTTTTCGGATTGGTTGAATCCATGTTAAGGTTTCCTCAGAGGAATGTAATACAGCCCTTCTTCTAGCGTCAAATTGTTGACGGTGAAAAATGAATTCAATAGTCAACAAGGGTCAACTGTGCCATGTAAGATGGTTTCGTGGTTCGTTGAGCTGGTTATATGAAGCTGGTAGTGTTGTTCCTGCAAAAAGAGTTCTCGCAGGACTAAAGGGATTCTCGGAGAGAGCCTTAAGGATCTGTTACCTGTCAAAGCAGATAAAGATCGGTGAGGGTTGTCGGACTTTAGCCGGCGATTCATCTCTGACAATCAAGTCAGTCTTTTATCTCCGAGGAGAAAGGAATAGGTTAAATGCTATTTAGAGTTGGTGACAGTATTCAATAGCTTACCAAATGCTTTCGAGTCTCCCTTATTTATATCCCTTCGAAGCAGTTCTTGTTGAATCCTAGTTTGGGGGCGATCAGGCGCTGTTAGGGGGAGGAGAAAGGCCAGGTTTCCTTAAATATGCAACTTCCGTTCTATCAGGGATAATGTCCCCAACTAAGACAAGAAGGTACCGTTGAACGGTAACCTACATTGTCAGGACAATTAATGCATCTGTGACCTGCTACCCATGCTGACAATCCTCTGGTTTTATCTGACATCTCTGTTGGTGTGATCCTGCTCATTTTTTATAGTCGCAGTTGTTATCACGATTTAGCGCTAGTGTCAGGCCTCTTTTCCTGCCTGTTTTGTTCATTTATTTAACCAACTAATTCGTTTCAGCTTCATGAAGAGGCACGGTGAGAACATGATTCTAGTGGGGGTCTTTTCGCCGTTCTTAAGGATAAGTAATCAAAAATGTTCTGGAGTTTCGTCCTGGCTTCTCGCTTCTGTGGCATTTGTTTGGCGGATGGCGATACTACGTCGTTTTGCTAAATGTTTATATTTTCTTATGTCACAGAATTACCCCTCAACATGGTCTATAAAGACAGATGGATTCCTCGTCCGGATTCATTTCAAGTAGTTTCTCCTGAGGTTCTTGGTTAGTGCTCTTTGTTCTGATTTTAGAACGTGGAACTCCGATTTGATTAAAGAATTGTTCTTCCCTGCTGATGCTAAGCTTATTCTTAGCCTTCCTCAGTCTTCCTTATCTCGGGATGATATGTTATTTTGACATTATGAGAAATATGGGTCTGATTCAGTCAAGAGCGAATATCGTTTGGGGCTGCAGAATTCGTCTTCTCCAAGCTGTTCTGGTCATAATGGCTTGGTTTCTAGGTGGAATTCCCTCTGAAGGATGCAGCTACCTTTGAAGATTAAAATCTTCTTATGGAAAACATGCAATGGTTGGCTTCCAATAAAGGTTAATTTGCTTGACCACAGAGTTCCTCTTGACCCTGTTTGTCCCTGTAGCCGGCTTGTGCCCAAGTCTTCTCTGCATGCTTTATGGAGTTGTTCGACGTTATGAAGGATGTGTGAGAGTTGTGCTGCACTTTTGGGGATCCAGATCGATCCTCCCTTGGACGAAAATGTGAGTTTTTTTAAGGTGATTCTCTAGTTTCAGCAACAAGTTTCTCCTTCGGTTTTTGTTATTCTTTGTATCCTTTGGTGGCGATTGTGGTCTTACAGGAACACTTTCGTCCATTCGGGTGAGGAGCTTTGTTTTTTTAATATGGTAGCTTGGCCTCCTCTTACATGGATGAGCTGCCTGTGGTTGTTTCTTCTGCTGGTGTGCCCCTTGTGTAGAGGTGTAAAGATGTGAAAATGAGGCCTCCTAACGCGGGTTGGTTTAAAATCAACACTGATGCAGGTATGGATGTGCTCAATGGTCGTACAAGAATTGGTGTGATTATTAGAGATAGTAGGGGCTTTGTTATGGCATCTTGTGTTCAAGATTTGGATTCTTTGTTTTCACCTCTGATTGTCAAAGCTATTACGATTCTTCGTGATTTTAAACTGGCTATTAAAACTGGTCTCGTTCCTACTTGGTTGTAGTCTGACGCAGAGGTTATTGTTAAGCTTATTACATTTAAGACTTCTCCGCTTTTTGAAATTGGAGTGGTTATTGAGGAAATTCTTGCTTGAGTTTATCATGGCTTGACTCTGGGGTTTATCCATAGAATGGAGAATATGGTGGCTCACCGGCTTGTGAAATTTGATCTTTCTTTTATTAATAAGTTTGTTTGCTTAGAAGATTATTCTCTTTGTATGGAGAATTTGGTCTGTTCAGGTTAATTTGTATTGTTACCCGTTTCAATATTGTTTTATAATATTTCAAAAAAAAATTATTATACTTACAAAACTGTTAAATAATGAGATTGAATACCGTTGGCGAATTTGCCCAAATAAACCCAACATCGCTCTTAATAACTTGGACGAGTAGCATGTACACATTATTTTATTTGTATATATAGTTAGGCCCACTGATTGAATTTTTCATTCAATGATCAGCATTTGTCTCATAAATTAGTAATTAATAGACTTTGTGGGTTTCCAAAAATTATCCAAGTCTTTAAAAACAATATTAAAATCTCTTTTGTAGTTCCATAAATTTTACACGAAACAATATAAGTCTTTGCTTACTTCCTAAGTTAGAGAGATTTCTTTATGATAAGGTCAGTCGTGTACAAAAGTCCACGAGCTGAATTATGAAATTCAGCCCTTCCACACTATCATAATGAATATATTAGTACATTCATTCATAACTTAAATAATTAATTTTTTTTTTAAGATATGCTAACAACAATCGCTCCTAGAGAGCGACAAGTGGCCTTCTCATCTTTTTTTTTTTCAAGTTTTATAATTAATTTTATATTAATCTCTCATATTTATAATTTTAGTCTCATACCACTAAATTATTATAAGTTATCAATTTAATCTATATAATAAAATTTTAATGCTCAAACTTAAATTAAAATTAAAATTAACTTTTACAAAAAATTAAAACTAAAAGTAAGAATAAAACTTGGTCAAAATTTTATAGTCAAACGAAAATGGAACTGAAAATTAATTGATTTACCCATAAAAATATGATATTAATGTTAAAGATGAATTTACTCTCCTACTTGTAACACATGCTATTATAATATATATTGACAAATATACATTTTTTTATATTTTTAATTAAATATAAAAAATATAAACATATATATTTTTATGAAGAAAATATCACAACCAAGCGACGTCTTCCTACCTTTCTCTATGAGACCACTTTTTTTTAAAATATTTTTTTTTACATTTGTAATTATATAAAATAATAAATATGACAACAATTTTGATAAAAAAAATTTAATTATTTTGTTTATTTTTTTAATTTTAATTATTATCAGTTTTGTAAAAAGCCCTTATCTTATTAGTTGGAACTTCAGAAGTTCTCCCGATCCATTAAGGTTCAAACTTTAATATTATAAATATTGTTCAACACTTGTCCATCAAACCGCAATAAGTGTAGGGAGACCTCTACCAGTGTTAGAAGTAGACTTCTTCTTCTGATTTAGATTTAAAATATCTGAACCACACATAGAACTTGATCTCAGTAGATACCGGCAGCCCTTTGACTAATCAGGTATTAAATTTTTAAAAAAATATATTATCAAGTTTTATTCTTACTTTTAGTTTTAATTTTTTATAAAAGTTAATTTTGATTTTGATTTAAGTTTGAGTATTAAAATTTTTATTATATGGATTAAATTGATAATTTATAATACTTTTAGTGGTATGGAACTAAAATTATAAACATGGGGATTAAAATGAAATTAATTATAAAACTTAAAAAAAAGATGAGAATGCCACTTGTCGCTTCTAGAGAGCATCTGCCTGACATTTTTTTTTTTTAACATTCATAATAATGGTTTGAGTATCGTCTTTATCAATAAATAAAGTGTGGGGGGAGACTACCCTCTCACTGTAGGGATTATATTTTGAATCGTATTTGATCTCGTTAAATTTTCAAACTTCTTATTCAACCTGTGTGAGTTTAATATATATATATATATATATATGTATGATGGGGTGTAGTGTTTAATTATTTGAATGTCCTCGGTTCCCTATTGACTAAAATTTTCCGCACTTGTCACGTTTCAAGTTTCAACCTTAATTATTAATTTAATTTGACAACTCTCCTTTCCGGACGTAGCAGTTTTTCTATGACTTTGGTGACAAACGTTATCTACACAAGAAAAACTATGCTTTCACTCTCATTTTCTTCTTGAAAACAGCTTTAGATCCTCTTTTTTTAGTTTATCAATACAACAAAGTTAGAATTTCTCATGCAGAGACGGTTTCTCGAGAAAATTCCGACAACATTGAAGGGAAATTTTTTAAGAATGAATTTCAAAATAATATTTCTCATGAATTTTAAAATTATTTAAATCTACTTATTGACCTGTATCCAGGCCATACACAACCCAATATAACCCTATGCCAGCTGGACATTTATGTCGATCAATCAACAGCAACGTCCATTTCTATTTAAAGATTATTCTTTCAAATATGAATAGCTAACCATTAATATTTATTATGAGAGTAAATATTTAAACCGCATGTTTAGTAATTAATCTCGATAGGTACCGACAGTTAAAAAATATATATATATCTCGACAACTTAATAATGTAGAATAATGAAAATTCTGTAATAAACTATATATTTATGTAATTATAAAATTTTTCTCCTCATAAACTCTCTATTATATTTTTTTTCTTTTCTTTTTTAAAAGGCAAGAAATGCCTTGAAAGTTTTATAGAATAAAATCCTCAATAACAAGACGTTGAACAACTGGAGGGCAAGAGTGAACCCAAACTTTTGTCTACTCTCCCTTCACGTTGCATTAAACTATGTATAATTAAGCATTGTTTTAATAAAAGTTCATATCATCAGAAAAAAAAAATCGATTTATAAATACCACTTTCGTTATTATTATAATAATAATAAAAAAACAAAAAAAAAAACAAAAGCACGTCTTTTACTTTAATTACGACCTAACTTTTCTGGATGCATGAACAAATTAAAAAACAAAAGTATCAGCCCATGTCTTTTGGTATAAACAATTATGTTTTCATTTTGAACATGTCAAAAGAAAGCTTTTTAATTAAAAAGTTGATTAGCGTCCAAAATCAAAAAGCCTATTTTATATTATATTATTTTCTTTAAATATTATATTTTCAATTTTCAATTTTATTCTGTACGAAGTGGAAATTAAATAACCATAAAGGCCGGCTTTAGTTGCCCTCCAGTGGACCCTTTTCCTTTGACTTTGGCCCTACCATTCAAATTTCTTTTGCACTACACAATAAGATGTCCGTTCACTCATGGAGTGAAAAATGAAACGGATCGATGTCAATATTCACAAGTGTATATATTATTTTCTTTATTGGACCTCTCTCTTGGGTTTTTGAAAAATCTTATTACAATCATAATCTTGTTATTTTATTTTTATATGGTAGAGCATCTTTGATATAAATATATATTTTTGACTATCTAAATAGTATCACATCAGTATTTTTAAATAATATAGATCTACCTTGTCAAAAAAATTATAGAAATGCATATTCAGTCTCCAATGTAAGTACTTAAATAGTAATTTTAAATTAATCACCACAAGTTATTTGTTACATTCTCTCTCCATTCAATATGACAATTAAATGCATTGACAATTAGAAATGCTAGTCAGCATATCAAGGAGGATATATACAATTAAAAACTCTAATTGATATTCTCTAACTTTTTTTGCCACATCAGATTAATATTAAAGTTAGATAATTGCATTGGAGAATATTTTTTTTTAACTTTTTCAATATATATCTTATGTGGCACTCAATTTTCTCCAAATACATAATAGCATTAAAAATACTTTTAATTACAAGTGTTATTTTTTTTTAATTACAATAAAGGATTGGCGAGAGTTTAGGTGTACTGTCATGCCATTATAAAACTAAAAATAAAATGTTTTTTTTATTTAGGTGATAGTTGTATTCAATAGTAAATCTTTGTTCGGTTGAATATCCTATTTACCATCACTAGTTATCATTGACCAAATATAATATTGTAAATTACTAAATTAAGAGATACAATTTACAAACCTTCATTTCTACTCTTAAAATTAGGGTTTCCAAGTTTCATGATAAGATCATCCACCCTTTCAAATTTCTTTTTCCCTAACAATTGTTCACAAATTTAACCCTTGATATATTTTGTGTTTTATTTTCTTTTTCCCTAAATATCCCATGCAAAGTAATAGTGCGAGATAGGCATAAATAGAAATAATAATAATATAAACAAATATTAATGAAATTATTTATTTACCTTATCGTTGTAAAATTTAATTTGTTGTTTATAAAACTCTTGGACCCACAAATTTGGAGTGTCCTACTTTCATGTAATTTACACGGTTCAACAAGCAATCGATATTTCATGATTAAGGATATAGTACTTATCATGAATGAATGACTGTTAAAAAAAATTATGAAATTATATATTCATTTTAGATAAATAACATTTAAAAAAAATAAGTGACCGGTAGATTTATAAATAGGTGAATGTGTGTTATGTCAAAAACACATAAACGAGTATGCTCACTATATTATTTAGTTTATCTCTTTGTTAATTATACTATCTTCTACTACCAGTGAGGTTACTAATGATTCAACTGAATGCTATAATCACTTTTAAGGGGTATTATCATTCTCCTCCCTATAGTTTGGGGTTTTCTGTAACATTCCGGATTTCGGATAATTAATTTCATATATGTGAAAATAAATTTTGTGATTGGAAGGGGTGTAAATGTAATTAAAAGTATATTTATTTTTATGATTTTCAGGTGAACCAGATGGAACGGTCCAAAAATGATGCAAGGAAAATTGAAAACTGAAGCAGAGAGCATCGCGACTTGGTCACCGCGACCACAGGTCGCGACGACGGTCACGACGATACGGTCGCGACGACGGTCGCGACAGCTGAAAAATATAAAAAAAAAAGAGGCTTCTCGCAGAAGCCAAAAAACAGAACAGCAAGAAGAGAGAGGAGAGACCGAGGAAAAAAAAAAAAAAGAAAGAGAAAGAAGAAGAAGAAGAAAGAAAGAAGAAGAAAGAGAAGGAAGAAGAAGAGGAAGGAAAGAGAGAAAAAGGAAAGTGTAGGTGAAAGAGAAAGGAAAAAGGGAAAGGAAAAAGAAAGCGTAGAATCGCGATTTCTCGAACGAAAAACGGATTCCAGGTAGGTGTACTTTTGTTTTTTGGAATCGTTACGAAAAGTAGTAAGTATTTCGTTTTCGTTTTCATTTCGCTTTCGTTTTCGTTCGTTTTCGATCTCGTTGAAAGTTTTCATTTTCGATTTTTGTATGAAAGGTGTTTACTTTATATGTAAAATCGATGAATGATACACTTATTGTTGATTTTGAAAAGATTTTATGATAGATTACATGTTGATTGTATTTCGAATATTTCGATTTCGTTTTAAAAAGTTGATTTAGATATTTATATGACTATTGTTGATGCCTTTGAAGAATATTGTGTAAAATTGTAGATTTACTGAGTAAATATTGATTTGTAACTGATTGTGAACCTAGTTTATCGGAAATGGCCCTAGGATACTTAGACATAGACATGTATATAGGAGGTTGGTATACCAGCTGGGTTTTACTGAGCAGTACTGCGCCGTTATTGATTGCTATTGATGATTATTATGTACCTCTTCATGGATTCGTCCAGAGGCAGGGAGACACGTACCTCCTCAGGATTCGTCCTGGGGGTTGGGAGCCACGTACCTTCCTAAGGATTCGTTCCTGGGATAGGGAGTTATGTACCTCTCTAGGTTCCGTACCCACGGTCCTAGAGTAGGGAGATACGTACCACTCTTAGGATTCGTCCTAGGGTGAGAGTTTGACCCATATTCCAGTCCTAGTATGTTAAGTATTCTAGCGGGCCAGATTTGAAGTGGACTGAAAAGTGAATTGAATGATTTTATTGATCGAATTTATATATTGACCTCATTATTGAAATTAAAGTGATTAAAATTGTTTTATGCTTTGATTTTGAAATTTAATCGTTTTGAAAATGATTAGAAGTGAAAAAGACATATATTTTGTGAGTTGTTTTTCCCATTAAGAGTTATTTATGATATTTCATATTTGAGTTTATAATACACCCACTAAGCTATATGCTTAGCGCGTTAGTTTTGTTTCTAACGCGTAGGTACCAGGGATCCTGAAGAGGCAAAGGCTTGAAGAGAAGCTTCCTGCAGACAGAAGAGTAGAATCACAACTTTTGGGTAGATGTTTATGTTTAAGTGTACTATGTTTGATAGGCATGCATATACAGAGGATTTGTAAATATGTTTTGTAATATGTTTTGTAACTAATTGTTTATCGATTTCCGTTCCTCATTTTAGAATATTTGTAAATGATGACTTTTGAATTATTTTATTTTATAAACTGTTTGTGGAAAGTCGCACTAAACGGCAGAGTGCGCAAGTGTTTGAAAATGAGATATTGAAGTGTTGTTGATATTTGTTTTTGAATTGATTTGTTGAAAAAAACAGGTTTTGGGAAATCCGAAAAACAAACGAAACTCTGCCGAATTTTTATAAAAAGTTTATTTAATGGGCTCACTCGAAAACGATTTTTAAAATAATAAACTCTATGGTTTCCAATGAGTCGAAAATTTGTTTTATGGGCTCACAATGATTTTGAAATGTATATGAATTTAGAAAGTATTGAAAACCGTGTAGCGCTTCCTGGGACGGTCCGGCCAGGTCGGATCAGGGGTGTTACATTTTCTCTATTTTTCAACTCTAGTTCCTTTTTTTTTTTTTTTTTTTTTTCTGTTTTAACTCCTTTAGTTTATAAAAATATTAAAAATCACCCCTACTATTAAGTTTCTGTTTCACTTTTAAGTTTAGCCGTTAAATATTAAAAAATAGAAAGATAATTGTAATATAATAAATACAAAAAAAAAATATTTAAAATAAAAATAAATAAAAATTATTTTTCTTTCTCCTCTTTCCTCTATCTCCTCATCTTCTTCTTCCTTTTTTTTTCTCTCTCTTTCCTCTTTCTTCCCTCTCCTCATCTTCTTCTTCCTTTTTTTTTTCTCTCTTTCCTCTTTCTTCTCTCTCCTCATCTTCTTATTATTCTCTCAACATCTTCTCTCTCTCTCTTTTAATCATCACATTTTTAAATATTGAAGGATGGAAAGATAATTGTAATATAATAAATACAAAAAAAATTAAAATTAAATAAAATTTTATTTAAGATAAAAATAAAAATAGATAAAAATTATTTTTCTCTCTCCTCTTTCCTCTATCTCCTCATCTTCTTCTTCCTTTTTTTTTCTCTTTCCTCTCTGTCCTCATCTTCTTATTATTCTCTCAACATCTTTTCTCTCTCTCTCTCTCTCTCTTTTAATGATCACATTTTTTTTTCTCTTTTTCTTTTATTTATTTTTATTGTTTGTGTTATGGTGTGAAACATATTTTTTTATTTTATTTGTTTATATATTTTTTAAAATAAATCTTCACTCGATCTATAATTATTTTTTAAAAAATCTATTTTTATTATTATTATTTTTATTATGTGCTTTTAATTTTTAATAATTTTTTTTATTAAATTCATCTTTTTATTAAATTATTTTTATATATTTTTATTTTTTTATATATAAAAATATTTACATATTATTTTATTTAAAAAATTGAAGTAAAAAAATTAAAATTAAAGGATAAAAAATAGAGAATACTCTAAATTGCAAGGAGAATGATAATATTCCTAACTTTTAAAAGATTTCTTTCAATAAACATATTAGAAAATCAATGCTGACACCAAATGGAAGATTAGGAGATGAAAGTTAGTTGGATTGTAAATACAGTTAAAGACATATTTGATGTATTTAATAATGAAACCATTTCCAACATTGTCAAAATACGAAAATCAATAAATGATAATTGTAAATGTATTAAATAGGCTGGGTCAAATAAGTTAAGAATTTTTAAGAAATTTTATTATGTTTTATTTTTTAAAATTTGACACCAATTGAATATGTATAGAAATGAGACTTAAATCCCTATGACATAAATAAAAAGAGAAGTGATCAACTACTTTACTACGAGTGGATATAAATAAATAAATTTTGGAAGACTAAAATAACTGTTTTTTAAACCAAAAAAATGCATAAATGTATAAGAATCTGAACTGCACTCCACCAAACAAAAATGCAGGACGAATCTGAACAAGCTGGTTGCTCTCATTTGTTGAAGCCCCAGAAAGTTACCACTTTTGACAAAAAAATTACCATACTTGTCAAATTGTCAAACACATATTATCATCATAGAATTGAGATGAACAAATAAGACTCAAAATTAAATCAGCTTATTCACATGTAAATGAAGCTTGCATAAGACCCTCGTTCCACATATACCAGAGGGAGTTTAAAGAGTTGCCACCACTGCACATTCACCCCTTAGAGGCTGTTTGTTATGCCGGACAAGACTGTGATTGAACTAAATCCAATCCTGTCATGCACTTGGCGGCTGAGCGTGACAATTTGTCCCGCCTCCAAGTTTGTCTCAAGCTGTATATCTTTTTTTTTCTTTTTTTTTTAAATTATTATTAAAAAAAAGTTATATTTAATTTAAATAATTTAACTTTTATTATTATTTTTATTTAATTTCATACTACACCGAACAAGAGATAATACTATTTTTAGTTCAATCTGTACGACACCAAATATACTAATTAGTCCAATCCATACTATACCAAACACATGACGATACTAATTAGTCCAATCCAATCTAATATAATCCCACAGAAATAGTCCACTTCAATTCCGCATACCAAACACACACTAAAAGGTTGTTTATTTTTTATTTATTTATAACTTAATGTGTCTGAATTTGACATATTAAGTTGTTTTTATTTTTTTTTAAGTGGTCAAACAACTTAAAAATGCTAAAAAATAACTTAAAATAAAAAGTTAAAATTTTAACTTATCACTTAACATCTAATTACTGAATCATAATTATAATATTTTTTTTCATAATTACCATTATTATATTAATATACTTTCATATTTATCTTTATTCATATATTTCTATTAATCAACATTTTTATTCCATAATTAAAAAAAATATATGTTATTTAAATTTTAGATTGTAATTTTTATTTAGTCTTATTCGGTCTTCAAATAATAATAATAAAAAAAAAAAACGAACTCTAAATTTTGGTATCCATTTATAACGATAAATGATATCGAGAAACCACAACAAATACACCATCTCATGTCTTTATTTGAAAGCTCCATTCCATAAGAGACTCCGCCAAACTTATAAAAGGATATTGAAGCCTTGTTTCGCTTTCGCTATTAGTGACTCGTTGAAATTACAAATATCTAAAACGCAAACTTCCCATACTTTTTCATTCACAATTTTTTCTATGAGCACGAATGAATCCTTTGTTTTTTTTATCTGTACTACCCCGCCAAAATCTTGCATTCAACCAATATAATGCACGCAAAAATGATAAAGGAAGCCTGAAAAGTTCATAAAGTAAGTAGTTATTGACTGAATTATCGTTTTAATTGAAGTTTCTTTCCTTCCAATAGGGAATAAAATTACAATTTTAGCCCTTTAACTTATGCCAAATTCAATCTCTAATCAAATAAGAAGGTGTCTTTTATTTTTTTCCGATGAAGCTAGTCAAACCCGGATACCATTCATAACAATCCACCAATCGGAACCTTATAAATTTAGCATTGTTGACTTCTCACTATTTGACACACACTTACTAAAATAAAACAATAGACTTCTCAAAATTTTGATAACTTTTTTATAAGCTATTACATAAAAATCTAAAATAAATTTTAAGACTAGACGATCAACACTATTAGCCGAGAAAGAAATAGACTATTATCTATAAAGAAAATATGTGAAAAATGTGTGGACGTGATCTGTCACAAGAAAATAATATAATTTGGAGAATGAAAATATACTATTAATAATAAAACTGGTCATCAAAATTTGTTAGGTTCCGAACTTTCATCAAATGTTACCAAAAGATCTAGTTTATGTCTATAATAAAAAAAATGCCAAAGAAGTAATGTAGATGAAGAATATCATCTAGAGGTAAAACTATTTTATATTTTAACTATATTTTTAAAATTTATTTTCAAAATAGCCAAGTTAAACATCAATTTTTTTTTAAGGCAAACCAAATATCTTTCTTAAAAATCTTTATTTCATCAAAATTCATTAAGGATGTATTTATGTACCAAATTAAATACGGGACGGGATGAATTTATATCTACTTGGAGGTAGCTTGTGCTTTCATTTCATATATTAAATATAATAAAACTCCATTTTTACAATTATTATCAATAAAACGTTTTTTAAAATAAAAATAGAAATTACAAACATGCATGACATTTTTAAAAATAAAAATAGAAAAATGAAAACGACCTTCCACGCAAAAATAGAGTTATACAAGACAAGATTTGCGGTGGATGCAGTAGCGAGACCTACCGCCTATAGGTGAATTAGTGCCTTTTCATCCAACATGGCATTAAAATGTTAGATTAATGGATAGAAACTCAACATGGCATCAAACAAGCCTTTGGGAGCAGACTAAAAAAGCAGTCGTGACTCATGTAATACACGCCGCTGTTGCACAGATCACGTGCACGTGGACCACTGTAGATAACACGTAGGTTATTACGTTACATTAGTGGCACCGTCTGTAAATGTGATTCAAATCCAGACCCACTCTCGAAACCACAAAACCTGTAACTACAGGCTACAACAGAACAAACAACTTGCGGTTTTCATCTCATTTTTGTAACGTTCAATTCAAAATCAGAGAAATAAGGAAGCGCCACGTGTGAGCATCAGATACGTCTGTGCCCTCTATAAATAAACCTCATATCACCGTCCTCCAGCCCACTGATAGGGTTATAACTTAAGCACTCATTTCTCATTTTTTGAATCACCATTTTTTTTTCTGTCTCTGTATGTATCTTATGTTTTGTGGAGGAGATGGAGATTGATGATTTAGTGGTTCAGTTACCGGCGGTCTCTAATTCGCTTGGTGCAGGTCGGGAACCGATTAGCTGTTTGTTTAGCTAGATGCCGGTTGTCATTGGTTGTTTCTATGAATTCAATGGAAAGCCAATTGGCTCCCGCCTTGCATCAACTGAATCGGAGACCGAGGTGAGAGGTTGCACGGATCTTGTGTTTTATGTTCAGATCTCAGGTTGTGATTTTTTCTTTGTTTAAAAAAATTATTTTAATTAGATATCGATCTACAACCGATAGATTTAGATTTCTCATAAGCCATATCATAGATGAAAATATTGTTATAATGAAAGTGAAATTCATTATTATAGTGTTTCTGGCATCTTGATCTAATTGTATTTTATGGATCCTGGCCTTTGAACTAAATTTATTGTTGTTGGCATGGTTTTTTCTTCTTTTGATTAGTTTTTAAATTCGTTTCCATCTGTGTTTTGTGAGCGTATGAGTATGGACTTGTAGGTGAGTTTTTTTTTCCTTGTTTGGTAAAAATGGAAAGAAAAGCTATGAGCTTGTAAGTTGAGCTGGAAGTATTATGACGTTTGATTACAGTAAAGGCGGTGTAAATTATGGTTAGTAAGTATAATTGCTGAAAGAGCATGAAACCTTGTTTTTAATGGTGATTATTCTATCTTTGTTAAACTGATGCTCTCATAATATGCTTTCATTATTTATTTACCTTTTGGAGCCCTAAGATCTCTAACTGTTCTGATTTGTTGGACAAAGTAATATTTTTCTTTAAAATCAGGTAACAGCCGGGATAGAAAGATGCTTATGGTAATGTACTTTCCTTCATTGTTTATAGATAATAAATTTAGTTATAGCAGAAACCGAAAGCATTTTGCTCCTATTTTTAGAATGTCAACTTGATTACTATAATCGGTTGATTCAATCTGGAAGGTCATGGTCTGGATTAGACAGAAGGAAGTTATCAAAGTTGAGCTATTACAACGTTCGTTACCACCACAACACCAATTAGAGACATCTTTTCCGCAATTTTTTAAGGCTTTTGAACTACTTTTATGTAGTTACAAAATTCTCTCATGCTTTATATCTATGCAAAATCATAAGCATGTGTTATTTCATCATCTTTGAGGTCATTTCTATACTGTTGATGTGCTATTTGTTGTCCAGATTGGTCAGAAGAAGTTATCAGAAGCTGTTCTAACATTAGAACTCCACAACACCCCATTGGAGACAAGACATCTTTTCCTCAATTCTTTAAGGCTTTTGAACTACTTTTATGTAGTTATAAAATTCTCTCATGCTTTAGGTCAATTTTGCATAATATGCTATTTGTCGTTCATGAAAAGACTTATTGTTATGAAGTATAATTGCTGAAAGAGTATGATGGTGATTGTTCTATCTGTGTTAAATCTGACACTCCCATAATATGCTTTCATTATTTATTGATTTATTTATCTTTTTGGAGCCTAAGATCTCTAACTATTCTGTTTTTGTTGGACAAAGTAATCCTTTTTTGAACATCAGGCGGCTGCCGGAATAGAAACATGCGCATGGTAATGTACCTTTCCTTCATTGTTTATAGATAATAAATCTAGTTATAGCAGAAACCGAAAGCGCTTTGCTAATATTTTTAGAATGTCAACTTGATTACTATAATCTGCCGATTCAACCTGGACGGTCATGGTCCGGATTGGACATAAGAAGTTATCAAAAGCTGAGCTATTATTAGATCTTAAGATTCGTTACCACAACACTGCATTGGAGGCATCTTTGCTTCAATTCTTTAAGGCTTTTGAACTAGTTTTATGTGCTTTAGATCCATGCAAAAGTTTTAGAAAGGTTGTGTCCATACTTTGTGGCGTACGGACATCATTATGAAGTTTTATAATCACGTGGGATTTTCTCGTTACTGTCAATGATTAATGCATCCTACATCCGAAAAATCACGAGTTCTTTTATTTTGTTTGAGGTCATTTCTATATCATTGATGAAATATTTGTCATTTGTGAAAAGAATATGGAGACTCACCTATAGAGGCTTTATGGTTTAAACTAATCCTGGCGTAGGTTAAGTAATGCTTGGCCAGCTCATGCTCTTCATTTTGATTGGTCAGAGTCAAATTGGATGATTCCATTTCCATGTGAGATTGGAGATAGAGGCGTAGGTTTAAGAAAGCAGAAATCAACAATTTGTATGTTCAGGTAATTTTATTGAAAAGCTTTGCACATATCTCATTTTTGTGAAGGTCATTCAGGTTGCTTCATATTATAATTATATTGTTTCATTTTAGATTTGCTTTTAATATTCTATAAAATTGAAGGATTTGACGCGACTCGATGTTCTAGAGTTGGAGATAGACATAGGTTTAAGAAAAGCAGGAATCAGCATTTTGTATGTTCAGTTAATCTTATTCAAAAGCTTGCACATATCTCATTTCTGGAAGGTCATTCAGGTTGCTTCATATTATAATTATATTATTTCACTATTAGATTTGGTTTTAATATTCTATACAATTGAAGGGTAGGATGTGACTCGATGTTATAGAGTTGGGATGAATACTCAGTGGTGTTCTTATATCAAAATTTTGTTCTTGCTTGGCTTTTTTGTTTAGTATAAAGTAGAAGCTCTTGCTTGTCCTTACCCTTTGCTTCTTTTGTGTTCTTAATGGATGGATGCTTAATGATATAAAATTTCAGTTGATTAGTTCTAGCAAATCTGCACTTGAATGCAAATGCCAGTATGGCAGAAATATACAGACTCTCCCCTTTGGCCCATCTGTTACTATTGTTCCTTTTAGTTTTGTGAGTGGTAAGAATTAAATAGTTTTAACGTCTATATCTGCAATTTAAGATCCCTTTCACAATGTGAATTGACAGTTGCTTGCCAAAACTTCTGCACCAACCAACTATTCAGCTGTTATATCTGATTTTAGTTCCATAAACTATGCGTGAACTGGTAATACATTAACTTGCTGAGGTTAATCTGGGGCTTCTTAAACATTGCACTTTAAGGGCGTGTATGATCTTGCTCACGAGGTATCATTTTGTACAAAGCATATGCATTTTTCATTTAATACACATCATTATAGATTTGCATTACTTTTGTTTGTTCATTTCTTTCACATTGCATCTTATTTTTACTGTTAAAATGTTTCATTCAACTTCACACCATAATAAATTATCTAGAATGAAATATTTACCATGCTAATCACTTCACCTGTAACGGGAAAAAAGCGGACAGATCTAAGAGAAGAGGTGAAGATATTTTTATAAAACAGAAAGAAAGGTAGTAAGAGAACTAAGAGATAGAAGTGAGAATTTTAAAAGTTAAAGGAAGACTGACCAGAAATACTAGTTGAAGTGGATTTGATTATGGTTAGAAAAGAGTATTATTTGTTATCTTTTAGTGAGGCTTCGTCATATAATAATACATTGTCCAAGTTGTCAATTCATCTTCTTTTCTTTTTTTTCTCTGAAACTGATATTGTCAATTCAATTGTCTCTGTTATTTTTCTATTTGGCTAATTTCAGGGACCTTTTCCGACATGTGGTTAAAAGGTAGACCTGGCTAGTTCATTTTATCGTCTATGACCTCCTCCATGAAGACTGGGTGATTGAAGGGTAGATCCAGTTGGTCTGTGAGCTACTACCTTTTGCCAATAACATTGGATATTGCTCTTGCATCCATATAAGTTGTAACTGTTTAATTCGTTATTCTCCATTTTAGTGTCGCGTCTTGTAACCCTGAACCCTAATATTAATCTTTTCACTGAAAAAAGAAAGAAGCATGTTGGGACATGCTTTTAGATATGTGAAAATTTTAAATTTGATATTACTTTGAGATGGATCAGTCAGGTGGAGGGCTTTTTTGATGCATGCACTGGCTTGTGTTTGGTGTTAGAGTCTACGAGTTGATTTCAAAGAATTCATTTTCTTTTACTCATCTTTGAGTCGGTGTCTAGCTTGGAAGATGACAATTCCAATTGGTTAGATTGGCCTGGATTTTGGATGCCAGTTATGCTCTGCTAGGTCGTGTCAGATGTTGCCTTTGGAATAACTCTGAAAATTGATGTGCACCATTATGGTGTATAATATCTTGAATAGCGGTATATCTCCCTTCTTTTTCCATGAGATCATGTTCATGTCTTCAAGGCTGTTTAGATCTTTAACCAGATTTGTGCTCTATTAATTGTCTTGAGGTTTTCGTTGTGAGTTCTTGATCCTCAGAATAGAAATCATTCTTACCTTCCAGATTCACTTTTTGTGATATTAGTACTCATCCCGCATATTGTTACACTGGCTAGATATTTTTTGTTTTTCAGGACCATTGTAAAGATCATTTTCCTTATTTATATGTATATCAGGAATCTAAGTAGGCATATATTTGGGGATTTACTTCAAAGTTTACGACTTAGGTTTTTTCACATACTTTCAAAAGCAAAATGCATTCGTTATCATATTAAACTTTCAAAAGCATACTTCTCATTATTAATATTTTTCTTATTTTATCTTACGTTCATAATTAAAAAGCTAAAAATGATGCGTTTCATAATAAAATGAAATAATTATTGCACTGTTTTGGTCAAAATGATTTCTTTGTTTGCTCCATAGATATTAGATATATTCCTGGCTTAGCCACTAAAAATTCTTGACATTCCGTTGAACATCTGGAATTAGTAATCTCTGGCCTTTCTTCTTTTAAGGCAGTGTTCAATTAGACATTTTTCAAGATGTTGCTTTTTGAAGCATCCAAAAAGTTTATGCAAAGAATTATGGCAGCAAATAGCATTTTTATAGTCAAGTGTTATACCGGAATATAGAATATGGCTCCAATGTTGATCTTTTCCTGGTTTGAATGGACTGGTCGGTTCAAGCATCATAAAGAGCTTTATACTAAGTGATGCCCAGGTCCCAGCCCCTTTTTATAAACCTAACTCACTTTCTTGTGGAACTGTTGATACTTCTTATAGATGCCTGCTTATTTGTTCTTTTTGTCATGCATTCATTAATTAACATGATATCAAAGATTGTTCTAAGTGCTTGGGCAATCAGGTGTTATATTAAGTAGCTGATTGTTAGATCTGTTTCTGCTCTCCAAATTCTTTATTATTTGCAGACCAAAAATAGACTTGTATCATGTGGATGGTCTTAACTAGCTGGCATAGCTCAACGATAACAACTGGTCTGGTGCCTCACCCAGCCAATCAGAGTTAGTGTTATTGAACTCTCCTAAGTTTTACTTAATAATTGACTTTCACTTTAATATATCTCAATTTAGAATAATTTCAAGATCTTTGGTTGCACCAATCTGGATCAGCTAACCTCAAATGGACATACTGTAAAATGGTGGGAAAAAAAATGCAAAAAAACCAAACTCATCTTTATCTTCCACATTACATTTGTTCATTGCTTTTGTTTTAGGTGGATTTAAGTTGTACCCAAACACAAATGGGAAATAGAGAAAAGAGCTACAATAACTAATGGTCATGTCCTATAGCAAACAAACGTTGTCATACAGGCATACAGCTGATTTGGCTAGTGTTGTCACTCTCAAATGTTATAGGTAATAACATGACATCAGCTATGTTTCCCACTTACCTCGCCTTTGAAAAGAGACTTTAGGCGTGTTCTATTCACTTTTGATTTCTATAACAAATGTTTTCAATTTATTACTCTATTTTCCTTGATATAACCTGATTTTGCATCAAAGTTTTAATGTGGGCACGACAACCAGCACTCTCCACCTTTCCCTGTTGTAGGCCAATTACTGTCAAGGCACCTTGGCTTCAAGGGTAGGTTCCTTTGAGGTATGCTTGCCTCCGGGGTAAGAACACCTAACCTTACACTGAGGTTCTGAGCTTCCTGGGAAAGAGGTACGAAACCCCAAGAAAAGTCCACCTCATGTGTCATGTCTTACATTACACAGCCCACATCACCAATTTTAATGTGGACCAGTGTTGAACGTGAAAGCTTTAAAATGCCTTTTTATTTGCTAGGATAAAATTTTAAATTTATTTGAGAGTCTTTGTTGAGGTAAACAGATGGAGTAAAGGGAGGAACTGAGGAAGAGTAGAGATATATATCTTGATAGAGAGGTGTCTGTACAAATAATATGTATAGGTTGGTGCACTTAGAAAAGGTTTGTTCCTTTTAGTAAGTTATGGTGAGAAACATGCGGTCCCATCAAAGTCCTCAATATATGTAAATAAGGCTACTTACATTTGATCATAGTTTACTAACCTTTGCTGGAGTGCCTTTTCTTCCACACTACGTAATCCTTATGTAAGTCACTAAGTGAAATCCAATTTTTAAGGTAGCTGATATTTACAACTCTGATTCGTGCTTTAGTTCAAAACATGCTTCCATTTACAACATTCAAACAAAAGTAAAGTGGGGCGGAAAGATGAAGAAAAGTAGGTGTTTTTAGCATTCGGGAGCGTTGCGGGAGTATTAAAGTAGGGGGCCCCAAATTGAGTTAAAGTGGGCATTCTGCATAAGGTAGTACCTCCCATTACTGTAGGTTTTGGCGTGGAGTGGTTTTATTCAATGCAACTGTGTTATGTGTAAAATAACAATAAAACAGGTCAAACTCACAAAACTTATAGAGTTTTCCTTTTGGTCATACCCTTGTACTGTAATCCTAAGGGTAAAGGAACCGTGTTAAGTTGGAGTTTAAATACCATCGCCGAATATGGTTCGGTGATAAAGGCGCTCATTCAGCCTTATAATAACCCAGGTTCGAGTCGTCAGTACCGCAAATGGTATTTCAATAAAAAAAAAAAAAAGTTGGAGTTTAAATATTTTAATTTGATAACAATGTATGAATAGTGTTACTCAAATTTTGTGATATGTCAAGATAGACGCTAATGTGTCAAATTGAATGCTTAACTTTTGAAGTTGAATGTACTATTGTGATATTGATTGCAAAAGCTGAGTAGTTTAAATGTTAAAATTTGTGAATCACGGAAAGAGTACTGTAGAAAAATCCTTTCTTGTTGTCAAGTGCTTCATTTCAATATTATTTAACATTGGTGTTATCAATTAAGCTAATAAATTGAAAATGCAATTTGTTGATAAGAGTAGGGTAATGTTAAGAAAGATTTTTGTTGGTAAAACGTTTCATTATTTTTTTATTCAAGACATTTGTAGCATTTATATCTCCTATCCATAAAAAATATTTTCTTAACATTTATTCTGGGTACATGTATACCTAAACCGTAAAAATGTACCAAGTTTCAGGACCGTTCATGGTTAGTAGCTTACTGTAACAAACCTCGGCAAACCCACTTTATGGTTTCTTCATGCTTCCTCCTCAAAATGAGAGTAGTGTTTGGTAGAAAAGAACAAATCCGCTTGGAATGGGCGAAAAAGGATCGCAGACAAAAGGTTGCTTCCAACTTTCTATTCTCCTGCCCTAGAAACACCAAAAAAAAAAGCTTCATTGATCAAGTTCCATATTCTATTATTCTGTTGCTCCCATATACGTATAAGAGAATGGGGACAACAAATGGTGGTGGTGGTGGGATATTTGAAAATTCATTGGTTTTTGTTGTAGATTTGTTTTGTAGCAAAGATTGATAGTAAAATGAGAGGCAAGACTCGGGCCTAAAAGTGCGCAACAGCTGCAATGATGGGTATAGAGCGGCTAATATAATACGACAGGACAGGAGACATCGCCCCTCTCTACCGGCGCCTCTTTTGCCTCATCCCCAGTAAAATTCTCTCACGCTGTTGTGCTTGTGCACCATTTATATTATAGAATTAGGTCTAAAATTTGTTTCATGCCTCATGCCAAATGTTTTGATAAACAATTTGGGCATGGGAATGTAATGAGATCACATAACGATGTCATTATACTTTTGGAAATCATTTATACTTTTTCTTTTTTTGAAGTATCTAACTACTTTTCTTTAAAATGAGTAATGGTTGGAGGAAGAAAAAAAAAAAGAGCAAAGCTCTTTGGATTTTGAAAGAGTAAATTCCAAGAGTTAATATGTAGGATTTTGTTGCTGTTGGTGGTACGTAGTTAGGTCATGTTTGCGAGGCATATATCGCAACAAATGTGGTGTTAAGGGCACCTGAACCGAGAGTACTGGTGAACGGCCATTGCTGTGCAGTTTTGAGTATCGAAAAATGACTGAATGAGACAATGAGTACACTTAGGTTCTGACATTCTATCAAGTAATTAACCAAAAGGAAGAGGAAGGTGGCATAGTTTATTGCAACATTAACTGCTTTGGATATTGGAATCCAAGTATCCAAGGCTGGGTAAATGTTTTTTTGTCCTAAAGGTTTAATTATACTATAATCTTATGTTAATCTAATCTTTTATCGAATATTTAAAACATCTCGTGACATGTTAATATCATTAATGAGAATTAAGATAATTATAATTTACATGATTTTTTTTCTTTTTATTGAAATCTTAAACCATATGGGATTTAAATTTGTCATAAACTCATGCATAGAGAGAAGAGAATGAATATCATTTATTTATATATTATTATTATTTATCAAACTCTTATTTTGATAAAGCAATTTTTAACTTGTACCTAAAAGAATACATTAACTGGATGTTAATTTTATTTTTTATAAATATTTTTGCCCCTGAATTATAGTCTATTTTTGAAGGACGATGATGAGAAGGCTAACCATATAACTATACCGGAGCAGTATCCCTTTAAATATCATACCACTAAATATTGAAGTGTTTCAAGAACATTTTGTAAGTTGATCCATATGATAGGGAACCGGAGTCAACTCTAGAGACCGAAAATAGGGAACCGGTAGTTGATAATTGGCAGATCTATTTATTGCTTGAGAAAAGTTTTACATGATTTTGCCTGAGTGCTTCAGAGTTCAGAACAAGGACGATTTTGCCTTGTAGCCCCTTGTACTACTGACTGGAATCTCACTCTCCTTTGGTTTGTTTTCTGCGAAATTATTTCATTTTACTTTTCTTCAACTGCAGTAAAACACCAATATTTTTTATTAGTTTTAATTTCCTCAAATCCTTACTTGATATCATCCATCAACTTATTTGAAAATTCATTTTGATGTTTATTTATTTTATATATATAAGATGTTGATTGAAATATTTAAATTTATATATATATATATATATAAAAGGAAAATTTTCTTATAGTGGTCAAGCTTCATGTATGTGCATGTGAATAATGAAGCTCAAATATCAATAATCTATAATCAAGAAAGATATTAGTGTTGAATGTTAATTCATGATTTTGATTCCCATGAATGAGTTTGGTATTCAAAGTGATTTACAATTTGAATTAGTTGCACTTCCATAAACTCAATTTCTTACAGTTGAAATATTAGCTTTCTATCTGTCTCCCTCAATCGGAGAGCTCATTTTTGTATTTAAACAAAAAGATTTGATTATTATTATTATTACCAGTCTCTTTTGCATTTCAAATTAGGCACCCAAAGCTCCCTCATCAACGAGTCGACAACACCCCCTTACCCTACTCCTTCTGCTTTACATCTGGGCCCGTCCGACTCCGATCCAGTCGAGTGGACCCACTCATAAATGGGCCCCACTTGACTTGTTGTAGCTGATTTGAGACGAGGAGCCTGCAGTGCAGTGAGTGAACACTTTCATTTCATATCCATCTCTCTATCTCATCATCATCATCTCCCACTTTTCATTTCATTTTTCAAATAAAAAAAGTTGAAACTATTTATTAATTTTATGCCGATAAATATATATATACATAGAATGAAGTCTGGTTCCCATGTCTCCCACCTTCTCCAATAAATGCGTCCGTAATATTCTCGTCTCAATTGACGATAGCATTGCTGAGTCTCAGCTCTCAGAGACACCATTCCATATATTAAATACCTCTCAACCTGCTCCTGCTCTTTTTGACTCTTCAACATCCCTCCTTCCTACACATATCCTCCAAAATCAACTCCACTTCACCCTTCTACTTTCGGCCTTGCCTTCCCTGACAAAATCAAGGTCCGCTTCCACTTCTCTGTTCTCTTTTTCTTCTGTCCTGTTCTGAATAATTATTTGTTTTTCAAAACTAATTGTTTTTACAGTGTTTGATTTTGTTCCATAGATCAATCGACTGATTGTTGTTTGTTTTTCAAACCAAACCCCCTTTTTTTTTTTTTAATGTATTCATACTAGTATATATTACGTGAAGAAGGATCTGGAAAATTTTAGATTCAGATTAGATCTCTCCTTCAAATGTGGATCCTCTCTTTTTCAGATATACATATATAGTTAGATTCTCTGTTTCAGATTTATGCTGTGCAACATTTTGTTGAAGAAAAAGAACACCAGTGATTCACGAATCATGACGTGTGACTTTCTTTTGACTGTGAAACCAAAAAGTTCCCATAATCACTCACTTTACTTGAAAAGTTACTGTTGTACGTAATTTCAAATCTGTTGAACCATTCTTTTAACATCTTTCTTTCCAGTCAAATCTTTTACATTTTTGTTCGTATTCAGTCATTTTCAACGACTTTGCTGTTTTGATTATCATCCTTTGAAATTTATCTTTTTGGTTAAATATGGTAATTAACTGTAAACTTTTTTTTTAAGCTCTTTAAAATTCATCAGAGAAATCTACAGATGGAAATCGCTTTAGTGTCCAAAATCTTCCAAATGAAGCGGATACCATTTTCGAGATTATTACACAATTTTAACATTTTCTTTTCTTCTTTTTTTTGTCCTAAGTTTAATTTGTTTTGAAGAGATTTACATAGAAATATTTACAAATTAGATTACTGTCATGCCAGAGAGTCTGCGGGATATGGCTAATTGAGTCATGTTGTACACGAAAAATACTTTAATGTCTAGTAAAATTAGAAATTCATATCACGTGGTATAAAATTATAATATATTTAAAATTTTACGAGTGCTTTATTTTCTTTAAATGATTTGGTTATTTATGGGAGTAAAAACCCTGTCCATGCATGGAAAACTCATTTGTTCATGTCATGTCTATCGATGATGGGAGGACCAACGCTGTTTGGTTAGGTTAGGTTGTGTTATTATCATTGATACAAGAAAAGTTTGCTGTATTATAATTTAATAAAAGTAAAAAAAATATATATAAATATATAGATAAATTAGTGTAAGGATATATTTGGTGCTTTTTTTTTTTATTTTCTACTTTGGACTGATAATTGAGCAAGCCCATTTTAATAATTGATTTGCTTTAAAGTAAGAATATATTAATTTTAAAAAGAAGGTACTTGATGCAGAGAAAAGGTGCACCTGCATTTCGACACCAATCAGCTTGAGGAACACTAGGAAGTGGTAATTAAAGTTATTATTTTTTCAAAAATTTTTTTACAGTTTTTAAGAGGGTAAAAAGGGTAAAAGAGGGAAGGAAGAAGATGATTTCGATGAGGAGGAGGCTGGCTTGCTGCACCAGAGATAGAGAAGTCAGTCTCGATTTTGATGAACAAGAGAGTAAGATTATTTATTTATTTAATAATTTATTTCCCGTAATTTATGCTGTTTATAGTTTTATAGTTTTCTTTATATATATTAAGATATAGCTAAGTCAATAATAGAGCTTGTTTGCAGATCTATAGGCTATATAGGCATCAAAATTTGTTTGTTGTGTCACATTACCTACCACATGGAGTGAGTTTGAAAAATGATATATGACTACCATTTTGCTGACTCAAATTAAGTTTGTCAATTTTACCCTCTTCTTTTTTCTTTTTCTTTTTTCCCTTAGAAATATTTTAATTAAAAATTTAAATCAATAAAGAAATTAATTATTTTTGGATGTGAATTTAGTTTTGATGATTATTTTTCACCCTTGTTATAATAAAAGAAGGAATAATAGGGCCCATAAAACGTGCAAACCAAAAGAAAAGTGAAGGACCGACCCCCACTGTCCTTTGTGTGACAAATGCCATGCATGCAACAATACTACATTTATTGTTACCATTACTATTATTTTGAACCACAATTCTGCATTTGAATTTTAATAATGTTTTATAAATTTTTATATATAAAAACTCCAAAACGTGTTTCTAAATACACGTTCAAACATTGCTTGACATGGTTCTATTGACTCTTTTTTTTCCTTCTTGGTAGTTCGCCTAAAGTGGACACAATTGATGGGCATAATATAGAGTATCACATTCTACGTGCAAGCCACATGGGGGGTTTCGACTTTTTTGGTTTTCTATTTTAACTTTTCAAAGCAGTGGCCAGAATCTTCTTGGTTTTAGTGTGAATGTGAAACTAAGATAATGTATAGAAATTGATTGTGATTTATCAATAGAGTATGGTATGGTACTAAAACAAATCAAACTTGTAATTAATTTTGATTCAAATTTGGTGGACCTAACTATATTTAAATCTGCTGCTCATGCTGAATGAGACAACCAAAATAACTGGGTGGGGACACAAAAGTCATTGTCAGTATGACTTTTGCACTGAAAAAAGTTTGGTGTATAGTTCCAGTTTGGATCAGCTCCCACTTGATTCCCTCCTCTGGTCCATTCCATAATTTTAATTTTCTTTTTGTACTGTTTTGATTTTTGAGTGCAATATTACTCAATACTCACCCACCACCACCCACATGTATTCACAAAGAAACCCAGAAAAGAAGAAAAAAAGATAAATCATCAAGTAATTATCTTTAAGTTGTTAACTCATAAGCAGGATATGCCTCATAAAATTGTGGCTTTTAAAGGGAAAATTTGATGTATTGTGTCGTGGGTGAGTGATTATTTTGGAAGGTTTCTAGGAAATTTCCATGTTCCTTTGGTCCAATTTGTCTCGCTCAGGGCTCTGGCGTCTTTTGAAATGCGTAGGGGAATTGAAATATGAGAAAGCACGATTCATTTGTCTAATTTTGACACAATGAAAAAGAGTTGTTGATGGTCAAAACTATAAATAGTGACTGACTGACTGTCACAACTTTAAATATGGTCAAAACTATATATTATAGTTTATTGTAATTGTTTTAATGAAAACGAGGGTACAAATTTCTTTTGATCTTTGAAGGAATGAAAAGTAATATTGAATTTTCAGGAATAATGACATATAATGGCCTTGAGAGTTGCATTCTCAATAATCAATCTTATGAGAATGAAAGTGGAACAAGCAGAGGAGATGGATGTGTAACTGACTCCTTGGATGATGATGAGTCAAGCTGTTCTTCTAGCAAAGATGCTTTTGGATCGTTTTCTTCGAAATGGTTGACAGTGAAGAGGGATGAACAGGGTTCGGATGAATGGGAGATCTCTGAAAGCCCCCAACATTTTTATGTCAAAGAGAAAACTCCTTATCCCATTGGATTTTCAGATGTTGAGACTATGAAAGAGAAATTTGCAAAGCTATTATTGGGTGAAGATATAACCGGTGGTCGTATAGGTGTCACCACTGCATTAGCATTGTCAAACGCCATAACAACTCTTGCAGGTAGCCTTTATTTCTATTCTCTTATCAGAATATGACATGTTTGCTAATTCTTTTTTGTATTATGATTTAAGCCTTGGATTTTTTTTCCTGATTAGTAGTTAAGTAGGTAGAGATACACATTAAAACATTTTATGGTATTATGTAGATGTGAAATGTCTATTGAGAATGTGATTGACTAATATAACTAACAGAAAGTACAGGGACTCGTGGGGATATTGATATTGGAAGTGTGGCGAACCTGTGCTAAGTATGCCAAGATATGGAAACATATCAAACTCATGCTGCATAGCATTTGTAATTTGTTTACTGATCCGCCAAGTGAATGGGAAAGATATGATTTAGAGCTTTGGCTAAATTTTGACAAAAAAGGATTTAGAAATAACCTTTTTCATTAGATACATCTATGCGGATACAAGATGATGTTACCTGCTAGACTGCTGGTAATCTTTGCTGATGACGGTTCTGTAGCCGTGGAATTAAGTCTACTAGGTCTAAGTAGGAAATACAATCCTTAATTATGGCCCTTCTAACGATCTTTAATTAGGAAATACTGTCTATTTGCAGCCTCAGTTTTCGGGGAGTTGTGGAAATTGGAGCCACTATGTGAGGAAAGGAGGAACAAATGGTATAGAGAGATGGACTGGTTATTATCCCCTACAAACTATATGGTTGAGTTAGTTCCTGCCAAGCAAAATGGTGCAAATGGCCGGACCTTAGAGGTATTTTTTATTTTTGTTTGTTGTAGAAGAACAGGTCCAATATATAATCCAAAATTGGTGATGTGTAGTTTTGATTGTCATTGGAGCAGATAATGACTCCAAAAGCTCGTGCAGACATCCATATGAATCTTCCAGCACTTCAAAAGTTGGACTCTATGCTTATTGTAGGTGATCTCTTCACTCCTTATGAAGTTCAAAAAACTTTTTATGGATTGATAGTTATCCAATTTCACCAGTTTCAAAATTTTAAATTGGCAGGAGACATTGGATTCAATGGTGAATACTGAGTTTTGGTATGCAGAAGTGGGTAGCCGAGCGGAAGGAAGAAACAAGAGTGTTAGGGAGAGCAAGAGATGGTGGCTCCCATTGCCCCAAGTACCAACAACTGGGCTCTCTGACACTGGGAGGAAAAAATTGCTGTGTCAAGCTAAGGTGGTATATCAAGTATTCAAAGCAGCCAAATCTATCAATGAGAACGTTTTGCTTGAAATGCCTGTGCCAGCCATTATCAGGGATGCTCTTCCCAAGGTTAGTGTGCTGTATTTCTGTCATCTAGAGCACATTTCCTAATCATCAACTCCTGCAAACTTTCTGTATATTTTCTAGTCTAATCTGTAACCTTTTTCATTGCAAATTCAATATGGATGAGCCTCCTTTTATTATTTCAACAAGATTCCTTCATTTATTTGTCCAAGCGTACCTCATTAGAGGTTTGTTTTACTTCTTTGAATTTAACTCATGCATTTTTTTCTGTATCTTTTTCAGTCTGGAAAGGCAAGCCTCGGTGAGGAATTATACAAGGTTTTGACCGCAGAATTGAGCTCAGCTGAGGAAATGCTTAATTCCCTCAATTTAAAATCTGAACACAGTATACTTGAGGCCATTAACAGGTTAGAAGCTGCTGTATTTGCATGGAAAGAGAGAGTTATTGATCAGGTCAATGGTAGATCCCCTGTTCGGACATCATGGTCCTTCGTTAAAGACCCCATGTCTGAGTTGGACAAAACAGAATTAGTATTGGAACGAGCAGAAACCCTTGTACAGCTGCTCAAGACCAAATATCCTAATCTTCCTCAAACATTTCTTGATGCCACAAAAATCCAATACGGCAAGGTTAGTTTGATGCAAGGCATTTAACTTGCTTGAATCCTTCACATAAATTCAGAAATAACTGTTCTTGTTCTCTATGTATACTACCACAGGACATCGGGCATTCAATCCTGGAAGCATACTCCAGGGTTCTCGGAAACTTGGCTTTCAGCATACTGTCCAGGATGGGAGACATTCTGCAAGAAGATGCGTCAAGCAATCCAAATTCACCAATGGCAAAATGTTGCATTCCAGGATCGAAAACGAATGCCAATTCAGAAATACCATGGCTTGGTATACTTGATCAGACGAAAAGGGTGGCTGGAAAGTGCTCTGGTTCCGATTCAGCTAGTTATTCTGCTTTGGAATTTTCATACAATGAAGCAAAAGTGAGCCATGTGAATGTGAATGCAACACCAAGTCGGAGTCGAGTATGGTGTATGAATAAAGAAGCATGTTCAGGTCTTTCTCCTGGAAATTCTCCCTGATAGAGAAGAGTAGTGGTGAGTTCCGACGCATGCTTTGTGTAAATGCTATGACCATAATCTTTATCAGTACAAATATATTCATTTTGGTTTGTATTTTCTTGCTCAAAGGATAGGTTTGGTCATAGCATAGTTCGCGACTCATGAGTGTATATTCCATAAAAAGAATAAAAATAATAGTAATAGCAGTTATATTCTACTTCTTTTAAGCTACTATGTTTATAAATTAGGGGAAACTTACTTTTTCATGCAACCACTATTTTTTTTAAAATATATTATTTTAATCCATTCGATTAAAATTTTAAAAATTAAATATGACAAAAAATACAGAAACACTAGTTTTCCCTTGACCTTTAATTGAAAGAGTAAAAATATGATTTTACCATCAAACAAATTAAAATATTTTAATAAATATTGAAATGAAATTTGAAATACATTAAAAAAAAATACAATAATTTTAAAATAATTTTCAAAAAAATTGATAAAGAATCTCCATCCACGTCGATCACCACTAGCCATTGCAAGTTAACCATCATCGCTGGCATCATTAGCTTCCTCAATCGTCGTTATAGCTAACCCCACTCCTGTCACCACCAATCTATTCGTTGAACGTTGTGAACGTAACTGCAAAATTTCAAGAGTTTGTCACCTTTTTCTTGTCGTGATCCGTTGAGTTTCAGACCACACTACCAAAATTGCCATCCCCATCGACTCCTCTACTTACTCGAAGAGGTTTTGCATCGATTCAATCGTCGCCTAACGGAATCACACACCATACTTTCTTTTAGTCGGATTTTCGGAGTCCATCAATAGACGGCGGTAGATTGTATTTTAAGAATAAAATAATTTGGGAACTGTTAAGTTTAACACTAAATAACATTTAACCTACTTAAGATTTGTTGAATTACACTTATAATTGAAGTTTATAAAAATTCACATAGAACCTTCTAGTGTTAAATTTGACTATTAAAAATTTGAAATGTCGTTTCAAAAAAGAAAAAATAGAAGAAAAGGAAGAGATTCATGGTTGATCTACTATAAATTCATTATAGATTCATCATGGATCACGAATCAGGGGAGACTCGAACCTACTATTTAACAGTCAAACTTAACGCAGGGAGTTCAGTATAAGTTTCTACAGACTTTAATTTTTAGTGTAATTCAATAAACATCAAATAAATTCAGTATTATTTGTTCTAAATTTAACTAATGTAAGACTAATGGAAGGCCAAAATGATATATATTTTTTTAATATACCACTATGTATTTTTAAATGGTAACAAAATATTATTTATTTAAAGGGTAAGAACTAAAATGAAAATTCTCGTACAAATTAACATCGAATATAAGGTTAATTGCACAACAGTATTCTAAATATATCTCTTTGAACTAAAATGAAAATTCTCATACAAATTAAAATAGAATATAAGGTTAATTGCACAAAAGTATTATAATTATATCTCTTCGAGCAAAATTTTAAATAAATATCTAAAATTTGCCGTCAAATAAGTTCAGTTAGTAGTTAACACGAGGATGATAATATAGTCATTTAGTTTATCTAATTATTTAATTAGTTAATAATTAAAAAAATGGATGGAGGATTTTTTATTTTATCCATAAAAAGAAAGAGAGAAAAAAAGAAAAAAAGAAATTCCTATCTACTTCACCATCTTCAACTATCTTTATCTCCAACATTATCACTAACATCCAGATCAACTTTATCTCCATCTCCAACACCATTCATCAACCAATCCATTTTTTCCTAACTTAATAATACAAAACATGTAACATCCCCAATTTCGTATCAATATGAAAACATAGTTTAATTAATATGGAGTATGAGAATGTGAAATTTATGATTTTAGGGGTGGAAAATATAATTAAATGTATGTATATTTTTAAGGTTTCCAGATGGACCAGGTGGAGCAGTCCAGAAAGAATATATGAAAGAGAAGGAAAATGTTGGTAGTGAGTACCCGCGACCACTCATCGCGACCAGGGATCGCGATGAGCAGCTCGCAGTGAAAAATGATAATTTAAAACAGTGAGTACCGCGACCAGGGATTGCAATGAGCAGCTCGCGGCGAAAATGTTAATTTTTGGACAGTGAGCATCGCGACCAGACACCGCGATGACTGATCGCGATGAAGGCTGTGAAATCACTGCAGTGAGCAACGCAACCAGGTAGTGCGATCACAGGTCGCGAGGAGCAGTGGCGAAGACCGAATTTTTATAAGAAAAATAAGAGGCAGTGGAAATTTCAAGAAAGAAGAAAGAGAAATAGAGAGAGAGAGAGAAAGAGAGATCGGGAGAAAAGAAAGAGAGAGGAGAAAGAAGAAAGAGGGAAAGAGAAAGAAGAGAAGAAGAGAGGAAGAAGAGAAGAAGAAGAAGAAGAGGAAGGAGAAAGGAGAAAAGAAAAGGAAAAGAGAACGGAAAAAGAGAAAGGAAAAAGGAAAAACTCAGAAGAGAAAATGCGTAAAAACGGTATTAAGATTGGTGTACACTTTGATTTGAAGTGTTAGTTTTTGGATTTAAACTCATCAGTTGAATTTTTTTTTAATAATTCGTAAGTGTTAAATTTAAATTGATTTGTGAATAAACTTTTGAAAATGATTTTGAAATGTTATATATATATATATATATGTGTGTGTGGATTTTGTTGATTTTAATAATTTTAGTTTTCAGAATATATTGTTATAATTAAATTTCGGTTTCTATATCTATGTATTTGTGATTTGAATACTTTGGTTTCTAAATAGTTACTTGATATTGATTTTGGAATAATTGAGAGGATTTCCGTTTTATAAAATATATGCGATTATGATCTTGGATTCATTGAAATTGATAACTGATGGAAATATTGATTTTGCGTAATAATAATATTGATTTGTATTGAGTTTATTTCATTTGAGAATTTTGTTGAAAATGATTTTGGTAACTGAGTTGCTTAATAATTGTGAATTATGTTATTGTATATGTGTCTAACTGATTTTAATTTTCAGAACATTTTAATATAATCGAATTTCGTTTATAAAGTGAGTTTTCGAATTAATCATTGTATGAACAATGTTTTGAAAATGATTCTGAATTAGTTTGATATGAATATTTTGAATCTTATGTATTGGAAACGGCCCAAGTATACTTGAACATAGGAAACGGATATAGGAGGTTGGTATACCAGTTGGGTTATTTCAGCAGTACTGCACCGATATTGATCTTGATGTTGATATTATGTACTTCCCCAAGGATTCGTCCTGGGGTAGGGAGTATGTACCTCCCCAAGGATTCGTCCTAGGGTAGGGAGTATGTACCTTCCTATGAATTCGTCCTAGGATAGGGAGTTATGTACCTCCCTAGGATACCGAACTCTCGGTCCTAAGGTACGGAGTTATATGTACCACCCATAGATTGTACAGGCCCCAAGTGCCGGTCCTAGGGTTGAGAGTTATGTTCGACAGATAGCCACTGAGGTCGAACGACCCATATTCCAGTCCTGAATTATGTTGAGTATACCAAAGGGCCAGAATTGAGAATGACTTGAATAAAATGATTATAAAAGAATTGATAACTCGATTTCGTATGAATTATTAATTTAATTGAGTTGCTTCTATTGAATTGATTTCATATGATTTATTTCCGTGATTGATTTGAATAATGACATGTTTATATACGATAATATTGTGATATTTTTATTATGAAATTATTTTACGATTTTGATAATTGAGTTTAGTGTACACCCACTAAGCGATATGCTTAGCGCGTTGATGTTTATCACACGTAGGTAACAAGGATACAGAGGGAGATAAAGACTGAAGAGGTACTAACTGCAAAGGAGGATTCAGAATCACTATATCTCTGGGTAGATAATACTTTTATGTATTATATTCAGTTAAGCATGCATATATAGAAGTCTGTAAATTCGATATTTATATATGTTTATAAATAGTTGTTTAATGGTTTTTGTTTTCATAAGTTTGTAAATATTAATTATATATGTTTTATTTAAAACTGTTTGGAAAGTCGCACTAAACGACAGAGTGCGCATTTGATTGAGAAAGAAATTTAAAGTGTTGATTTTTATATTATTTGAGTTTTTATTTGTAACAAGATTTTTGGAAATTCAGAAAAACAAAGGGCACTCTACTGAAATTTTTTAAAATGAATTTAATGGGCTCACTATAGAAAGGATTTTAAATTATAAATTATTTGGTTTTCAAATTATAAACAGAATAAAGAAAAGTTTTGAAAACTCGGTAGCGCTCCCTGGGTTGATCCAGATGGTTCGGGTCAGGGGTGTTACAAAACTTAAAAAAAAAAAAAAAAAACCACAAAAAAAAATGTAATAGATATGCTCCATCCCGTAATGGATTATTAATTTAATTATGAACATGAAGATTGTCTTCATCTCTAGATCAATTTTTATTAATTTAATTCTTTTTATTTTTAATTAACTTAATTGCTTTTTTAAGAGAATAAAAGTAATTTAATTATTTTGATAAATAAATCTATTTTAGATGATATGGTGGGATAAATTTATCTTTCCATTATTTAACTAGGTAACCGTTAAAATTAAAGATTTGACTTTAATGGAAGGGTATGTTTGTATTAATTTTGGGTTTTTATTTAAAATTTTGCCCAAAAATATAAATTCAGGACCCTAATTGAAAATGAAATTTAATAAATAAAATAGAGTTAATTACATCGACCTCCTCTAAGGTTTTACCAACTACAAACGGAATCAATTTTATCGTTTATTAACAATGACCTCCCCTGCCGTTAGTTGACTTTAGTCAAACTTAACAGGCTCAGAGGCATTTTCGTCTTTTTAGGCTTTTTAAAATTTATTTTATTAAATAAAAATTAAAAAAAAATCTCATCCCTCCATTTTTAAAATAATGGACGGTTAGGATTTATTTAAAAAAAATTAAAATAAAAAATTAATTTTAGTTAATAGAGATTCAATCTGAAGAATAGATCTCCACCAAAAAAAAAAATTTAAAAGAACGTTTGGGTTCTCCGATAATTCGAAGAACTCAGAAACCCAGAATGGTTCGAACCCTTCTGGGTTCGTTTGAAGAACTCAGATCTGGGTTCTTTAGATCTTCGAATGTTTTTTTTTTTTTAATAAATTCCTAGATCTGGGTTCGCCTTCGAAGGCGAACCCAGTAACAAACCCAGATGAGTTTGTCTTCGTTGATGAACCCTTCTATAGTTGGATCTCCAGCAAATTTCTTATTTTTTTTTTTGGGTGGAGATCCAATCCGGAGATGGGATCTCTACCTTTTAATTTTTTTTTTAAAAAAAAAAAATTATAACAATTTTTTTAGAAGAAACAATCTCTACCGTCCATCTCACCTGAGATGAACGGTAGAGATCTAAACTTATTTTTTTATTTAATAAAAAATATATATTATTTTAAAGGTATTTTAGTTATTTTAATGGTTGAAGTTGATCAACTGTTAAGTCTAACGGAAGTCAATTAACAGCATAGAATGTCATTGTCAATAAATAATAAAATTGATTCCGTTTGTACTTTACAAAAGGTGAGGGTGATCAATGTAATTAACTCAATAAAAGGACAACGAAAGAAGCCTCGCATGTGAACAGAATTGCACGGAGACTCTGTCCAGCAATTGTGTGTCGCTGTAAGCATTGAATAGATAGATGGGTGTGCCTAGATTCAGGCGATCCAAGGCAGGTGATGCCCAATTGAGTCCCAATCTATACGTGGCCAACTGCGGGCCGGCGGTGGGGCTCTCCTATGAAGATATTCAATCAGCATTTGGCAGCTTTGGAAACTTAAGAGGAGTGTATGCAGCCGATGAGAGCGGTGCTCGAGTCATAGTATCATATGTTGAAGACACTTGTGCTGAGGCCGCTTTGAAGGCTTTGAATGGACGTCCTTGTCCTCTTCTTGGAGGCCGTTCTCTGCACATTCGATATTCCGTTCTTCAACCACCAACTTCCCAGGTACTCTACTTTCTTTTCAATTTTACAAGTTTGGGGTTTTCAATTTTTTTTTCCCTCCTTTTTTGGGTCTGAAGTCATTTAAAGAATAGATTTTGTTGCATGTAAAGTGAATTCTACGCAATGTAGTAAACTAGTAAATGGTTTCTGCATCATTATTATCAATTTAGTGAATGGCTTCTGGTGGAAGTATTGAATTATTTATTTGAGATGTTTTCAGCTACTATTTCCGCTTTGTGACACCGATGAACAGATTAAATTACTGCAAAATTATCGTGGGTTTGATTTTACGGCTGTGGTGATTAAAGCGTAATTTTGTTATTGTTGTTGTTTGCAAATTAGTGTTGTATACATTTGTTGGGTGCCAAGTTATATATCATTAGCTATGGTGATGACACAATTGGAGTAAAGATAAGCTTTTTTTTTTCTTATTCTTTTATCAAATTAGGCTAGGTACATGACTTAGCTACAAATCTTTAAAAAATCATTAAATTTTGCAGTGTCAGCTGCACTTGTATATGCTTCAAAAATTGTACTTTCCCGTAGACTTTATTTCGTTTTTGTCCGTCACTGATTTTAGTATGTCAGGTCAACAACTCCATTCCAGTGTCATTTGAGGCTTCAGAGTTGAACATCCCAGGCCTTTACTTGTTACGTGATTTTGTCAGTGCTAAAGAAGAAGAGGTTAGCGGTTTCTGCTCTGTTTTAGCATTATCTGACTGATGCTTCATTCAGTCATGTGCATTTAATTCTTGAATTTCATGCATAATGTAGTTCTGTTTGCCACTTCACTTACGCTCGAGTTCTTTATGGCTTTCTTCAGGAATTGCTTGCAGCAGTTGATGATAGGCCTTGGAAAAATCTTTCAAAAAGAAGGGTTCAGCATTATGGATACGAATTTTCTTATGAAGTAGGTCACACTGTATTGCAGAACTAGCTACTGCTCTTTGGTTGGTTTTACTATCAGTCTATTATATTTTTTTTTTGTTTCTACTTTCATAAACTTAATGTAGCATGAACAAATTCTGACAAAAAAAATTAAATTAGTTATAAGTAAAATTTCTCGGTTCTTTTCTTCATAGTATGAAAGAAAATTTTACAACGCTGGAAGCACCACTGTTCTTGAAAATTTAGGTTTTGGGCATAGGGGATCTGTTCTGTTATTTATTCCTGAGTACAACGATGAATATTTTAAAACAACGGTTTTATAGTTTCATACTCAATTTGTAGGTCATGTTGTTTGGTGTCCTTTGCTGATCATGGGGAATATAGTTGTTTTGCTTTTGTTCTTGTCTGAATGCTTCATGACTAATCAGAAATAATGCAAATTCTGACTGTTAAATCTGCCATTTGATAAATTTAATGGTTGGGATATATATGTTTGTGGGGATGGGCCGGCAGCAGCGGAAGAATTATTGCTCTGTATTTGAGAAAGAATCTTGAAACTTATTTTCTAGCTTTGGAGAGACAGGAATGGGATTTTTGCAGATTGCAGTTTCTGTGGGAAAGGCTCACTTTCTAAGTTTCTAGCTTCACTGTGGGCTTCGGTTCTAAAGAATTTCAAAATATTTCTTTTTTCATTTTACAAAATTAGGAAGGTGTTGTTAGATGATTGTATTGTGATGTTTGTTTATTGATTTATTTTCTTGACAGTTTTGATGTAATCTTTGGCGGACTTCTAACCCACCTTCTTTGTGCTAAGGTTCATTAATGATTTTTGTTTGTTTCTTATCAGAAAAAAGGAAATTATGAAAGCTTATTTCTCGTTTTTTTTGTACAGACAAGGAATGTTAATACTAGACAATGCTTGGGTGAACTTCCATCGTTTGTTTCTAACATAATTGGAAGGATTTCGTCATTTCCAGACCTTGATGACTCTGCAAGTTTAGTCTTGGATCAACTAACGGTATGTAGTAAGCTAGAATAATAATTCTGACCTATGTTGTTGAGATTCTGTTATATGTATGAACTAAACATAGCACAATGGGATGGTTTTAGTTTGTTATAAGTAATATGTTGTCTGTTAAGACTCAAAATCAGTAATTATGTTACAGGTTAATGAGTATCCACCTGGAGTGGGTTTGTCTCCTCACATCGACACCCATTCTGCATTTGAAGGATTAATTTGCAGCCTTTCACTAGCAGGTCCTTGCATTATGGAATTTAGGAGGTATTTGGAAGGTGCATGGCTTCCTGATGCTGCCTCAAGTACTGATATGAAAGTCGAAAATCCTGATAACTGTTCAAGTGTCTTAAGGAGGGCTGTGTATCTTCCTCCTCGGTCCATGCTCTTGTTATCTGGGGAGGCACGCTATGCCTGGCATCATTACATTCCTCACCATAAGGTATGTGTTATCAGTAATGAGTTTTAATTATTTCTTGTGTGCAAGTCTTCTTAAAGGATGGATGCCGCAATCATGTGAAATGTGATGGTAGAGAATTGTTGAAGTTGTCAAAATGTGACGAATGAGGTACTGTTGAAAATGTTTCGAGGTACCAAACTCAAAGCCTCTGGAGTTGACTGACGTTGCTGTTTGGCCAAATTCCATTGCGTTTTTGCTATTATAGAAAAGTTTGTCATTAATAATTTTTCATAGGAAAGCCAGAATTGAGTACCGTTGGTTTTGTCGAGTTTATCTATAAGCATAGTTTTAATTATGTTAATAACTCAAAGTTTCCAGTTTTACTACATTTATTTATTTATCTTATTATGTTACGTGATGCTATTTTAAACTGTATAGTCGATAAATCTTTGTTGATTAAGCTCTAATTATGAGGTTCTTTACTGATTGTTTGATAGATTGACATGGTGAATGATAATGCAATTAGAAGGGGTTCAAGAAGAGTATCTTTCACATTTCGTAAGGTGAGTGGGTTTTCAATTTATTTTACTGACACCTGTAATTATATGCTTGCAATGCCCTGAGAACTAAGATAACTCCATATAGTTTTGCTGGATATATACTTTAGTCAGTCTGTTTACATTCAGGATATTGTAACCATGCTTTTTGTTTCATTCTAATAAGATTTTTATTATGTAATTGTAACGATTGAATCTATTGCAATGCTGTGGACTGCCTAGAGATGATCTGACTTTGACAGATGATTTACTAAAAATAAAAATAAAAATAAGAAAAGAAAAGAAAAAGGAAAGTTCTTACTTGCTGTCTTGTAAGAGTATAGTTTCTGCTTCCAATTCTTTTCTGATTTGTCACTGTGAGTTACTTTAGCTGGTAAGGTCTCTCTCTTTGTGGTATTTTCATGTCATAATGTGCAGAAACATATACCTTGGATTGGACTGAATTCACTCATTATAAAATGAGACAATTAATCCATCTTTCTCAACAGCTTGGATTTTTGTAAGAAAAATTTGATTGCTAAAGAAAGATATTGAAATTGTGGTGTTGGGAATGCTTGCCGAGATCTTGTGAAATTAATGACTTACCAAAGTGAATATGGAAAGAGAAATATATCAGTATGACTATGTTATTCTTGACCTCGACTGTTATGCACATAAAGAGTTTTCTGTGTAATAAACAGACATTCTTCATCATGCAGGTAAGAGTAGGTCCTTGCCAGTGCGAATTTCCTCAATACTGTGATTCTCAGAGATAAGAAAGGTTGTTTTCCATAATAATTGTATTCGGCGAACGAAGATTACACACCTAGGTGTCACAATGATTGAAACTCAGCATGACATGGTTAGAATGGACCAACACAATCACAAGTTGGACCAAAGCTGGAGGTCTTCAAACTGATGTTGCTGCTAAGTCTTGGAGGAGTTTGTGCTGCCATTCATAGGTGTCTGTAATAGAAAAAGTGAAAAGAGATAAAACAGTTTATAGACTAAATTTCAGGGTTTTCAAATAATTGATATGCCCTGCTAAATTGAAGAGTAAATTCTGTAATCTCACGAGAATGTAACCACCACACAACGCAAAGATAAAAACAAAGAATTTTATAAAATCTTTTTGAAGATAATGTTGTTACTGATGTATCTATTACTGGCTTGGCTAAGTTATGCAATGATACATTTGTCATTGATCAACTCTTTCTTGCGTTCATGTAGAGGCCATAGATGAGATACTGAGGCTCTGATGTTTGCATGGACATTGTTGCGTACACTGGGCTTTTGTATTTACGTATCAAGGAATTATCTTTAATTTAGAATGAGAGAAATCTGAAGATCATTTTTCAGAAGCAACTTTATATGGGTTTCCCTTGGATAGCAAGCAACACTGACACGGTGAATTTGTAAGCTTTTGATAGTATACACTCATTAAATTAGTTTGCCACGCAAAATTCCGGTCAATGGTTAAAGACCTTAGTTTCTTGCTCTGCTTTCAAGAGCTTGTCTACTTTCTCATTTCTTTATACATTTTTAAGTCAAACGCTCTCTTGTTTTTCAAGGTGAAATTTAAGGTCGACATTAATATGTGAACTATGACCTTAATGTGAAATTTAAAGGAAAGGCTGCTAATGAAGCATTGTTAAGTTATGCCACATGCTTACAAAATCAATCCCTAGTATATATTTATCACTACTTCCAAGTGCCAACATAGAAATCCTGACACAATGAATCTCAAGCTTCTCTTCATTTCTATAATCCAAACAAAGCATAAATATGATCACTGGTATCAGTGCAGCTAATATCTTTACATTATCTGCTCTGCTTGCAGGCAGACAGAAGTGTAATGCGTATAACATTAAAACGCATCTACAAGAAGTTAATCCATTGCTTTCAGCCACATCTAGGCCATCACCATGTATGTCACCGGTGTCTTCACAGATAATTAGCAGTTGAAGAAGAACTTCCTGTTAATACTTCCATGAAAAGAGGAAGTTCTACCCTATCAAGCCAGCAGATCGCCCACTATATCTCCTGTAAAGGATAATCAGCATTGTAAAATCAAAAGTGAAACTACTATCTAAACTATGTTTTATGCTTCATGAAAATTAAAATTAATGCGGCTAAGAACTGCACTGATTTGATGGGATGAGATAAGGCCAAGTGGCTAACTATACACCAAATCACAACATGTAATCGCGAGAGCTTCTATACCATCTAATCATCCAACAAAAGCCTGGAAAAGCTCAACCAAGTAATAGTTTGAAACAAAATCCCCACAGTTCATTGGAAACATTTCAAGAACACTAACACAGAAGATGTAACAATTCACATGTTGATGTCACTATGTCAATCAGTCTTTGTCACTGGCCTAGCTTTTGAAGTGCGAACTGTGCTGTCTTAGATGCACAACTTGGCTTTTTACAACTAAGTGAGAAATGAACTTTACCATACACTCAAGATTACTTTGCTTGGATGGTTTGACCAAATGAGACCTTGCCTAAATATAGTGTCATGGGTCGATCCTATGGTTGAGAATAAGATGCTTAGCACCATTAAAATAAATTTAATTAATCATTGAATCACAACATTTAAATATTTTATAGATAAAAAGCATTTTGAAAAACTTTATATTAAATATTTCTTTAAAAAACTTTTAATCTATTTTTTGTGTGTTTTTCATTCAAAGGCCAAGAAATATCAATCAATCCCACATTTCATTTTAAACTTTTTGCCTAGGTAGGAGACATTAGTGATGAAGTTGGCTTTGAGCTTTGAACATTGCTATGAAAGAACATAAGGAATTCTTACCATGCATGCACTTGATAAAATAATCCAAATCTGTGAAGCAAATGGTTCCCTGAAGCAGAGAAGTTGGTTGTTGATACACAAAGAATGAAAAGTGACGGTGATCAGGATCATTTCTTGGCTTTGCCATCTCAACTATTCTCATGCACCCCTCCCTATCATAACACGGAAGTGCATTCTCACCGGCTACAGTCAATCCCCGATCCCATGCAGAATTAAAAATCTGTAGGAACAAATGAGAACACGTCAAGGCCTGTATTGAGCAAATTGAGATCTACCCATGTAAATTTATGCAAGCTGTGAGAAAATGAAAAGGATGGTTTTATTGTATTGATGTGCATATTGCAAGATATATATTAATTAGATTCCGCTTTAGGTAAATATGGTGATATAAGATTGTCCTCAGATTGTGTGATGTAATCTAACCTTAGGTGTAAATTGTAATGCCTAATTCATTTTATCTTTCTTCTCTATTTTTCTACTCCTAAATTATTAATTCAAACCTCTCAAACCAACCTACAGTCCACAACAAACAGACCCCCAATCTGTTCTGCATCGCAGAGGCAAATGGAACATATAATATGCATCATAATATCAAGATCTGCTAACACAAGCAGATCGATTTATCCAAATCTACCTACAGTCAACAAGTAAACCTGGATTGTGTTCCACTTCAAATCTTAAAAATTCAAGGATTCACTCAGCACTCATTAGAAGCTGCTAGAAAGAAGAAAAAAAAAAAACACAGACGGCCTTAGGAGAAAATATCAAGTCATGGGATATCAAAAAGAACTATTACCTGCCAACTCAAACCTTCTGGATCAGCCAAAGCTTCATTACCCTCCAGATTAGAAACCTGCAATCCAGAGCACACAAACTTCATTGCCACCGAGTGCTTCTTCAGAACCTCAAAAACCGGAAAGTATCCATCCTGGTTCGTAGGGTTATAGTATCCTGCTGTTAGCTCTGCTGCATGGCTGGCAGTCTTGTACCACCAATAAACTGCAGGAACCTGCACATCAGGATTAATTATTTTTTTCTTTTGCTCCTTCCTTATCTCTTTCCTGTTCAGTAATAATCTAACTTCAAAATCGACTTGGATTTTGGTAAGCACAATTACCAAATGCAATCTAAGATTTGTTATTGTTTGAGCATTCTTGTCTGTTACATACATATGCCACATTAGCAAGACCTAATGAGTATCATCAAACAGGTATACAGGACCAATCTAAACTGCAAAGAGTCATGTGCAAGTTAGAAGGATTCCACACAAATAAATGAAGTTCATTTTCATCTTATTACTTTAAAGACTTTCATAGACAATACAATGAATGTATAAATAATATAATTTGATCTCAGCCTGTCATCCAAGCGAGGAATAGAGAAACAAAGTAGAAATAATTGAATCTAATATGTTGTCTTCAAAATCAAATCAGTTTCTCCAAACTTGACAAAGTATGTTTTATTGTTTTTACTAGAGACAATTAGGCACTGGATATCAAATACCATCTTAAACATCAGCGAATGAATGCTGAAATCTCACAAACAAATCCTGCAACCAAGCTTTATTCCTTGTTTTGGGGTTTTTGTGTGTGTGTGTGTGGGAGAGAGAGAGAGAGAGTGAGAACATATTGCTAACATTCAAATGGGTAATATTTAAAATCATCACCTAACCTATATCACAAGAAATCTCTCTTCTTGATTCTCATGAATAAAGTAGACCTAATTATGCAACATTACAAGCAGTCTCAAACATTTTCAAAATTCTCAAACACACTACTTTTACAAAGTCATACCTAAGACACCAAAGCATTAGCCATTTTCATAGTCCATGAGATAGGGAAACAATAAAATCACTTTGGATCTTAAATGACATCACATGATTCAAACTAATCAAAATAGCCCTGCCACAGTTACAAACATTAGATAACACAAACTTGTTATTGCAGATGCAGCTCATGCAAGTAAAACAAAACATATTGAACCAAAGAGGATTTTGGACTTGGGCAAGTTCAAAAGCAAAACCAATGCTGATTGCATTAGGTATTCATACTTTTCAGCACCCAAAATCCAATATATGGAATACAGATAGAATAGAACTCCAGAAAATTAAAGATAAACTGTCACATGCATAGCTTTGAGGCTTCAAGACTCACAAAAATGAAGGTTGGGGTGTAAATATAGGTGCCGGATTGTAAGTGCAATGCTAGTCATTTTAGAGGTGGCAGTAAAAGTGGTAGTGCAACTGCTGCAAAGGCTGTAGCCAAAGAAGCAAAGAAGGTGGCTTGAGGCTGAATCGGTGGTGTGGTAGTGAAGATGGTTGTGAAAGGGCTTGAGTAGCAGTTTAAAAATTGATCATCAGAACTATGTAGATGGAAATCACCCCCTTCACCAAAATCAGAGACACCATAGTGAATTATGATTGACTTCAGAGTTGGATGACATTAATAAGTGTCATGTAAATATAATTTACATGGTCACACCAGTAGATAACAATGGCGAACAAAAAAAAGAGCAACTTTAAATACACCCATATGTACCTTAACAACAAGTTTTGTCTCTTCAAATGCAAGGCTTGCGAGAGACAATACATTATCTGCATGATCGATCAGTGACTGAGAATACCAATGAAGAAAAAAGCGTCCATAATAGCTATCATAATCACCGCGTTCACAAAAGAAGCCTGTTTCATGGGGCCTAGAATTGTATTGACCAGCATTATCAGGTCCTCTTGCCCAGAATGAGTGTCCACGCAATCTAGCAGCTTTCCGTAGATTTTGCTGTAAATATTTATCATAGCACTGTACACAAGTGATAATATTAGTAGAAGTATGATGAAAATAAATTAAAACTTCACTTAAATATGAAGCCAAGGATCTATCAGACAATAAATGAAGAAAGATATGTGCTTTCGCTTGATAAAATCTGGCACAGTAAAAATGCTCTTAGGAAGGCTCCCAATAATTCTGAATATGGTGATAGCATTAAAAGATACCTGAAACTCACCGATACCAGGATACCTCCATCCCATCCTATCTGGAAAAGAAGGATACCTCAGCTCTCCAGATGGTCCAAGTCCAATTTCAACAGCAGAAATGAGACCCACAGCAAAAAAGTCATCAAACTCTGTTCGAAAGCTTCTCATAAAATCAAAATAGACCTGCAAAAAATTAAGAATGTCTGAAAATGATAATATGCACAGAATATATTCTGTAAACAAAGGAAACTACTCGAAGGCACATGAGTTAGCCATTAACTATTGTAAAGAATGATTAAAAAGTCAAAGGTCATAGCCTGGTCACATTACTTTAAAAAAAGAAAGATCAAACAGAGGTATTTCAATACCTCAATACCAGTTCTTCCACTTAGAACTCGTTCTTTGTCAACACCCCAAGATAGACATTCAGTATTTCTCCTTCCTTCACGATCAGTGAAGAATATATCCTGATTGCCTTTCCCAATTTCCATAACCCACTGGGGAAGAGAGATCAGTACATCGCCAGAGTCATTTGCTCCATACTCATGAAATGCCATTACAACCTTCAAAATTTAAGAACAGGATGTAAAAACACATTTCAAAAACTATAAGAAAGATGCTGTCCATATACGAATTTTATTTGTCATAAGATGTAAAATTGTATCAAAATAGAGAAAGAAAGTATAGAGATGTGAACACACAACATAGTTTTTAAAGGTGCAAGGTGCATCGAGGCACCAAGGTTGTCTCGGAGCCTAGGCGCAAGGCACAAGGCAAGGGCGCACGCCTGATTGAAGCGAGGCACCCTTTTTTTTAAAAGGTGCCTAAAGCTTTTATATGAATTTCCTAACAAGAATAATTCATAATTGTTGTATTAACCTAATTTATCATATAAATTTCAAGCCATTAAGCAAAATGACTTGAATGTTAGTATGTTACTATAATAACACATCATAATTTATAAAGCAATTAACATTCAATCATCATATTAATATCAAAGTAGCAAACACATTAAAAAAAAACCCAAAGATGTTCAAATTAGTTTTTAGCTCTCCCAATCCAAATCAAACTCATTTGGTTATGATCTAACTATATTTCAATTGGTTTGCAAACTTGTAGTCTCAGTTAGAATTTCATGTGTGGTGTTCAGTTGTGAAGTTTGAATAAGTAATACTGCGGTACACAGACGCAACACAGGGGTCGATCTCCCCACTGAGTATATATAAGTTTATATTGTGGAGTAACAGTTTTACCCCCAAAGGTTTTAGTATATATATACTATTACTAGACACAAAGTACAATGTCTTGTCATTTCCATACTATTTATACAACTATATATTTCGTTTAAGGTTTTAAACGGTTAAACCTATTATTAATTCAGGGTTTTAAACCTGTTATTTCGTGTTTTTTTTTTTATAAATAAAATTAAATTACATTGAGGTGTGCGTAGCGCCATGCGCTGCGCTGCCATGCCTGCGGCGCAGGCATGGCGCCTGGAGCCTAGGCGTTAACAACTATGGTCCACAATATCATTTATAAAAAACAAAAGAGAGACCAGCACTTTCTATATTCTAATAAAACCATTGGAAAGAGAATTCCATGAATGACCTACTATAATCTCAGGACACTGAGAAAATCTTTCATGATTTATTACGGATTATCACTTGTATGATACGGTCACTGATATCAATGAAAGACATTTCAAAGTAATTGGTCAGAGATTTGGAATCCTTTAGTAATAGAGGATCAAGAAAAGATATGGTGTTAAAACACATTACTGATGCAGAATGAAGTTACAGACACACACATATATTATATCAGTTTCCGGAAGCAGGAAAATGTTTGGAAGCAAAAGAAATGGCCACAAGTATACAATTTTATTCATAAGTGGTAGATAATGAACCGAGTGTACTGAAGACCTAAACACTTGGTGTTGTATTAGAACATTTTTGTCAAAGAAGAGAGGGAACCGGTAACAGAAAACGGTCTGCCTAATGACTAATGTTTCTTTCATAACTACAAAAGGTGTTATATTAAACATGACACCTGCATATTTAAGAAACTCTGCACTATAAATAGCATTATTCCCAATGAATCTGCATTTTTTACTAGCAAAGTTGTGTTTAAAAAGCTCTACCTTATCTCAAACACACTCAAATTCTTACCAAAGAAAAACTATATTGGCACAAATGTCATGGTATCAGAGCGTCTCTCAATTTGAGATTTTTTTTTCCGACAGCCACCATCGTCCTCGCTGCTTATTCCAGCGATTTCCGCTGCTCATTCCGGCAGCCAGAATCCGAAGCTTTGTATGCTTCGTCATCACTTCCGCGAAAGAAATCATCAGCAAGCGGAGTATTATTTTGGTGATAACAGATTTGTTCTCCTCTCTTGGTGGTTTCCGAGACAAATCAGCCATCAAACCAGTATTTTTCGGCCTAAATCCGAGCCGATCTGTTTTCTTCTTCGCAGATCGGAGGATTCCGAAAAAGTACTATTCACGCGCGTACTGTTCACGGGCTGCTGCGAGTCGGTTGACACCACCGGCACCAGAAAGTAAGAACAGTACCGATTAGCAAAATCTTTCAAAGGCTCGTCGCCAACGGAGGCCGTTTGAGTAATCAAAAGGCTAATCGAAGTTTGCAAAAGGTGTTTTGCCACCTCTGCCGTTTCTCCTCCGATATCGCCTATTGCCAGCGAATATCTTCTGTTTAATTACAGTATTACCCTCAGTTGATTAATTACAGTTTCCGCCCCTGTTTTTTAAAAAAAAAAAAAAAAAAAAAAAAAAAAAAAAAAAAATTCAGCATGTCTCACGAATCCTCTTCCGAACTTGTCTCTGATTTAGATCCGATCAACTCAAACAACAATGGGGATACAGAGGAAAAAGGTTACACGGCCAGTGGAAAAAACGGTGTTGGAACAGATTCAGTTGCACACATTCATGAGCAATTGGATCAGCTACAAAAACCGTTTTCTGGTTTAAATACCTCAGTGTTTGGTGTTGGGTCTGTTGCTACTAAAGGTACCTTCTCCACTGTTTTGAATGTGCAAAAGGAGATATCAGGAACATGGATTGTGGATTCCGGAGCAACTGACCACATGACAGGTGATGCTAGGGTGTTTAGTACCTTTGAGCCGAGTCAAGGTAACTATAACGTCAAAATTGCAGATGGTTCTCTGTCCAAGGTCACAGGGTGTGGTACTGTTATTATTTCAAAAACTCTAACCCTGCAGTCTGTGTTATATGTTCCCACTTTAGATTGTAATCTTCTATCTATCTCCAAACTCACTTATGATGAAAAGTGCGTGTTTAAATTTTTTCCCACTTATTGTGTGTTTCAGGACATGATTTCGGGAAAGATGATTGGAACTGCTGAGATACAATCTGGTCTCTATGTCATCAAGGCCGAAGCTTCAAAGGGTATACAAGGTCATTCTACTAAGTCCAATAATTTTTCTCTTGAGTCAATGTCTGAGTCTATGTCTAAGTCCAATAAAGAGAATTCTATTATGCGTTGGCACTATAGGTTAGGACATCCTAGTTTCCTATATCTAGAGAAACTGTTTCCTGACTTATTTCTTAATCACAGTCCAAAAGATTTTCATTGTGATTTCTGCGAGTTATCAAAACATACTCGTTCTGTGTTCCATCCTACTAGTTACAAAGCCTCCAAACCATTTGCTTTGATTCATAGTGATGTTTGGGGCCCTTCCAGAGTCCCTAATATTACTGGGGCAAAATGGTTTGTTTCATTTATTGACGATCATACCAGAGTCACATGGGTCTTTCTCATGAAAGAAAAGTCTGAGGTCACCAATATCTTCAAAAATTTTCATTCTTTGATCAAAAATCAGTTTCAAACAAATATTCAAGTATTCAGATCAGATAATGGGAGAGAATTTGTAAACCAAGGGTTGAGAGAGTATCTTTGTAGTGAGGGGATTGTCCACCAAACCTCATGTGTTGACACACCTCAACAAAATGGGATTTCTGAGAGGAAAAACCGTCACCTATTAGAGGTTACTAGATCTTTGTTGTTTTGTATGAGGGTGCCAAGTCGTTTTTGGGGTGAAGCTGTCCTCACTGCTGTACATCTGATTAATAGGCAACCTTCTCGAGTATTACACTTCAAAAGTCCATGTCAAACCCTACTTGAAACTTATCCTCATACCAAACTTATATCCACTATTCCTCTCCGCGTCTTCGGTTGCACAGTGTTTGTGCATGTTCAACCACATTACAGGGGTAAACTTGATCCTAGAGCTGTTAGGTGTTTGTTTTTGGGTTATTCTCCTACTCAAAAAGGATATCGATGCTACAACCCAGACACCCGAAAGATTCATATTTCTCTAGATGTTACCTTTGTTGAAGATCAACCTTTTTTCCCACAAACTCAAATTCAGGGGGGGAGTGAGAATGAATTTCAGTTTTTTGATCATAGCCATAGTCACGTTTTTCATGAAATTCCTCATTATGAGTCTTCTAGTCCCAACAGTAAGTCCCATCATCCTAATGTGCCTGAAATTCCTCATTGTGAGTCAAATGTGTCTCCTTCTGACCCTCCAGACATGACAAATAAATTCAAAGCAGAACCTATTGTATACTCAAGGAAGCCGATTGCAACTAAAGATGGACCAGACAAGATTGTACCTCAACAAGACCAGGAGTCTCAACCGGAATTGGTCCACATATCTGATCCAAACACTGAACCCCTGAGTGATCCTAGCACCAGCCCAGATACTAACCAGACAAGTGAGGAAGTTCCTTCAGATACTGAAATACCTATCGCCCTGAGGAGACCGGTAAGAATGTGTAGAGAGAGACCCCTTTACCCTTTGAGTAAGTACATATCCTATGAGGGTCTTTCATCTAGTTACAAAACTTTTGCTCACAATATTTCACTAGTGTCTGTTCCAGCAAACATCCAAGAGGCCATGTCAATTCCAGAGTGGAAAAATGCAGTTATGGAGGAGTTAGGAGCCCTTCAGAGAAATAAAACCTGGGATATCACAGAATTGCCAAAGGGTAAGCAGGCTGTGGGGTGCAAATGGGTCTTCACAGTGAAGCATAAAGCGGATGGCAGTGTAGAACGTTACAAGGCCAGACTGGTGGCTAAAGGATTTACACAGACTTATGGGATCGACTACGAGGAGACTTTTGCTCCTGTTGCTAAACTGAATACAATCAGAGTTCTTCTGTCCCTAGCAGTTAATCTCAACTGGAAGCTTCACCAAATGGATGTAAAGAATGCTTTCCTGAATGGAGAGTTAGCTGAGGAAGTTTATATGAAAGGTCCTCCAGGTTTGGAAAATGATTATGGAGACAAAGTCTGTAAGTTGAAAAAGTCTCTCTATGGGTTAAAACAGTCTCCCAGAGCATGGTTTGAAAGGTTCACGAAAGCCGTAAAAAGGTTTGGTTATACTCAATGTCAAGCTGACCATACCTTGTTTGTTCATCATGCCACAGGTGTTATTACTATACTCATTGTGTATGTGGATGATATAATTATGACTGGTAACAGTGAGGAGGAAATTCAGAAGTTAAAATCCTTTCTAGCCAAGGAATTTGAAATCAAGGATCTAGGAAGTATGAAATACTTCTTAGGAATGGAAGTTGCAAGATCAAAAGCAGGGATTTGCATAAATCAGAGGAAATATATCCTGGATCTTCTCAAAGAAACTGGGATGACAGAATGTAAGCCGGCTGATACACCCATGGACTATACGACGAAGTTGGGTCTCATAGAAGAAAGTCCACCTATAGACAAAGGAAGGTATCAACGGTTGGTGGGGAAACTGATCTATTTATCCCACACCAGACCGGATATTGCATTCCCCGTGAGCACTGTTAGTCAATTCATGAACAGTCCGAATGAAGAACATATGGGAGCAGTTTTGAGAATTCTAAGGTATTTGAAGATGACACCAGGACAAGGTATATGCTTCAAGAAAAGTGAGGATAGAGATGTTAGAATCTTCACAGATGCAGATTGGGCTGGTTCAGTGGTAGACAGGAGGTCTACATCAGGGTACTGTTCTTATGTTTGGGGTAATTTGGTCACTTGGCGGAGCAAGAAACAGTCGGTGGTCTCTCGTAGCAGTGCTGAAGCGGAATTTCGAGCAATGGCTCATGGAATTTGTGAGGGAATTTGGTTGCAAAGACTACTAAATGAACTCAAAGTTCCTATGGTTAAGCCAATGGAACTGTTGTGCGATAATCAAGCCACCATTAGCATCGCAAAGAATCCAGTTCACCATGACAGAACAAAACATGTGGAGATAGATCGGCATTTTATCAAAGAAAAAATAGAAGCAGGGTCTGTTAAGATAAGTTACACACCTACCAATTCTCAAACAGCTGATGTGTTTACTAAGGCTCTACCTAGAGCATCTTTTGAAGGATTGTGTTCCAAGCTGGGTATGATCAACATATACTGCCCAGCTTGAGGGGGGGTGTTGAAATATGTGTATTCAATGGTTGGTGAGTGTTGAAATATGAGTAGTCAATGGTTGGTGTATGTTGAAATATAAGTAGTCAATGGTTGGTGAGTTAGGTGGTAAATTAGTGGTTGGTGAGTTAGGTGAGTTAGGTGGTTAATTAGTCAATAGTTTTTTCTATTTTTTAGGGATTATGTTTTTCCCTTCTTTGTATATATATTCATTGTTTTGTATTCATGAAAAAGAAGAGTATTCACTCTTTTCTCTCAAATTCTTCAGGACTGTTTGGCAATAACCAAGTAATTTTGAAATTACAAGGAAGTCTCCTTCATCAATACCCCAAGAAGAACTTAAATAAATATAGGTAAGGTTTGTTGACCTCCCTTGAGCTATAGCCTAACTGCCGGAAAAACTGGCTGGTTAATTTTATTTTATTTTTTTCCGTGAAAAACCTCCCATGCAGTGAAAGTTCCTGACAAGTTCTGGGTTAGGCTTCTACGGATTTTCAATATTCAAAGGGTACCACCTAGATCTAAATAGGTCATGTCTCAAGGGAATTCAATGTAACTTATGCGAAAACAAATTGCTCCACCAGAAAATATGTGGAAATTGAACACTATGGGTCTCATCATAAACAAGCACATTTTCTTACACCAGGAGGTGAAATTCAATTCATGCATGAAACCTACAATAAGCAATAAAAAGTCACCTGCAATTTCAGGTTAAAGTCTCGGATGATGTTGAACAGTTCCCGATAGCCAGACCAAGCATATTTCTGAGGACTCCAGCCTTCAACAATACCCCACCAACAGTTTACAATGATGCCATCAACATGCAAAGATTTCATATGACTTAGCTCTTGTCTAACACCTTCAGGATCAGCCAACTGGCAGAAATTGTTGATGACACCATTCTGACACGACAAGTCAAGGGTTTAATCAATCAGAGAGAACAGTTGAATTTGAGAATCGCAGAGAAACAATTGACAAGAAGCAAACACTTACTCCAAGCATTACATAAACAGGGACATATGGTGTTCCTGTAAAATCATTCTCATGATCACCAGAACGAACATCTTGTATAAGCTGCACATTCAACCCCCACCATTTAAAAACTAATAAAACACTAATAAAAATCTGTTAAAAAGAAAAACTAATGGCTAAGAAAACAACCTGATCAGCCTCCAAACATTCAACAGAGTTAATGGGGCTGACGCTAGTGAATTTATCAGCCCTTGAATCTCTATCAGCAATTACAACGGAATCAAGAGAAGCAGGTGACAAGCTATCGTCAATTCTAAGAACGGAGTCAACAGCTGCTTTCACAGAGCAATTCTTCAAAGAATTAGCAGACACTGGGCTTTCAACCGACCTCACAGGAAATGATGCCTGGCCATTATCTCAAAAATCACAAGCATTTACACAAAACATACAGAGTAGAAATTACAATGAATGATAAAACACAAACCAATTGTTGAAGAGGCGGAGACTGTCGATAGGTGGTGCCGTCGGCCTCGACAGTCCAGCCAGCCTCACGCGCCAGAGCGGCGAGTACATCATTCATGTCAGCACGCGCGGGAAGTGGGAAATTGCCGTACTGTCTCAAGCCAGCAAGCATGCGGCTGGTGATGGCTCGGCGATGGCGCTCTCGGAGCTTGGTCCGCTCCTTCTCTTTCTCCCTCTCTTTCTTGGCCTTTCCGGCCGAAGTGTTTAAGTTGGCGGACGCCGCCGTCGCCGCGAAACCACGGGGTCGCCGAGTATGAGATTGAGATTGCGTCTGGGTTTGGGTTTGAGGATCGATGAGGTTTTGATTTGGATTGTCATCGATGTTGCTGATTGTAATCATTTTTTTGCAGCGTTACATTTGTTGTCCTAATTCTCTCGCTCACTCACTCTCTCTCTCTAATGTATGTATATGCTTTTACTTTTCCTACTTTTAATTACATGAAAATCAATTTTATTTTGAAAAGAAAATGACTTTTTTTTTTTTTCAATATTTTACGGGTTAGACGGTTATTAAATTTTACTATTACATCTATTTTATATCGGAAATCACTGTTTATATTAAGGACTAATTGTAATAAAGTATCTTAATATTTAGCTATATTACAATAAAATTATAAATTTATATTTAATTATATATTAGTACCGTAACGTCAGTTGACCCAGTCAAATATAATGGTTTGACTTTAATTTTTATGTAAAATGACATAATTACCCCTAGTTTAAAAAAAATTAAACAAAAATTGAAAAAAAATAAAAACAATTAAATTTTTTAAAACTGAATCTCCACTATCAATCATGATGGACGATGGAGATACATTTAAAAAAAATATTTAAAAATCATACAATTAAAAAAAAAAGTTAAAAAAATATTTTATATTGAAATTTTTTTTGGTGTTACCCAAAAAAAAAAATTAGCAAGATCTGCTCCCGTTTATTATTTTATTTTTTTTTGTGTTGTGTTCTTAGTGGAGAATCAATTTGGATCTCCACCATCCATCAACAACAAGAACACTAAAAATATAAAAAAAAATTATTTTTATTTTTATTTTAAGTTTTTTTTTTTTTTGTCAATATAATCTCCACCATCCATCAAAATTTCATCAATTTTGATGGACGGTGGAGATTCATTTAACTTTTTTTATAATTTATAACAAATTTTTTTATTTTTTAAAAATAAATTAAGGTTAAAATGACCAAAATACCTTTTGACTATCGGTTGACCGTCAACTCTAACGGTCAACCAGTTAGTCAAGGGTACTAACATATAATTAAGGCTAAACTCACGATTTCATTGTAATATAGCCAAACGTCAGAGGTACTTTATTATAATTAGTCCTTATATTAATTATGTTTTTATAAATAATAATAAAATAATATTTATAATACTTTAAATCTTAGTGGCTAGCGTTCAACTGTAAAAAAAAAAAAAAAATTCAGGTGAAAAAATATTTAAGCTTTTATATTTTGCTACCAACAGTAGCAATACTTGAAATATCAGACTTTTATTATTAAATATCTATAAAATAAAATTATTTCTAAAAAAAATAATTTTTAGATGGGTTAAGCGACCAAGCCCGTTTAACACCTTTAATATTATTTTTAACATATATCAACTTACAAAGTTTCAATTTCATAAATTTTATAATAAAAATATATTAATTTATAAATCCGAGTATAAGATTTCAAAAAAAAAAAATCCGAATACATATGATATAAAATTCTATTTCCTTGTTATTTCTAATTCTTTTATCTTGTTTAAATGCCAAAAAGTAGTTATAATGGTAAATACATTTATTGCAATAAACCAACTCAAAAATTAAAAACTATTTGTACAAAGTAAAAAACTTTTCAATATTCTTCGTGTATTTAAGTCCGTAATGCTCCATTAGCTAAAGTTGTGTAAATAATGTAGCAGGTTTATATTTAATTACCATATCATTTTCACATAACCTATGATCTATATGGAAGGTGAGCATCATCTTATCACATCACATCATTTATGCAAAATAATATGTAGTATTACTCTTTTGACAATGTATTATTACCGCTTGGTATTATATTTATATATATCAGTTAGTTTGTCAAATAACTTGTAGTTTTGAATCTGAACAATTGAACATTATCATAAATCTTTCTTCTAAGAAAATTCAAATGTGACCTGAAATTTTGAAAAATTTATTAAAAATCTCCACTGTGACCGTCTTTACTTAAAATATTATTATTCTCTCCTAATAATTTAGGATATTTTCTATTTTTTTTCTCTAATTTATAAAAATATTTAAAATTCCTCTCTCATTAGATTTTCATTAATTTTAATGTTTGGCTGTCAAATGTTGAAGGATAGAAGAATACTTACAAGTTACAATCTTATAAAATTAATAAATAATTTTAAATTAAATACAAATTTATTTAAAATAAAAATATCTCTTTTATTTTTGTTCTCTCTTTCCTCTCACCTCTCTCTCCTCGTCCTTGTCTTCTTCTCTCACCCCTCTTATCTCTCTCTCTTCCTCACATCTTTATTTCTTTTTCTTTTTTTTGGATACGATGGTTGTAGTATTTTTGGGGGAGGTTGCGGCGGTGTAGGGTTGTGAAAATAAGAAGGCCAAAAGCCTCCCGTTTGTGGGGCCCCGTTGGCAGTGAACGGGCCACCACAAATGACCCCTCTCATGGAGATAAAGATTTAGAGATAGATCCGGTGATGAAGATCAATCTCCACTATTCGAATTTAAAGATTAATGATGATCTCTATAGATTTTAATTTTTATTTTTTTTTTAGAGATTTAAATCTCTATAAGATCTAGTTTTTTTTAAAAAAGAAATTATTTTTTGTTGATCACCACCATCTATCAAATGGATGCTATCTTTTTATTAATTTTTATTTTTATATTTAATATTATTTTATAAAAATTTGAGATAAAATAGTCTTTTTATTAATTAAATAGAGGAAAAATATAACAAAAGGGTGAAAAACGGAGAATGACGATATCCCTTATTTTTCTTTTTTTAAGGAGATAATACCCTTTTTAAAATTATTATGTTTTAATTAGACCAATCCTGAGAAAAGATGAATAAATTTTCAAGATTTCATCCATGTAAAAGGAGAAAAGCTCAAGAGAACCAGAAGGATATTTCACTGAACATATCAATGATATTTTGGGCCATAAATCAAATAACAAATACAGAAATAACAACAAACCAATTCTTTCCCTTTTACTGCAACAGCAAGTAGTTCAGTCCATTTCTACCAAGGTTAGATGTTGTGTTGTGCAATCAAAATCGAAGAAATGTACCAAAAACAACCATTCTGGTAGAAGAGGCCGAACTTCCATGCCATTGTTCTCTCTCCCCGTCTTTACTACTCTAGAGAACCTTGGCTACCCTCTATAATTCGACATTGGTCTTCAAGTAGCAGATACTTTAGTCTACTTATTCCCTGAGAGTTCCATGGTCTTCCTGAAGCAGACTGCAGTCTCTATTCCCCAACACCTTAATTCTCCGGTGGCAGTGTATCATATTTGCAGATATCTCCACGACAAAGAGGACAAACTCTGAATGCCATGATCAATTAACAAAATGTTCAACATCAGTATTACCACCCAAAGAAATAGATAAATGTCAACAAGGTAGTCAAAAGTGGACCAATGAGCCCACACGTGCAGCCATGAAAAATTAGCTAAGGTGGTGTTTATTTGATGGAATCAAAGATGGATTGGAAAAGGGAATACTCATTCCATTGTTTGTTTTGCACAATATGTCATAGAATGTGGATTCCACCAAAACGGTGGATTACAATTCCTAACCAAGGGTTTAGGAATCCTAATTACTTTCCTGAGAAATGTCTGATACATTAGCAATGTGCAAGAACACTTCAAATATACTAATGATAACAGTTTGGAGAAGTCCAAGGCAAGTGCAACTGGGATTCTAAAGCAAGAGCGGTTTAGGCTGAGGGAAAGAGCACTTCCTCAGACCGCCCTGCTGGATGGAATGCTATTATCATGCCCAAACTCCTAAGAATGAAATATGCAAGACAAAAATGTGAGAAGAAAATCCTCAGAACCTGGATCCACATTTAACCCTGACAACAGTTATATGATTCGGTCATGTTTGGTTGAAGGAAAAAAAACACATAGGAGTATAATCCATCTACGAATAAATCCTTATAGGAAAGAAATTCATTTCCTAGATGGATTCCTTTGATTTTTAAATTATGAAATCCTTATATAATTTATATTTTGACAAAAATTTCCCCTCCTAAATTTTATTTTTAAAATTTAACAAAAAAAATAATCAAATATTTAATAAAAAAATAATCCTAAATTTTTTTATTACTTAAAAATATTTTCAAAGAAATCTAATTTAAAAAAGTATGTAATAATTATTTTTAAAATATAAATTAGAAAATGAAAAAATCAAATCGGCATCCATGTTGGCCACCGGAGCAGGCGACAGAGGCCTCCTCTGACGAGGAGACCTGTTCTCCCTTGATGGAGAATCCATCGCGATAAAGGAGATGAACCTCCTACAACTAGAAGAAGGCGGCCTACTCCTTCGTTGAAACAATTGGAGACTCTCTGCTCCTACAACGATGACGAGACCACCAGTGATGGCCTCAGATGTCAACGACGACAACAGTTACAGTTACGATGAGGCCAATAGCAGCAGCCTCCAATAATTTCCGTTTTCGTTTATAAATTTTTTAGATTTATTAAATTTCTTAAATTTTTTTTATTTTTACTATTTTAAATTTATTCCTATGACTAATTTGAATATTTTAAATTAATTGTACACTGGAAAAATTAGAAATTAAGAAATAATGGAAAGGAATTAGGATTTCTAACTCCTTGGTTAGGAATCATAATCCACGATTTTGGCGGAATCCTCATTTCATGGCATTTTTTGCAAAAAAAAAAAAAGAATGGAATAAGGAAACATCTTTCCGTTCCACCCTTGATTCCACCAAGCAAACACCATCTAAAGGTATTGTTGGCCCTATTAGGTAATTTTAAGTTGTCCACATCTATGTCAATCAGCATTACTGTCCATCTTGTTCTTGTCAGCTAACAGCAGAGATACAACTCATTTATCTAAAATCACTACATCAGCTTTCTTCTTTTTTCATCGAAACTAGAATACTTTCCTTCAATTTCACCTAAATTTCCTTTGTAAAAATTTCATGGTCGAGGAGACACAGAAATTTGACAAAATGTTTATCCCCAAGGATATCATTTACATAATGCACATCTGTGTGTTAATAATCCATAAAATTAAAGGATATAACACTAATTCACGTCATACCTGTGAATCTCTTTGAGCCATTTGTCTACACACGTTCTATGAAATTCATGATGGCAAGGTAATATCCGCACACTGTCATCTTCCTCATACTCCACAAGGCATATGTAGCATCTGTTCATTTCAGTGATAGGCAAACCAAACAGCAATTAGGACAATGAGATGTCAATAACAATATTTATTCATTTCAACCATAAAAATTTAAAGAGTGATTTTTAATCAGACTACATTATTTGAGAAAGAAAAAGGTAGGCAAACAAAACTACTAAAGAGAAGTGCAGACAACTATATACAAAGAATCTAAACAGACCCTTGAGGCCAAATTGGGGATCTAAAACGTGTTGTAAAAATCAAAGCAAGAATAGCATATGTTCTTGATGTTTTGTCGTCCATTTTACACCACTTTTTAGGTCTTCACGTCTACCCTCAGGGTACATGTTAAGACCACCCAAAAAAAAAAAAAAAAAAACCTAAAAATATCTTGTGCCTATATTAAACGAAATCTAGGAAACACCATTAATGTATAACATCAATAATAGAAAGAACAATGCTGATGAAGCCAATCGCCCTAAAAAATTAACAAGATATGATAACACAACAAATATTATCATAGGTCGTCAAAATCATCCACCGCCAGTTACCCAAATAAGAAAAGCAGCAACCACCATAAAAGACTAGAGTACAAGGAACGCCAAACAAGGAAAGAACATAAATACTTACTGTGCAGCATCCTCATTCTGATTTTTCTGTGATTTGGTATACAATTTCACGGGCAAAGATTCCACGACCTCATTAGGTGCAGGAATAGATCCCAATGCAGACACAGAAGGCCGAGAGGATAACACCACAGATTGCTGATGAATTTCATCCAGAACCTAATGAAAATAAGTCCACAACATTCAGACTTACAATATATAAATATGGAAAAAAAAAAAAAAAAAAACCTTGCAGACTGGCCGTTAGAAAGGATACATAATAACATTACCTCAAATAATGCTTCGGCCAACATTACAATTCTTGATATGCTAGCCCTAGTGCCAGTCTCATCATTAGAATTGGCATCTCGATTACTTACACGGCAAGTGCAACGTCCCGTTCTATGTTGACCAGATAAAATACAAGACCTCTCATGCCCAGAAAGGTTCTCAAAACGACTTCCCAGCCTCTGCAGAGCACGAACCTGCACAATTTAATATGTTGATCACTAACCTAAATGAAAAGCAATCCAATAAAAGCCTTACAGCAGAAATAATACAAACAGCAAAAAGAAGCAGCAGACATTACATTTAAATAAACCACCGAGACCGATATTAGTCTAAATTATTTCCTACATGAGACTGGCAAATGGTTGACACCCCTGGCACATTACTAGTCTACTCTACTGAATATGATATGAGAAGATGGAAGCAATTCTTGATATTTTATGTAGAACGTTAAAAGCCTGATATCTAATTTGTGTTCTCTAATTGAGAAAATGACTCAAGGGAAACCATAAATAATGCTCAGTGCAGGAAACAAACCTGAGATCGTATTCTTCTCCTCCGCTCAAGGAAATTTGATCTGTGTTCCAATAGATCATGATACCTGGCTTCTCTTGATCGTGAAGTTTCCACCTCAGGATCTTGAATGTTGAACAAGGAGCTAGACATACCGGATGATGGATAACCAGATGTTATTGGAGAGGTAGCAGCATTACCTTCAGAAGTTGGCATCCTTGTGTCATGGTCAAAGACATGTCTTCCATTACCCTGACTAGCATCCGTCCCTTCTCTCTCTTGTTGCAGAGGACAAAATGTAAAGTCAGCCATCGCTGATCGTCGAAGAACTCTGTCGCGAAGTCTTCCAACACTAAGGGTTCGGCTAAAACGGACATTCCTTTCAACAGGTTCCCGAGCTCCAATCCGCCTATCAGAATATCTGGTTCCAACATTCTCCAACTCATTAATAGTTATTGGAGAATCCACATTTCCATCAACAGCCACTCTAGTGCTATCAACATCTCTGGAAGGATTGTCAACGGAGGAAACTGTTCTATCCCCTGAAAAGTTACTGTCCTGATGACATTGTGAGGGAGTTGCATTGAGGAGGGATACAGGTAGCAGGTCACTACCTTGATGAGATTCAATCCTATCAAGAAAGTTACGAGTGGGAGGTCCGGAAGGTAGACGAAGGTCGTCTTCTTCATCATCATTCGACACAGAAAGGTTTGTAGAAGAGACGGGAAAGGCCCTGGAAGACCCTAAACTGGTGGCTCTACTTAATCTGAAACTTAGATTACCCGGAATGAAACTAAAACGAGAAAGGAAACGACTGGGAGTCGAAGAGGACCGGGCAGAGCTGCTACCGGTTGTGGAGCTGATACTTGCTTGACTCCATTCATCAAGCTCACCGTTTGATGGAATGTCCTCCTTCTCCTTCACTTTCTTCCTATCACTATCAATTTTCAACTCATCCGATTCTGCTTCCTTCTGCTCCGTTTCATTTTCTTTTTTCCTCTGCATTATAACTATTATTCAGTACAACTTTTCATAGATATAGTGCATTATCATATTGTTTCCATTTTCAAAACCCAAAAAGCAAAAAAAAAAAATTAATTAATTAAAAAGATGAGAAATGAGAAACCTGGTTATCGCGACGAGATCCGGATGGCAAGCGGAGACAAGGGGACTGAAAACCCCAGTTGGTTTTAGATCTTGTCCTCCGACGATTGGAAACAGCACTGGAGGAGGCGGTGGATTCGTTGGAAAAGGTCTTGCTGCCACTCGATCCCATCGATGGGGGGTTTTGAATCTGGTTACGATAAAATCAATGAATGCATTGGGGGTGGCAGTGTCAGTTTGAGAGGTTGTCAGATCTACAAGGGAGAATGAACGTGAAAATGCAAATTACATAAATGGGATTATGTGAAGAGGGAGTGATTGTTGTTGAGCATTTAGGTGAGGAATGAGACCAAGTAACTTGCAGAGAGAGGGAGAGAGAAAGAGAAAGAGAGACACTTTTATGGTAAGCAACTAATAAGCAAGTGTCTGAGCATTATTGTGAGAGAGAGAGAGAGAGAGAGAGGCACTACAAGTGAACAGGAACATGGCATCTTCACCTTCTCTGCCTCACTTTTTGGGAATTCATTTTAAAATTACAATTTTGTCTTTTTGGGGATATTGCTTACCGAGCATTTTCTTCCAATCATAATATGCCATATCGTCGTGTATTTTGCCACGTAATGAATGCAGCATCCAGAAAAAATTTCGAATTGAATAACAATTTGCCATATCAAAAAATTTAAAGGCAAATTGCAACTACTTTAATATTTAATTATATTATAATAAAATCGTGGATTTAATGTTAATTACACGTTAATATTTTTAACTAATTGGTTGACCGTTAAAGTTGACTGTTAACCAGCAGTTAAAATAATATGATCATTTTTATCTTAATTTTTTTAAAAAAAATTATCAAAAATTATAAAATGATTAAATGAATTCCACCGTCCATCAATCTTGATGGACGATGGAAATTTTATTAATAAAAAATTAAATTAAAATTAAAAAAATTGTATTCTTGATGTTATTAGTGGTGGAAATTCAATTTGGATCTCCACCCAGAACACTAAGAAAACAACCAAAAAAAAAATCTATAGATTTCTACTCCATCGATGGGAGTAGATTGGCTACCATCAGAAAATTATTATTATTATTATTATTATTTTGGGTTGTGTTCTTGGTGGAGATCCAGATTAGATCTACACCACTAAAGTCATCTCCAATGGTTCTCTATTTTTTTTATCAAAATGGAGATCCAAAATAGAATATTTTAAGAATATTTCATCTCCATAAATTCACAACTCTAACCATTCTCTATTTTATAATATCCAAATAATAAAATATTATTATTTTTTTACTTTATAAATTATTTTTTCTAACTTTCTCGTAATTATTTTAGATAATAATTTACTCACATAATATATTTACACCTAACTATTTTACATGTAACAATTTTAGTCTAAATTTTTTAATAGTTAATTCTTTCATCTACCTAATTTTCTCCACCTAACTTTCCACATCTAAATGAACGTGAATATTGGAGATCCAGACAAATAGAAATTATGGAAAACAGGGCTCGCATTTTTCAAATAGAATAATAATTCGCTAACACTATCCATGATAGTTTCAGTAGCTCTAGCGAATTTCAAGGAGGATCTTCTGGTATAGGCTAAGGTTTTAGTAGTTTTAATGGTGGAAATAGAAATGATTTATCAGACTATTAAAAATTTAGAAGTTTTAAAGTTCAATTTTTTTTTGTTTTAATTTAATTTTTCATGTACTTGTTTTGTTGTTATTAGTTGTAATATTTTCATTTATATATGTTAATGTAATTGTTTTTGTTTTACTAAATTATTTTCAGTTAATTATTACATTAAATGGTAATTATATATATATATTTATATATATTTTGAAGCTTGGAATTAATTTATTTTTAAATAAAATAATTATTAGGTTATCGATTAATAAATAAATGTGATAAATGAAAATTTTAAAAATAATTAAAATATAGTCAATATTATACTCACTTGAAAGATTTCAATAAAATATTTGTAATGATATAATTTTTATGCTAATTACATTTATAAATAAAAAATTATAATAAGTTAATTGAGTTTAGTTAAAAATTTAAAAAAGATATGAGATGAATGAAATTTGTTTAAAGAATAGATGGAAGGTTAATAGTGAAATATATAATATTGAAAAAATAATGGAAATTGGAATAGTGGATCTCTAAATTGGGAGATCCATTTGTATCTCCATTTGACATTTTTTGGGAACACCAATATGGAACATGGTTGGAGAGGTTTTATTCTCCACTTTGAAAAAATAGATAACCATCGGAGATGGCCTAAGAAAAAAAAAAAAAACATAAAAATAATTTTTTTAACTTATTTGAATTATTTGATTTTTCAAAAAAAAATAATTTTTAAAAAAATAAATAAATATCCATCGTCCATCAGAGATTCATTATTTAAAAGAAAAAAAAATTATTTTTTTATTTAATTTAATTTTTTAACCGGGGTAGTTATATCATTTCGTACATTAATCATGGTCAAGCCGTTATATTTGACTGTGTCATCTGATGGTAGGGTATTAACGTCTAATTAAAACTAAATTCACAATTTCATTACAATATAACTAAATATCAAGATATTTCATTATAATTTACCTAAAATTTAAATATAAGCACATCCACCCATGTCTCCCTCTCTATTCAAATTTTATAGAACGAATTACAATGAAGTACTCTGACGTTTGACCATATTACAATGAAATCATGAGTTTAGCCTTAATTACACGTTAGTACCCTACCGTCAGTTAACCCAGTCAAACTTAACGGTTTGACTTTGACTTATGTGAAAATGACATAAATGCCCCTAGTTAAAAAATTAAATTAAACAAAAATTGAAAAAAATTATTTTTTTTAAAATGGATCTCCACCGTCCATCAATCTTGTTGAACGGTGGAGATACATTTAAAAAAAATTTGAAAAATCAAACAATTAAAAAAAGTTAAAAAAAATTATTTTATGTTAAAATTCTTTTTGGCGTTCTTGGTGGAGATCCAGATTGGATCTCCACCGTCCATCAATGAGAGCCGAAGCTCCATCAATAAGAGCAGATCTGCAGAACCAAATTTTTTTTTTTTTCGATGAAGCTGCTCCATCAATGGGAGCAAATCTGCTCTCATTGATAGAACAGATCTGCAGAATCCAAATTTTTTTTCTTAGTTGTGTTCTTATCTCCACCACCAAGAATACCAAGAATATAATTTTTTATTTTAATTTTAATTTTTTTTAGTTTTTCTATCAATATAATATCCATCATCCATCAATTTTGATGGAAGGTGGAGATTCATTTAATTTTTTTATAATTTTTAATAATTTTTTTATTTTTTTAAAAATAAATTAAGGTAAAAATAACCAAAACACCCTTTAACTATTGGCTGATCGTCAACTCTAACGATCAATCAGTTAGTTAAAGGTACTTCATTTTAATATGATTAAACGTCAGAGTACGGAATTCGTCTAATTTTATAATACAATTTATGAGTAGTTTATAATTGGGAGGATACACCGTATGCTATAATACATTTCTTTCACCCCAAAGGACAAACAGTTGACGAAGACATTCGTATCTTCTCCCTTGGCTATATTTTAGAAACATAATCTTACTAGGATGGAGAATTATGCCCGTTCGGGCAACTACATTTTTCAAAGTATCACATCATTACTGATAATGATAAATCAAATTTACTTATATAGTTATACACTTACACTATCCATTATCAAACCTACCATTGACTTGTATGTATATTAAATTATTAATTAACAACCAAACTACCAATAATTTTCTGTTAAAAACTCTACTCAGTAAAATCAAGATTGTACAAGTTTTAATAATAAAAACTCCCGACTAGAATAAAATAACAATCACAATTACCAGACTCCAGAGATATGATTAACATATTACACGCCAACTAGTACGAGAGACCTAATTACAATTCTAATCCAGGTGGGGGTGCTACAATTATATCCCTGAGACCAATGTTGCCTGTTTCAGGAACAGCCATGCAGTTCTCAAAACAGAATTATTGCCCAACAGCTCAACCATATGGGGACAGTCTCCATAAAATTGTCCCTTTTTTTTGTTACAAATGGGAGGAATTGTCAAAGTGATGCCTTCCTTCAAGCACGAATTTCACGTATAAACCGGCATTCAGATTCCAGAGAAGCCTGGTAACAATAAACCTATTGAAGATGCAATCAAGATGCAACAATATTAACATTGTACCTCCCAAATCTTTAAATAAATCATAAAGTTGGTTACTCTATTGTACTCTTATCATTTTAATCAGCATTGTTGCCACATAAAGCTTTCATTTTGACAACTTATGAGAACATAGAAAAACAACACAAAAGGGATACTGTAATAAATAAAACATATTTAATATGTTATATTCATGTCCCAGGTTACATACAAGTCTGCTTGTATATGATAGAAGATAACAAACAACCATCACCATCAGTTTAGAAATATAAACAACAAAACTGTCAACTTTACCACTGTGGAAGATGAGGTTAAAGATTTCTTCGACCTAACTGCCATGCAAGTTGATCGACAGACAACATAGCACGTGATGCCGAGCCAACTGAGCCTTCATACCTGCCGCAAAGAGATATAAATATGCAAAAGGTCCCAAGATCAGATGCTGAGTTTTCCATTTCAAATATACAGGAAGTGACAATGAAATTGAATGAAGTAGCATACAGTGCAACCAAGATGAAAGCTTTAGTCTGCATTACAATAGCACCTTCCCCAGCAGGTTGTAACGTGTTCATGCATCTTGCACAGAACCAATTCTCGTGAATTGAGGTAACCATATCTGCCATCAAAATTCCATCAACCAAACTTTTAAGTGCAATATAAACTGAAAAAGATCAGATTTTAAAAACCCTATGATATATCTCGCAAAATTTAGTAGAAATAGGCACGTACTGGACTGACGTGATGGCCTTGCCGGCTAGGTTTATCATATACTTGATAGTACCTTAGCAATCTAATAGCTGATATTCTAAAGCACACTTCTACATTAAAATACTAACTTCTGCAATGAAATGTTTTTTACAAGCTTTCTTAGTTTTCCTTCCGTTGTAAGCTTCGTATTAAAAATTAATAAAATACAAAGAGTCAAGTTAGTCAAAGAAAATCGATTTCTAAATTTGTAACTAGCTAGTCGCTTTATGATTGACCAACAGGATAAGCCCACCCCTGATATAAATACATGAAAAAAGAGTGCTGAACATTCAGATACCATTTCATTCTAAAGAACTGTATTCCAAAAAACATTTCTCTAACATATGAACGGAAAATCTGGTTTGTAGTTTGCTATTGGTACAGGCTGCAAATGACATTTTCACAATCAAATTCACTTCAAAATCCTCAAGAATGAGCCTTCTAGGATGCTGTTTAGGGTTTTGTTACTAGTTAGTTAACAAAAGTGATAATACACATATGTAACAGTAGCATAACTTACATTCGTTCGAGCCAATAATGAAGCTCCCAGTCTGGAGTTTATTTTGTTTGATAAAATCAACAAATTGAGTCAATTCAATTGGATCAGCTTTTATTCCTTCTTGTTCTGCACTGCAAGCACCAAAATCAACCTTCAATTCAGTGCTTCTAAACATAACAAAATCAGAAAAGTATGAATCAGCATGTTTCCTAAGATTATAGAATTTAAAATTGTAAACTTCTTACCTTAAGGACATTAACAAAGGTAAAAAAAAAAGAATTTTTTAATTTCTAAGTTAATCTCCCTATACGGCTAACAAGTTAGCCATCATATTCACAAGACACAGAGAGAGGCTCTTATATGATGCAACCCAAAAGACCAAACTTCTTCAACACTTCGTGTTCACTCATTCATGGCCACCAAACTCTACAAAAATACTGAAGAGTACCACCCCACCTTTGCATAACCCCCTAAAACGCATAATAAAAACTACTAAGCGATCTTCTCCAGTCATACAAAACTAGATAAATATCATTCCTTTAGATATACTAACAAAAACCATTAAAATATGTTTTAAGTAAAATATCATCAACCCATTAGTCAAATAGAAAGAGCACATATTTCCTCCCCTTTAAAACTGTAGTTTCTTTTTGGATCATCCAATCCTCAACACAAATCTGACAAATAACTACAGCCAATTAGCAGGTCTTCATATGGATCGAGCACAACTAAATAATTTTCACAATTTTCTATGATCGATACAAAGTTTCTCTTACTTCTTTTCTAACCCATGGTTCTTAACTGGCCAGAATCCAAAATGTTTTTTAACCATCTTTTTTTCCTTAAAAAAAAAGGTTACGGCCAGTACAACAATTCTTGCTACACCTAATCACAGCTCGAAAATGAGAAACACAAATGTGCAATTTTATGATTTAGTTAACAACAATAAACCAATTAAACCCTAGATTCATTTAATTAAATAGTGAATACAAAATTATTAAGAAGAAGAAGAAGAAATCATACATGGTAGACAACAAGCGAGAGGGACCAGTTGGGTCATAGTTGATAAGCAAAGCAGCCTTCAGTGGCTCGTCTGCAAACGCAAAAACAACATCATTTCCACTTCACTAATTTCCTCAGCTAATACGCATAACCTACTTGAAGTAACACTTACCAGAAGAGCCAATGCTGAGGGAAGCCCACTTCTCCCAAGCTTTATGTACAAAACTCCAATCCATTACAATATAAACACACCGATTTCCAGTAAATGCGAGTTTGCAATCAACCCTCTTTTTTAAAGGTATTTGACGGCGGCGGATTTTGGGGCCTTATAGTAGGCTAATTAGATAGAGCTTGAAAGCCCAGAATTAACAGAGCCGTCAATTTGGAAGCCCTCGTGGGACGGAAACCTCCGCTGTGAGAACGAGATGGAGATGGAGGAGGAGCTGGAGCTGGAAAAGCCCTAGTTGAATTCTGTTTAACAGATTGCGGTGGAGATATTAGTGTCAGTTTAAGTGATTATTAATCAACTACTATAAAGTTTGATAATTTGTGACAAAAGTGAGTTAATTAGCAAAAGAAAGTTGGATTCCCTGAGCCTCCTTTATGCAGATTTGGAGGAGACAATAGAAGCCACCTCCACTGCTGGTGCTGCTGGTGGCGGTGGCCTCGGATTTTTATTTTTTATTTTTTTAATGTAAAATATTATTATTTTGTTAAACAAAGGGCGAAGGGGTATTATTAGAATAGAGAGGAGTGCGTTTGGCGATACTCAATTGGCACAAATACAATTCATCTGTTGCTAAATACACCTTACGAAATTACTGAACACCCACACTGTTGTTTTTTGTTTCAATTTTATCCCCACTTGAAATCCATGTTGTTCCAGGTACTTTATGCAAATATATGCAGCGGAAAAAGAAAAAACATATAGAAAAAGTAATACTAAAAGATACAATTCAGATTTCAGGACTCATCGTTTAAACCGAAATGGTGACAGTAAATCTAATATTAAACAATTATCTTTTACTGAGACAGAGAAATTAAATTACACAAATAAGGGAAGACACCCAGCACACAAGTTTAGTGCAGTGGTTGTCTTTTGTTTATTTCATAGACTTGAACCGATCTTACCATTTCTTCTTCTTCTTCTTTTTTTTTTTCAAATTATTGAAGCTCATAATGTAATAATATTGAATGATAAATTTGATGCTTTGTGGGAAAGAATTTATACTGCTGGGTGATCGTTGGGATCAAAAACGCGGTTGTGGCAGGTGGGATTGCAAGGGTAAGGACAATCTATCTTTTGGAAGGGGCTTCTGTCATAATACCAGTCTCCCACTGCTTTTGCTATTGTCTGCATAAACAGATTTTCAGACACCAAAACAAATTAGTAATGTTATTATGTATTGCAAGATGGTTTCTAGAATTTGAGAAAAAAAAACACATTTATATATAAATGCCTTCTGAAAAATCACACTTCAAAGTGATTTTGACAGTAGCAAAAACACTTCCAGACACACTAATAGAAAGCAAACCATATTGACTACAGAAGCGCTTTCTTACCGTTTTACCCAACACAGGAGAGTCAGCCCGTAACCATGTCTCCTGCATCTCAGTTTGGCAGTGGGCATAGCAAGAGTCTATGAACAATCCCCTAGATGTGGAGTTGCCAAGTCCGCTCAATGCATTTAAAAATTGCAACCTGAAACCTGAATATATAAACCCCAGATGAGATCAAAGGCAGATTATATGAAAGCCACTTCTTAGCAAGGTTGAGAACTATAAAAATAAGCGAGAAACATATTGAGTGATGTACGGTTTTAGAAGTTACTTTGCATGGTTTGTAGCTGATTAGGCGAGCAGTTGTTTATGTCAAGCTTGCAGCTGTGCCAAGTACCATGCGGATCAGCAACCCCCGGTGCCAAAATGTTCTTTATCTGAACATAGACCATGTGTCGAAAGATTAGATCAAATGAAAGGAGAAACATGCAACTTCAATAACTTGTATTATAGAGAACTATAGAACATGCATATTTGAAATAACACGTGGATTACTACTTATTTGCAGCATTTACAAGTCTTCAAGTATGTCATATTTCCACATCTACTAATATGCATACAATTGGACAGCACAATCAAAAACTTGGACTGCGGTTCTATTGAAACTGATCAATCTTCCACTTCTTTTTTCCCCGTACAGTTTAATCACCAAGTGAGCAGAAACAGAAGGTACTTATGAAATGAAGCTTCTGAAGAACAAAATTGAACTCATAGTTCGCAGTTTTACAAAGAAAAAAAATTATCAATAATAGACAAAAAGTGGTAAATATACATGTTTAACTCCAGCTCCTGGCCCTGTGTGATTTATAACATGGATTTTGATCAACGTAAACTAAGAATATCATGGGAATACTTGAGACAAAAAACAAGGCTTCTTCATTGACTGTTAAACTAAACCAGCATCAACTTTCCATAAGAATCCACAAAAGGTACAGATTTATGGTGAAAGAGATTAATTAGAACAATTAAGATTATTCGAGCTTAATTGATATTCGAAAACAAAAGTTAGAAAATGAAATTAGTTAGATGTTTGCTCAAAATTCACATAATACAATTATCGGAATAGATGAATTTTAATTCCACCAGATTGTAGACGTGCAGCTTCTTTTTGAAATTTTCTTATACCTTTATGTTCAATTTTTTTAGAAGAAACGAGTAATAAATATCTTATTTCTCTTAATTAAATTACTGGCTATGTAAAATTAAATTCTCTTCTATTAAATGTCTTTTCTCTACCAAGCTTAAGATCAAGTATGCTATCCATCTATCTTACTAGATTTTGCTTTTAACAAGATGAGTAAAAAGTTGATAATGAACACTGAAGTATAACTCTGAAAATTGCATATAATATAACCACAGACTTGTCCTGAAAGATGGCAATCCTATTTTTTTCAGAAATCATTTTTTTTTCATATAAACTCATAGTTTTTAAGTTTTAACAGGAGTTAGGAAAAGGTTTCCAAATTTCTCTAGCAAGAAAAAGTAACAAGAAGAAGATAGTTGCATGTAATCGTGTGAATGGAGGGTAATGATACGTGTATCCATCATTTCATTGTCGTTTTGAGAGCCAGAATTGTCTAACCTGCCATGAATCATAGGCTGCATTTATGATAAACAGCGGTGTCTGTATTTGTCGTGCCATGTTTTGCGGGAAGAAACACTGTAATTTTGATTGAGAAGAATTGGTAAGTGGTAGAGTAAGTGATGAAGAGTAAAAAGATTAGAATAGTGAGACTTACCAATCCTGGTCTCAATCTAGAAGTGCAGGATGCAGGCAAATTTTTAGCTGAGCCCTGACAAGAGATTCAAATTAAAATCAGGGGATGTAACTTTGGCAAATGGACTCCCTCCACGACAAAGAGGAACTTCTTGTCAAATCATAAAGATGGACAAAGCTAGATAATATAATATGTGATCAAAAGGGAGAGAGGGGGAATGTTCAAGTAAACAAACTCTGACAATATGCTGAGCATAAGGTATCAAATTCATTTAAAGTAAAATAGATACACTCTGTGTCTGTGTGTGTGAGAGAGAGAGAGAGAGAGAGATTACATGTGTTGCAACCACTTCACTGTAGAAAGCTTCAATGTGTCGTGCTCCAGAAACATCGTTTCTGTTAAACAAAATTATGATGTCAAATTATAGGAAAAACTAAGCAAGTCTTATATAATTCTGCATATGAAGTCGGGGTAGGAGATTTAAATGAGCTTACGTATTAATAAAATAACCAGCATCTGAGAGGCATTTTACTTTAGTACCCACGGGCAAGAGAGTTCGAAATTTATCACAATGTAAAATTGAAGTCAATCCCCCAGCCGAACAACCAGAAAGAATAGCCTGTGATCAGGCTTATTGAGTTATCAAAACTGAAATATTAAATTTGTTATGAGAAAAACTAAAAAGAACATAAAATGGTAATACATTTTGAGCATTTTTCATCCCTTTAGCCAATAGATCCTCAATGACAGCAACAAAAACTCTTGCTCCTCTGAAGTGAAGGTTAGTTGCCTGATCAAACCACACATTGATTAAAGATACCATCAAGAGAGATCAAAAGAACAACAACTATGGCTTAAGATTTTAATGAAATTTATCTTACAGGATTTACAGCTTCCACATCGCCAGTAAATGATGCACCATCACAGTATCTGACCTTGATTCTATTCCAATTGTAAAAGTCTAGAGAGGGAAGAAGATAACTAATTTATTAATTACACCAATGAAATCAAAGCGCAAGGAATGGAAGAAGAATTTAAATTAAAAAACATAACTTGGTGAATTATAAAGACATACCTGGGTTAAATTTCTGCTTGTTGCTCAGCATCCCAGAGAAAGCAACTTGCTTGACCATTTGCTTAGATGAACCTAACCGGGTATTTTTACGAGAAAGACAAGTTGTAACATTGTTGCACCATCCTCCTCCCTAAGAAGACAAACAAACAACATAGTTTGTCAAATAGAAGGTATATAAATATCAATAACAAAGGAATAGAAGCTTCCTGAATCAAGGTTTTACACTTTTACTGCTCTTTCATATGGGGAAGATTTTTTAGCTTCTATCTTTCTCATAGATGGACTAGGACATACCTCAATGTGCACCAACCAATTGTTGATACCAGCACCAAACCCCTTATTAAAGTGATAAGCAGGTGGGCTACCATCCAGACAAACTGCAAAAAATACCAAATATTAAACAAATTAACCAATTTTGTTGTATACAATAAGGAAAATTAGAAATGGGAAATCAGTTTATCCTGCACACACCAGCTCCTTTTGCTACAGCATTCTCAACATAAGTGATTTCTACGTTGAAGCCTTCTGTTTTCAGCAATATCAGTCCACATACTAGAAAAGTTAGCCACTGGCTCCACCTTGCATCAACCATTTTCTGCACATTCAAGATTAGCGATTAAATATTTATAAAAAGAGAAACAAAAATAGTTAATATAGTTTAAAAAAAGAAAAAACAGAGCATACCAAATAAAAGTATGAATAACAAAAATATTTAGATGGCACATAACTCAATCAAATACGTGCTTTTCCAATCAGAAGATGAAAAACTACCATTATTTTGCATAATATAAGAAATTATAGATCTGTCAACTTCGATAAAAAGTACTACCATTATTTTGAGACACCAATCTGTTAAATTCACTAAATGATGTTTTCTAAGGAACCAAACCCAAGTATATATTGAAAATAAAATTCTAGCCTCAACCATCCAGCTTTGGTATTGCTTACAGCTGAAGTAGACATTTGATGCTTTCTTCAACAGAAATTCCAAAAACAAATAAAGAAAAACACCAAAATCTATACATATATCAATTCGTAAAATTTTGAGATTGTATATCAATGAGGTTAGTTGTCAAGCAATGAAATGAAATCCTAAACTGCAATATCTAAAAACCATTTTGCCTACACAATACATTACTTTGAATACATAAATGTTAGCAGACTTAGCTGTAGAACTCAAATACAACAAAAGGAAGGCAATCACATTCACCTGATCATTACCTGAAATGGGAAATGAGAGAAAATCTCAATATGGGATGGGTCTGGTGAGAATGTGACTCGAACCCAGCTCAGTACATTCGACTTCAAAGCCTAAAACGAGAAAATGAGCACTGGAAAGAGATACGAGGAGGAAGCGATAGCGAATGGTGAAAGCTTGCTTCTGAAAGGAGAAACTGGAAAGCGCTTTTTATAGAAGCTCCTTTTATGTTCCTTAAACAATGTGACTTCCATTTCATAAAGCGGAGAACCCAAGAGCCGACACTTATTCGTCGAAAGCACTAATTAAAAAAAAAAGTAATTTATTTAGAGAGCAATTTTGTTTAAAAAATACATAATTTATATTGACATGTGTCCGACAGTGAGTCAACCCGGCCCGAATCATTTGCAAAAATGCATGCAACAGAATCTTATCGTTTTACGCGCCTACAGATAAATGGGCAGTTCAGTTGACAGACAAATAGCCTGTCGAATTGGATTTCTTTACTTTGTACACGTTCCTGGTAATTGCTATGAGCTTTTTGTAGCTTTGCTTTTTTTCGTTTTTCTTTGACACAATTACACTCATTTAATTATATTTAATCAAATTTAAAGACCATAAAGGTATTTTTATCATTTTATTCAATTTTAAAAATTTATTCAAAAATTATAAAATAATAAAAAAATTAGAGATCTATGGAGGTTTGGCGGCTGGGAAGCGAGCCTCTGATCCAACTTAGATCTTCGTCTTTATTTATTTATTTTGTCTAACTTTAATTTTCTTAAATGGCGTTTCACTGTTTATCTTAAAGATTGATAATTCTTTTTTTTTTTTTTTCATTTCTTATATTTTTAAAATTTTAATTTTTCTAATTTTTTTATTTTATTTAAAGGTAATTTAGTAACTTTATTTATTATATCAAAGTCATTTTGATCTTTTAATTGCAGGAGTTTATTTTAATTTTTTATAAAGTTGTTTCTAAGAGGACAATAGGTCAGGTTTGTGCAGGTTTGGTTACTCACACCGGTGCCCACATCCCATTTTAACATCTACACCCATCAGCGAAGAGGCAAATTTATGTGGGATTGCAGATTTGCAGGTATGTTTTCACTCGTACTTCCACCTACTCATGAACTAATAAAATTATAAAATAAAATGTTAAAAATAATTTTTAATAAAATAATACCTACTAAGTTAAATAATTTTCAAATTAATCATAATAACAAAATAAAATACATATAATAAGTTCTAATTTTAGTTCAACACAATGTTGCCTTGAACTTTTGAGTATTTTTGAAAAAAAAAAATATATTTATATTATATTATATTATAATTTTTATGGTTTTACAGATTCAAGTGTTGATTTTTTATAAATCTAGGGTGAAAACTCACATTGGATTTGAATTTCAACATCCACACTAGTCCACAAACCCACTAGTAAAATTCACATCCCCACTACGGATAGACATATGTAGTTAAAATTGCCATCTCTAATTATTTAAGCCTGTTAAAGAACAGCCCTCAAGAAATTTTGGCGTAATTTGTTCTTTCAATTATTATTAGGGGCAATTTTATTTTTTAGACAATCAAAATTGTAAATCTTAAAGGTTTTTAGATATTTTTTTTAAAGGACTTTGTAGCTTGGTGTCACTATAAACATGATGCATCAAATTAATTATGCCAATTTATAATGAAAAAATAAAAATATTTCATACGTAATGACAAAATATAATGGCCTAGTAGGCAAGATATAAAAGACGACTATGTGACATCTTCCTAATGCATGTATATACAACCTAGTTTGATTACAAAAAAGAAAAGAGTCGTGTGGTAGTGGGAGTTGTAAAGATTCCTTGCATATGAAACTGGGGGTTGGAAACTGTAGAACACAAATTGCATGGAATGGAAATTTCAAAATTCATCGTCACATGACATCACATAGTGGAGATTATAGAGACATGTTGAATTCTGATTTGCTAGGATGAGACGGTGCCGGTGCGCCTACATGCTACAAACTGGTCACGTGATTGACGGTGATTGCAATGGCGTGGGACCACTTAACTAGTGAGCACCATCACCAAGTCATGCACATCAATCCCTATTGGCTATGTTAGGTCGCTTAGCTGTCTGTTAAACTAGAAAGCTGTCATCCAATTAAAACATAGATTCAGCACTTTATTAATTTCATGCTAATCTAGGCGCGTTAAGTGCACGGCTCAATCAATAATGAATGAGTACCCTGAGTCCTGAGTCATAAGTAGGAGTTAGAGTGTGTTAAAGCGCGTGGTTATGGAATCCAATTAAAAAAGTATGGCCTGAAATGGATAGATTCGCAGAGGACAGAGGTCATATAAATGCAAGCTTAGATCACCGATAGGAGAAAAATTTCAGTGTACATGTTACAGTGGTACAATCCACCCCCTGATAATCTGACACGTGGCTTATATAATTTTTTTATGAATCATGCATTTGTTTTTACCGCATCTCACAGTAATAGAGTATATCACTCATGAGTGGGTGCACTGAAGTTTTTCTATATCCAAACACCTCATTTATTTTTTTAGTTAAAAGACTACTTTACCTTTAAAATTTTTATAAAATAATAATTAAATATTTTTAAATATAAAAAATAAGTAAAAATATTTTAATAAAAAGATGATCCCAATTTTGCATTCGATGGATGTTTGGGATAAAACTAAAATATAATTTTAAATATAGTTGAGATCCTATCGACAATGTTTTGAATATTACGTTAACTGGACTGGACCAATAAAATGAGGTATCAGCTCTGTGTAGAACACCCCACGTAATGAATATCTACCAGTCTATAAATTTATTTTAAAAGAAATCTAAATTTGATAGATATTTGAAATGGACCATTGAGATCTTGAATTTCTATTAAATTTACTTTGCATCTCCACCTCTATCGGGGTCGCGCAAAGCTTCCCAATTTTTACCCCCCATTACACCACCACCACCTCCATCTCAACAACACACAAACCAACAAAAGAAAAAGAGAGCAGCCAAGAGGCGAAGAGAAAAGACAACGAGGATCGGCATTAAGAAAATAAAGAAGAGAGAGATGGAAACAACACACTTAGCCCACTGCCACTTCCAAAACTTAAATACCACACACAACTACACACTAACAAACAAAAGAGAAAGAGAGCAGCGAGGAGGAGAGAGAGAAGAGAGTGAGGATCAGCGTGAGTAGAAAATCAGAAAGAGAGAGGAAAATTTTTTATTTTTAATTTAAAATTATTTATTTAGTATATTTATTATTTTACTCTTACAGCCTAATATTTATTATTTTACTCTTACAACCTAAACGGTCAAATCATTTTTTTAACGGATTACTAATGGGAGTGGAAATTTTGTAGGTTTTCTTAAACTAAAGAAAATTTTTGAGAAAATATAAAAATAAATAAATAATATTCCAAATTATGGAGGAAAAATAATAATATTTCTTATTATTACATATTATTTTAGATTAATTGTATCCATTGAAATTTAAACAAATTAAAAAATATTTTTATATTAATTATTTCTAAAACACAATAATTTTTCTAACTCACAGTAAGGAAGAGTTATATAGCAAACAGCTCAAAGCTCAATGGTTTTTTTATATAATAATTTTATTAATATTGTGCAAAAGATTTATTATTCAGTCAGCTCAAAATTTGCCAATAAAAAAATTATAATTGATATATTAGAACAATAAATATATTTTTTATTCAAATTTAAAATTTTAAAACCAACGTTAAAAGATTTTTTCATATATAAACCATGCTAACCTAATAATTTTCAATTTTATTTATACTTTCAAATAATTAATTAATTACCACAGTTGGTAGTATATAAAAAAATAATTAAGAGTAGTGATAAATTATCCAATAAATTAGCCCATTATTTATTGTCATATTATTCATTATATAATAACATATCATTTTGGTAAATTTTTGAACTAATATTTTTGGGCTGTTTAATTTTATTTAATCATTTATTTTAAAATAATTTATAGTTTTTTGTTACTTGTTAAGTAATTTATAGTTATTACATTATCATATCATATATATATATATATATATATATAGTGTTAGTGTCGGTGCTTTTATGATTTTATCAGGTATAGTCCAATTTCATTTCAAACTTCAATAATTTTATAGCTGAACAATGTGCACATTTTCTTTTCTCCTGGACCAATTAATATTCTCGTCAAACTCTCGCATTAAGAATAATTTCTTTTTTTTTAAGGAAAACATTAAGAATAAAATTAATTATGCTATTAATCGCATTACTGTTTAAGTAATTGTTGTATAAATCAAAATTAGCATTTTCTAGGGAATTTGTCAAACCAGTCTCCCATTGGTAAAAACTTATATAGGACGGTCTAACCGTATTAGTAAAACCTGAACTATAATAAAATACATTATGTTCTAATATAAATAATGTAAAATAGCTCAACCTAATTGAACCGTCTCACACAAGTTTTTATCCTTTACATTATACATGCAGTCCTGGATTTTAAATTAACACCATTCAATGTGATGGAGGATAGATGGCTCCACTTGTTTGGTATTTGGGATTCAATTTTAAAACCATTCAATATTGACGGGGTGTGAACTGTGACCATTCCTCTATTGCATTAAATAAAACATCAAACAAATTTTGTATGACCAAAATATAAAAAAATAAAATAAAATAAAATAAGTTGACAAGGAACATAAACATAAAAAATGTTGAGACTATAAATAAAAGATGAATGTTACATTATTTGATGTGAGCAATGCTTCGTAGAATGACAGATTCATATAAATTGCTTCTCTGTGTGGTAAAGTACTTGGTTTTTTTGCTTTCAATTCTCAAAGCGACAATTCCATAACTTCAAATCCAACACTAAAATAGAGAGTGACATATTCATATAAATGAAATAAATATCTTGAAAGTTAATCAATCGACAACAACCACTCATGAATAAAATATATATGGGCCAGATCATATAGGCTATAGCTAATTACAAACAATTTGAGATTTGTATAATAATTGTAGGGAAGTTTACATCATAAAGAAAATGACTTGTTAGGTGATTGTGATGATGATCATCCACTACCTCCTATGTTTTGGAAGGAAGTGGTCACACCTCCCTCCCCACTTCAATTAACACATACTTGAAGCTTTACCTTATAATTTTATCACTTCAAATAAATAAATAAAAACGATCAAATTTCTGTTTGTAAGGCTTTTGATTTTTATCAACATATAAACTTGGCATGAATCTGAATTTAAGATATACAAATTTCTCTCCAAACTTTTAATATTAACCCTTAGCATATATAGGGTCAATGCAAAATTACAATTTTTGTGAAATAAAAAGTTGATTTTTTTTTCTTTATGTTTTATATATTACCGTGACTCAAATTTAAAATATTATCAAGCTAAATAAATATTTTTGTTTACTATCAAATCACATTGAATCATATATAAAAAGTAGAAGTTGATAATCCATTATTATCCTAGTTACATGGTGAAAGACGATAACAATAATAACAATAATGAATGATATAAAAGATATCATAATTAGAGCCCTAAAGGTCCATATAAACTTAAATATGGATGTCAATGTCACCTAGCTAGAAAAGGACATTCACATGTAATTGTCTAAGATTTTTCTAATTTTTAGTGAATAATTCATTGAATTATAACATTCAATCCCAATAACATGACAAGTTAGATAATGAGAAAATAATACAAGATTATAAGATAATTAACATGTCAAAAATACATCATCGATTTTTAATCTCTATCCAAATTATATTATATAAAAAATGGTCATATATATATATATATATATCTAGTCATATATAATAAGAAAATATGAGAAATATTCATACATATTTATATAGTGGTTGTAAATAATTCGTTGCATGCATGTGATTGTGAAGAAAGGTGAAATGTGCGAAAACAGCCAAACTGTCGGAGCCCCATATAACCACTGTTCAAGGGAGTGAGGAACAACCTCAAATTTTCTAGCTTACGTGAGACATGATGCAATGCTGAAAACAACACAACATGGAGACAATCAAGTCATTTTGTGGTCTTAATTTTACCTTTATCTCTTTTATCCCTAACACATATCGGTTCTTGTCGTTTATTTTTTCTAAAAGAAAAAATTTTGAACGTACACTCACGTAGCTATGTTGACTAACATTTTTTGGGTCATGTTGTCCATTGTTTGAGTCATATAATATAGTTAATGAATGTTAAAATGTCATTAAAAATGTATAATTCAATCTTTCAAAACCCGTGTAATAAATTATGTTGATAAAAGAGACTGTTGATATCTTAGCTTTTGAAAAGAAAAATATTTGTATTTATATTTTTAAGATACAGAAAATTGTATAGTGATGTATTAAAAAATACATGTGAATTTTTTATTTAAAATTTGGATTGTTAACAAGAACAATTATTAATATGACCATATATTATTATAGTTATCTCAAAGTATTATTGGAAGAGGCTTGGAATTGTTATGACTGAATTTTATTTATTTATTTTAAACAGAATTTTATTTATTTTTATTATGTAGAAGAAAAAAAATCCGAAAGATAGAGAAGTAAATAATCTGGAGAACAATAATTGAATAAACGAAGATTTATCCAACATAAACATCAAACAGAGCCGCAGACAATGACTTTTGTGGGCGGTGCCCATCTAATTGGTCCGGACAAGGATAATTGATTTATTCAACCAACCTACAACCTTCTATCATAAAAGAAAGTAATAGAATTCATTTCTGCTTTATTATATACAAATCTTGCACGAAAACAAATGAGGTGATAATGACATAATATTGATGACTTTCACAATAACTTTAGGGAATTTAGTAAAAATGCTCAAAAAAAATAAAAGAAAATTACAAATCTACCCACCCCACACTAATTTTTATATTAACTATCCAAATATTTATTTAAGACAAAAATGCCCTTCCAATTAACCCTACCCACATTCTTTTTTTTTTTTTTTCACACTTCTTCTTCTTCTTCTTCCTCGCGCGGCCACTATCTGAATTCGGAGTAGACTGTTCTTCTTCTTCCGCTGCGGCAACGACAACTGTGTGGTTCGTTTTTTTCACTCTTCTTCTTCTTATTCTTATCCTCTTCTCTTTTTCACTCATCATTCTTCTTCTTCACGTGGTAAGGAGACAAACTCTTCTCCACGGCGGCAACTCTTCACGGACTCTTCTCCACGGTGGCAACTCTTCACGCACCTTATCCACTTTCAGGTAAGATTTCATCTTCTATTTGTCCATCATTTCGTTTACAACCATAAATTGAAATGATTCTCTTCTCTTCTCTTTTTAGTGTTTAGGTTTTACAAACATTTACATTTGAAATTAGTGTTTAGGGTTTTACAAAGATTTTTTGTATATAATAATGAAATTAACAAATGTGTTTGGTTAGTTATGTTGTGGGTTTTTCAATTTTTTATATTTTCGAATGTTGATTTCGTTAAATTGATCATTGATTTGGTGGAAGTATCATCGGGTTGAATTTTGATTGAATGTTGTAAATCATCGGGTTGCATTGATCCGATGAAAGTAAATCATCAGGTTGCATTAACCCGATGAAAGTAAATCATCGGGTTACAATGACCCGATGAAAAAACCATGCTTTTTTCAAACCGTGCTTTCACAGGGTTATTACTTCTTTGATCTCATAATTATGTAAATAATCTGTATCTCATAATCGTTATATTTTATAGAAAAAATTTCCTGCCAACCCTGATGGAACCATACCGAAGAAGGTGTATGATCCACTTGTTTTTAACTGGGAGGATTATTATTTATCATATGTTCGCAGAGAACGACCCGATGGGTCTCGGCTATGGTGGGAGATTGACAATGTAAGTATAATCATGCAGTTAGTTTGATACTTAAATGTATATATATGTTAAATGACAACTATAAGTGTTTTAATGTAGTTATTGATTCCTATCAACGTCGATGATTATCATTGGGTATTAGCGACAATTAATCTTGTGGCTAGAAGAATATTAGTGTATGATTCATTGTGTCAGGATACAGAACCATCACTGCGGGAGCAATATGTCACACCACTTTCACATTTTTTGCCCTCACTATTGTGTAACGAAGGCTACTATAAAAATAAGGGGAAAAAAGTACAGGTGACTCCTTTCGTGTGCAAAAGACTAGGTCCTGGTACTGTTTCACAACAACGCAAGGCGTAAGTCAAATTGAACTTTATCTTTTTAGACTGATTGTTATTTTATATTGAAAAATAATTGACAGTGTTGCTATATTGATTTTATTGTAGTGGTAGCTGTGGTGTATTTGTGCTTATGTATGCTGAATACATCATAGCACACAAATATAAATTCGATTTCAAAGTACAACTATAACACCCCCTGACCCGACCTGGTTGGATCGATCCAGGGAGTACTACCGGGTTTTTAAAACTTTTCTTAAGTCTGTAATTTGAAAACCAGATAATTTATAATTTAAAAACTTTTCTAGTGAGCCCATCAAAATAATTTTTAAAAATTTCGGCAGAGTTTCTTCTATTTTTCTGATTTTCCAAAACCTGTTTTCAACAAAACAAATCCAATACAATTTAATTTCAACACTTCTATATCCCATTCTCAAATCAATGCGCACTCTGCCGTTTAGTGCGACTTTCTAAACAGTTTCTAAATAAAACATATATAATTACTATTTACAAACATTTGAAAAGAAATATAAATCATAAAGCAATTATTTGCAAAACATATATAAATGTCGAATTACAGATTTTTGTATATGCATGCTTAACTGAATATAATATATATACAAAACTGTATAACTACCAAATAAGTATGGTGACTCTGGATCTTCAATCTACAACTACTTCCTCTCTATTCTTTTCCTCCCTCTGTGTCTCTGATACCTATGCGTGATAAAATCAACGCGCTAAGCATATCACTTAGTGGGTGTACACAAATCAAATTTATAAATTTCACATAACCTCATTTATAATGTATATAAAACAAATACAAATTATAGTATATCGAATACACTTTTCAAAATGAATCAAATAATCATATTATCAACACGTACAATTAAACAAATCCTTTCTCATTTAAAATCAGTAAATAAACTGTTCAAATTTAAATATCAACAGAAATCAATATATCTTTCTATAAATCAAATTTCAAATCAACTCTATATCAAAATCAAATGATATTCGCTAATTTCAGTCAATCTTATAAAAGTATTCGGTATTCTTTTCCATAAACTTTAATCATTTCTTTTTAATTCTGACCCTTCGGTATACTCAACATAAGTCACGCGACTGGAATATGAGCCTAATCTCTGTAACATCAGTGTGATGCCCGGGGCTGCTTTAGAGACGCCCGCCAGCAATCACTAGTATTGATGTGATGCCCGGGGCTGCTTTAGAGACACCCGCTAGCAATCACTAGTATCGGGGTGATGCCCGGGGCTGCTTTAGAGACACCCGCCAGTAATCACTAGTATCGGTGCAGTACTGCTGAAATAACCCAGCTGGTATACCAACCTCCTATATCCGTTTTCTATGTCCAAGTATCCTAGGGTCGTTTCAAAATACAAAATTTTACAAATTTCATATCAAATCATTGTATTCATTTCGAATCAATAATTTTAATTCACAAAGTTCCATCAATTTCAACAATAGTAATATTCATAAAACAGTATTCGTAAAACCATTTGTATTATTATTTTCAAATAATAAAATAATCACACTAAAATAATCCAACGTTCTTATCAAAATCATTCACAATCCAAAACCTTCATCAATACTATTATCAATATAATCTAACATTAATTTCAAATATCATTTACAAAACAATAATTATATTAAATTATTTCAAAATCGTTTCCAAACATTACTCGCAAAACGATTTATTCGCAATCATACAATATAACAACAAGTCAATTATACTATAATATTCTATAATTATTTTTAAATAATTTCTAACAATATTCGAAAATAAAACATAATTATACAAAATCCATAAATAAATTTAATACTCAATTTGTCAAAATATGAAAAATTCAAATGAAAATATATAACGAACATTATAACAAATTCAGAAATTAGTGTACATCAACCTGAATACCGTTTTTACGCCTTTTTCCTTTTAGATTTTTTCTTTTTCCTTTCTCTTTCCCTTTTCTCTTTTTCCTCTTCTCTTCTTCTTCTTCTTCTTCTTCTTCTTCTTCTTCTTCTTCTTCTTCTCTTTTCTTTCTTTTCTTTCTCTCTCGGTCTCTCTTTTTCTCTTTGTCTCTCTTTCTATTTTCTAGAGAATTCTCACGCCTCTTATTTTTTTTTATAAACTTTTGGTCGTCGCGATCGTCATCGCGACTTGTGGTGGCACTACCAGGTCGCGTTGCTCACTAGAGCAATTCCACCGCCTTCATCGTGATCACCCATCGCGGTACCATGGTCGCGCTAGTGGTCGCCATGCTCACTGCCAAAATTTAACATTTTTCACCGCGAGCTAGTCAGCGCGATCTGTGGTCGCGGCGCTCACTGCCAAAAATCACCATATTTATCGCGAGCGACTCATCGCGATCTCTGGTCGCGGTGAGTGGTCGTGGTACTCACTGTCAAGTTTTCACCCTTTTTTTCGTGCGTTGTTTTTAGACCGTTCAAATTGGTCCATTTGGAAACCTAAAAATATACATACATTTAATTACATTTTTCACCCCTTAAATCATAAATATTATATTCACATATATTCAAAATTAATTATGTGAAATTATGGATGTTACAACAGCAAATGAAAGATCTTAGGCGGAAAATGTCTATTGAAATCTTTGCAAATTCTACATCGTTAGACGATGATGAAACATAAGATTGAAATGTAGTTTTTGGTTGTTAATTTTTTTTTTACAAAATGTTTCTTATATATAGAATGATACATCTACATTTTTGTTATGTAGTTTTTAGTTGAAATGTAGTATTTGAAAGTTAAATATCCAAATTGTTAGTATATAAAAGTTGCAAAGCTGCCAAAAATTGCAAATCTGTCAAATTATAAAGTTGATTGTAAATTGCAAAGATGTTACAAATTGTAAATTGTAAAGCTGCCAAAAAATTAGAAAATTGCAAATTGTAAAGCTGTCAAATTGCAAACAAGATAAGCCAATATCCTTTAGTTAATATCCTTTGCCAAAATGCAAAACAAGATAAGCGAAATTGTAAATTGCAAAACAAGATAAGCCAATATCCTTTGCCAAATTTCATGTCCTTTAGTTAATCGAACAACTACATAAATGTCAATAATTTATCAAAGAGACTGAAGCACATATCCTGCAACGATTAAAAGAAAAAGCCAATTAGATACAACAAAAGGGATAATGATAAGTGATCGGTTCATATTTGTTATTTTTTTTTACCCCTTTTACCATGCCTTTCATGCTTGTTTTCAAGTGAATTTGGCAGTTTTGATATGTTTGTTGAGCTTGTGCAGGTTTTAGGTGTTTATCACGTAGTTGTGCGAAGAATAGAAGTTTCAGGCCAAAATCGTGCATTTCTGGACCAGGGCGCATCGCTATCTAAGCTCGCTACCAACGGTCGCACTACAATCGTCGAGCTGAAGGAAGAGAAACCTGTTTAGTGAGTACGGTGACCAGCCATCGCGAGCACTGATCGCGCTACAATCGTCGCACTGAAGGAAGAGAAACCTGGGCAGTGAGTATGGAGAGCAGTCATCGCGATCGTTGGTCGCAGTACACCAGTCGCGGCGATAGTGACCACTTGCTCCAGTGAGTATGGTGACCAAGCCATCGCGACCCCTGGTCGCGAAGCTTAGTCGCGACGGTGCATTTCCTGACCTAAGTTCAGCGACTATAAATAGCAAAGTTTCTAATTTTTAAAGTCTCGTTCCAGCAGCCACGGAAATCACTTTCAAGGGTTCCAGAGCTCCGTCTTCATCATTTCTTGCTTGTTCTTGGGTGTCTTCATAATGGGTTTCATCAATCTTTTCTCTCTTCTTGTTGTTGTATTGATTAGTATGTTGAATTAATTTCCTAGTTAGGTAGTCAATGGACAAAGATTGAGATTTAATGGTGTAATTGACTAAACATTTATGTATATATATTTCAAGACTTGTTGCTAGACAATTTAATTCTATTAGTACATAATTCTTATTGTTTGCATTACGAAAGTGTTTGCATGAATTTTGACTTATTATTAATATGGAAATCATAATCTTTATGAGAAATCAATAACTTGTAATTGAGTTTAGTAAAAGTCTAGCAATAAAAGTTAGGTTGATTAAGACATGAAAGTGCTAATTAACCTAAGAATTATCATTACGTTGGGTGTTTGATTGCTTCACTCTATGACCAATAGGTGAAGTTGATTGAATTCAAATCATCAATGCATGACCTATAATTTGATGAGCCAATGTTAGGAAATATTTCAATCTTGAATATATGTTGAACTTCAATTAGTTGATTACACTACCAAGTCTCATGAGTGGTTCCATTTGACCGCCTAACGCTTTCTCACATTTGGATACATTTTTCACCAAATTATAGCTTTAGCTAAGTTTAATTTCACAAACATCATTCTCAAAATTATTGATTTAAATTTCTGTTTTTATATTACATCCTTAGTTTAGTACCAGTTACCATTACTTCATTGTGAATTCGACCCCGTACTCACGGAATATATTACTTCGACACATCCTGCACTTGGGATTTATCCCACACGTTTTGAGCGTGTCAGTAAGTAACATAAAACTTTTTACATATGGTTAACAATACCTTCAACAATTTATCATCCTCTCGCCGGTTCATATACTTTAAGATTCTTGCATGTTTGACTGTTATGATCGTGGCGCCAACAATTTCTTCACCTTGTGCGTATAATGTCTTCTCCAATAAAAGGTATACGTTGTTTCCTCGGTCGACCTGGTGGCAGAACAATCGTATTTGCAACCTCAGCAGGTATAGTCCTCAAAAATCGCTCGGGGACATAGGGCACTACAGCCTGCAAAGATAGAATGCACGTGATCTGTAGGATGTCTGGGACACTGGGGTGGTGCCGGCTAAAGTCACTCCGATGGTCAAGTTAGCGAATGCTAGTAAGTAGATAATGATTATAAGTTGATATGAGTGAGTAATACTTCCTGTTAACCTGGTGATTGAGATCTTCCTGATCGAAGGAGATGTGAGATCGGCTAATTGGGCTACGATTGGAAGATGATCGGAGATGATGAACAATGGCCGGAGAATGTTGTCTGAGTATTGATGATTCTAGGATGTGAGTTTTTCCCGTCCCCCTCTCTTTGGAGAGCTACCCTTCATTTATAGGGGGATGATGTTTTTTGCCCATTGAGGGATTTCATCATTACCCCCCTTGCTGCTTCAAATCAAGGAAGTTTATGGAATGCTTTCTTTGACTTAGCCTGTTTAGATTTTAATTATGGCTTGTAGGACCGTCTTTATTAAAGTAGATCATGATTTGGTCTCCCATAGAACCAAAGAGATTTCATGTCGTGCGACATATGGTTTTGACAATTGTCATGAGACAATTATGATTCTATGTCGTGCGACATGTCGACTGAACATTGACCCAAGATGAGAATGATACTATGTCGTGCGACGTAGGAGCTTTCCCAAGCGTGGACGTTGTGGTGTTACTTCTCTATTACAGTTTGGATAGGATGTGAAGGGTTTGTCGAGTGTGTCGTACGACCACCGTGTAGTGACCATTGTTGGGCCGTCGTGCGACCAAGGTAATTGGTTTATGTGGTTTCATGTAATTGTCTTTACTCGGACCACCGTATAGTGATCATAGCTAGGGTCGTCGTGCGACCAAAACAACAGGTCTATGTAGTTTGACCATTTTTTGACTAAGGAAATTAGGGCCATGTAGTTTGATCATTTTTGGCTCTGGGCCTGGTCTTGTGATACACTTTGGGCTTCTAGGCCAGATACTTGCTTGTATTTAGGCCTGACAGATTTTGGCTACTACAGCAGGTACCAACCAGTCTTTTTGATGGCCAACTGGATGAATTTCACCACTATATGCTGAAACAAGATAAGCAGTCGAGTAATATGGTGAGGTGAATGTTGTATAATGTAAACCTCGATGTTTTATGGTAGTTAAAGCATGTGCACATAGAATCTGATCAAGATCGAATTCTTTACAACTGCATGTACGGTTTTCTAAATAAACTATTCTATTCTGTTTTCCATCGTACAATTCAAACTGATACAATGTAATTGGGGACACCTTCATATGCTGCGCAAATTCATCCCTAACCCCATTAAGTCCTTCAACTATTTCTGTCAATTGTGTATGATAAGAACCTGCCACTGTACGTCGATCATGAAATCAACGTTGCATCATATCTCGAATACGGTCAATCATAGCAACAATAGGTAACTCTCAAAAATCTTTCACTGCATTACTCATCGACTCAGCAATATTAGTTGTTATAGTATTGTACCTTTTTCTCGGACAGAAGGCTTGCGACCATCGCTCTTGTCCAACATCAACAACGTACTTATGAGCTCCAACATTGATGTTCGACAACTGTTGCATATAAATTGCGTGATCATTAACTCGATAGGCCTTAGCTGCCTTCCTAAATGGTATGGAAAGATTTTTGTTCTTATGAATAGAAATCATGTTTTGTTCTAAATGCATGAAACAAGTACCTGTGGTATGCATTTGGAAAAACCAGTTGCAATCGCTTTGACAATACTGTTTTTCCTATCAGATACAAAAATAAGGTCTTCAACCTCTCTAATGGTATCATGTAAACAAGATAAAAATCAACTCCATGTAGCATAATTCTTGGAATCCGCAACACCAAATGCCAATGAGAATATTTAGTCATTCCCGTCCTGACATACAACCACAAATAAGATGTCAGCATATGAACCCTTTAGAAACGTGGCATCAATTGCAATAACTGATCTAATGGCAGCATTAAAACCATCTATATACTCTTTCATGAAAAAGAACATATACATAAACCTATTTTCAGCATTAATTTTAATGTTCGTAATCATCTCTGGGTTTGTTTCCTCTAATATGTGACAATAATAAGGTAACATACTAAAAGAACTTCAGATGATCCGTATACCTCTTCAGTAGCAATATGTTTAGCCCGATATTCTTTGTGGTAATTTAATGTAATGCCCAATTCATTTTGGATATCTGTTATGATTTACTTTGGTCTGTAGATATGACTATCACGAAATTTCTCCTTGATATGTTGTCCAATACACTGTGCACTAGCCTTTCTATTCCATGAAAACATTTTTTCCATTGAGCAATTGTAATTGTGGTCAAATCTTGTAATAAAAAAAAAATCAGTGTTTATAACATTGAATGCATGTAGCCGCTATTTGCATTCTCCAACCGCACAACGTACCTTAAAATGTGAAGTATCCGACTTCCATACTTTCAAATTGAAACAATTTGTAACAGCATACCTTTTTAATTGGGAGTGCAACTCTTTTTTTACTGTCAAAGCCTTGCCCATTTGCAATCAAAATTGGCGTAGGTCTTGAAGCAGTTTCAACATTATCAATTGAACACATTACAGAGGTGGCGAACCAACTCTTCGTTACTGTTTCGAACACCCTGCACATCTTATGACTTGTCACTTTCTCTGCCTTCGTTACTAAAATCATCTACAAATTGAACTTGATCATGAACTGTAACATCATTGAAATTTGGTGTGTAGCCCTCTTGAATATGATTACTTCCCTTCGATGAAGGAAACTAAAATTGATGGGATGATGTTGTTGATTAGATGACTCTGGAAAATATTTCTACTCCAATTGTGGGCGACTATGCTCAATCTCAAACACGGTTATACAAACTAAAGGGTCAACATTCTTTTGACGCAATAATATTACAACATCATCATCATCACTTATCTCTATAGGCATGATTGGGCGGATGGTATGAGCAACCATCTTTATAATAATTTGATAACTGTTTCTGTCAATCCCAGTGACATCGTACACTTTATCTAATAGTTAAGCAAAAGTTGCATCTCTTGGAAATAACAACCATTTTGATTTCTTGCCATCATACCAATAAACCCTTATTCACATACCCAATATCCATCCAAATTAATTATCAATTGTACATCCACCATACTCATTCCTGCAAAAAAAAAATAAAAATAAACTTTGCATCACGTTGACCCGATAGTATCAATCATCGGGGAGACATGGCCTGACAAAATCAAATATCGAGTTTTCTCAATTTGATAGTAACAATTATCGAATAGGATCGACCCGATGAAAAGTAAAATATTAAATACCGGCGTTCTTAATTTCTTTGATGGAGGATTAATAAATGTAAAACGCCCAAAATTAATTGAAAACTCAGAAAGATGGACATTAACAAATTAAAACCATTATATTAAAAATAAAAGTTGAACACTAACCTTGCAATTTTTTAATGGTGGGAGTTTGTGAGATGGTTTGAATAATTTTACAATGGTAGGAGTTTAGGGAGATGAGAAAGAGAGATTTTGTTGGCTTAGGTTTGATAAGAGATCTGTGGAGAAGAGAGGAGAGAAAAAATGCCCATGGACTTGAAGAGATGAGAGAAGAAATATGAAGAAGAAAAAAAAAAAAAAAAGAACTGTGAGAAGTAGGGGGTGGGCAGCGTGAAGAAGAAAAAGAAGAGTGAAAAAAATAATGTGGGAAGTAGTAAGATGGGAGAACATTTTTGTTTTAAATAAATGTTTAGGTAGTCAATGTAAACATTAGCGCTGAGGTGGGTAGATTTATAATTTTTATTTATTTTTTGGACACTTTTGCTAAATTTCCATAACTTTACATATTTCTGACGTATTGTGAAAAATTCAAATTCGGGCTTAACATAGGGAGGCCTGTGCGTGCAGTGGGCCGTGTTGACGCAACCACTAAATGGGCTTGCCATTTGGGATGGGCCTGTTGGAGTCATCAGTGAAGCTTAATTACAAACAGGTAGTGTGCAAATTGATAAAACTCCTATTTCGGCGTTGACAAAATTTCAAAAACTCCATTCCCTCTCTGTTTGTAATTGTATGTAGAAGCAGAAATAAGTGGTGATACTATCATGCTAAAGACTTCTCCATTGCTTCCTCGGCTATCAGTTGTGTCCTTCACTAGGTCACCCCCTCTCTCTCTCTCTCTCTCTCTGTAAATGCTGTCTAAACTATTGTAATATGCATTCACACAACATACATTCCTGCATGCACTGTATGTGAATCTGGACAAAGAAAGGATTTTTTTTTTTTTATGTAAAATCATTGATATGTTTTATTGTTTTATTGAAAATCCCTTTGTTCAAATGTACTGCAGAAATTATTCGAGCAAAATAGGGCACAAAGCCACCACGAATATGCCCAAAATTCGTTCCCGTTGAAAGGGGTGATATTTCTTCAAGGAGCACAACTGATGGTATGTATTTATTCCTCTACTATTTTGGTTCATTCTCTTTCACTATTTGAAGAAAAACGGGCTAGAGAGAATTTCAGGAATAATAATTTTTGAACTTTTGAGAAATCTAAGTCTTAGGATATTAGAAGTTTCAAGAATCAACTATTTTGTACGGGTTAAAATTGTTACGAGATGCAGGACCCTGATTTATTTTTGTTTGCGCCTAGTTTACTGCTGAAAGTTTGCCCAGTACTTTAGTAATTTCAAATTGTTTTGGTTTGACACCAGTCAAGATGTGCATTGGTTTTGATTACTCAAATTCATTGCAAATTTGTTTGAGTGTTCTGATTCTCACTCAATGGGGATGGATTTACTGTAGGGCACTAGTCTTATTTAACTTCACACCATGTAGGGGTGGTCATTTTTCCTAATTGTCCTCATCTCTTCATTATTGTTATCTTTTTCCTGGGAAAATGTTGAGGACCTAAGTCAAAATTACCCAAATCCCCAAATTGAAACCCTAATCCTAGAAATAGAATTCTAAGATTAGGGAGTTTTGGTTTTACTAGTCGAGAATTCAACCAATCAAACCTCTAGAATTAGCCCTTATTGGAGAACTAATCCTAGCCCAAGCGATTCTCAAGGTTTTGGTCTCGGAAAAAGCCGAATAAATCTAGAACAAAGTTATTAGCCTTAGAACTAGCCCAAGCTTTAGAAAAGCCGAATAGAGAAACTATCTCACTTTTACAGATATTCTCAATTGATAATAATTGATTACAAACTTAGCCTATTTATAATAACTCTTTAACCTAACCTAGTCCTAATAGGAAACAAATATAAAAGAATCTTAAAACAATTCTAATAGGAATTCAAATAGAATCCTAATACATGTCAAATAGGAAATAGAATAAAATAAAGTCCTAATAAAATATAAAAACCTAAAAAGGAAACATAATTAAAACTAAACACAGCTGTTGCCGCCAAAAGAAGACCACTGTCGCGCGCCAGTGAGTGCCGCGACTTGTGGTCGCAACCGAGAGTCGCGGCCATGAGTCGCGGTACTCACTGCTGCAACTCGTCATTTTAAGCGCGACTTGGGAAGTCTCGGCCTATGTCACGGATTGCGTTTTTTCCCCTAGCATGGACCTCATCAGAAAACTTGGTTTAGGACGGATAATCATTTCTAAAAACTGGATCCGAACAAAACTGTGTGAACTTTATACTTTCGATAGAGAACAAAAATTATTAAAAAGAAAAAATTTCATGTTCATCTGAAGTCTATATCAGAGTTGCATGGTCTGGTCTCAATTTGTGAAAACTGTATTGGATGCTAATACTTGATTTTGTGTCTGGCATAAACAAGCTTTACATTTGCTTGGCTCCCTTTGTGTGATGGACTTAATATTCTTTCACTTGGACAACAAGATTGATTGTTTTTAATTATATATCTTAGGGTGTAGTATTAGAAGGGAAGCCTGAAGAGAAATATGGTAAAATTTTGATTCTACTATCTAATCATGACATCACATTTCTATTGCAGGAATCAAATTCCGTCTTGTCTCGTACAACATTTTAGCGCAGGTATGAAAAACTTGTCACCTCCATTAACTGTCAAAAATTAAGACACCTCCATTAACTGTCAAAAATTAAGTGTTATATTCTAATATTCCGTTCTATCAGCTTTCTCATTTATTTATTATAAGATGTGTTGCTTTTCGAAAATTATGATGTTTCTTTGGTGCCAAATACTGTTTTGATTGAGAGTGGTAAGATGTATAACATTCTGTTCGATGTCCTACCATATTCATAAACCGCATCCTTTTTAACTTCATAATCCAATTTTTCATAACACTGTCACAAGCTTAGAAACTTGAAGAAAGATTCCCAAATGTACATTTATGTCAGGTGAATACGTGGCAAAACTTTCTTTGTGTTGCATCTTCTCAAAAGAGAATAGTAGGGCATTGAGCATTTTACCAGAATGAAGCTATTGTTTTTAGCTTTTACCAGAATGTGAGTTCTGCATAAATTTTATACCATGATGAAATGCCCAATAGATTTAATTTTTAGATAGGAAATCTTTGATGCTAGGTTATGTAAGAATTTCTGAGAATTTGTGTTGATTTCTGGGACTGTTATAGCTCTGATTCTGATATGTGAAATACCACTTTATCATGTAGGTTTATGTGAAGAGCTCTCTTTTTCCACACTCTCCATCTTCTTGCCTCAAGTAAATCTTCTAACTCTGATTTCATCCTTTTGTGATAATTCATCCTAGGTATGGATAGTTCTTGATCATTCTTAAAAAATGTTAGTGTTTTTTCTGCATTCTTTTGGAGGTTGAGGTCTAAATTGCAACATATTTAGTGACATCTAAGTACATAATTGTATAATTTCATGTTTGCTAATCGTGCTCACCACAGGTGGAGGAACCGATCAGAGGCAGTTTTAACAGTTCTAAAGAACATTGGTGCTGACTTCCTATGCTTACAGGTTTAATTTACATAAATATGTTAATGGGGCTGGGCCACTATTTGCTCTGAATTTATTTCCGGCTATCCTTCAACTCATAATCTGAAATTTATAATTTTCTTCATCATAGCTTGAGTTCCTTTCATATCTATCATATATGTGTGCACAAATCCCTTTGTATTTCTATATATCATATATCGATGGACATGGATATATTCTAATTGTGATTTATGTTACAAGCCTCACAGGAATTAGACCATGTTGAATTTTACAAAGGAAATATGGAGACCGATGGTTATTCTAGTATATATATTCAGAGAAGTGGGCAGAAGCATGATGGTTGTGGAATTTTTTATAAACAGAACTGGTACACTGAGTCTTCTCTTATTCTTAATCAAGATAGATAATATGTGTTGATTCAAAAGATGAAGACCCCAATTGAGAAAAATATTAATCTGAATATTTTAGTACTGTGAATTGTTGAACTTTATAACCCAAAACATAGTACTGACCTTCATCCATATCAACTGGATGCACCAAAAGATAATGAAGGTTCTGAAAAGCTTGAAAGTTTATCTACCTGAATTTCTTACAGTTGGAATTAGTCTGCTTTACTCTCCAATACATTATTCTGTTTCAAAATAACAACTTTTTTATTCTGTGCCCTCAGGAAGATGTTGTTGCAACTTTACATACTTATGTATTTATTCAATCATGATAAAATTGTTAAATATCCTAATTGTCATTGGTTCAGCTCAGCGTTGCTTTTGGAGGAGAGAATAGAGTACAATGATCTTGTAAACTCAATACAGGATGAAATTGTATCATGTGATGATGAACAGAATAATATGCTGGCCAATGGAAATGAAAATGCACCAAAGGATGGTACTTCTTATTCTGTCACCTCCATTATTATTTATTTTATTTTATTTTTGTGTTTACATTTGTTATTTAATCTTTTTCCTACCGAAAAACACTTGATTTGTTTATAGAAGTTATGGTTTTTTTAGCAGCAATAGCTAGAAGATAAATATAGCTTGGGTGAAACTAAGCAGAGGTCCTAACTGACTGATGTACTTGAGTAATGCTTTGTATTTGTCTAAGAACTTAAGTTTTCTTATTATTTCCCTTTTTGTTTGCTCTACAATGGATATCCATGCAATTTTCTTGTGCCCTTGATTTCTTTTAAATGCACATGATGTGGTATGCTGGTGGCTTACTTCTTGAATAATCTGTCTTTAGGTTCATCTCATCAAAACAATACTTCAAAGGATCATGGAGATCTTAGTGATCCTCATGTAAGGTTAAAACGCGATTGTGTGGGTATTATGGCTGCATTTAGACTCAAAGGTCAATTTGATCATGTTATTGTTGTGGCAAACACACACCTTTATTGGTAAAGTGGTTCATATATAGTCATTATTTTGTTCAATGCATCTTTATTTCTATGTTCTTTTGAGCATTCTGAATTTATTTGTTTCAAATGGTAGGGACCCAGAATTGGCTGATGTCAAGCTTGCACAAGCTAAGTATCTATTATCACGTTTGGCACAATTCAAAACGCTGGTATCACACAAATTCGAATGTGTACCTTCAGTTATTGTGGCTGGTGATTTCAATTCAGTCCCGAACGATAAGGTTTCTACTACTAATTTCTTTGCATATGTAGTTCCTGTTTTTTAATGCCTGCAGTTTGGGGTTTGTTTATATAATAGTAATCCTTTTATTCAATTCTATAGTAGAACTTTAAGTTACCCCATAATGCAAAATAGGATATTCTCAGATAATTATAGCTTCATTGCTGAAAGACTGTTTTGCAAGATTTAAATCCTAAAGTCGCTAGATTCTACACATTAGCATGAAATATTGACGTGAGACATAGATGAATCAAGCCTTAGTGTCAACTTTATAAACTTCTCAGTGATGGCTCCATGGCTATGCATTTGAGGACAATTGTCTAGGCCCTATCTTTTCTTGTTAAGGGCTGCGTTTTTAGGTCTTACTTTCGAGGTCTCCTTTTTATTGTAGATAAGTAGTTACTCCATTATTTAGAAAGCAAACTATCACATAAATGCTTATATTTTGTAACGAATTTTTATAGTTGAATGTTATTTCCAAATCATCCAAGTTATTGGTTATTCTCCAGAACATAATTAATGTATAGTGTAGTTTTTTTCTTTAGCTTGCAAAAAATTAACAAGCTGAAATTTGCTGGTAGATTGAAGAAATATACTGTAGACTGAAAAAAATTAATTGGATAGCGAAGATGAGCTTTTTAGATGGAGAAAGAGATTGGAGAAAAATTACAACTTATGTTAATTTAAACGATAGCATTCAACTACAAAATTTTATTGGAAATAAAAAGTTATGTAAGAATTTGACTTTCTAATTTGTGGAGTAAATATGTGATTGAAATAAAGAAGTGATTTTAACAAAGTGAGACAGAGGACAAGGTGTGGCCTAGCCATGGAGCAGGCATTGCTCAGATGTAGCTTTGGTGGTGAGCTAAATTTATGCATCTCATAAGAGTATTGTGTTGATACTCCTTTAAGCTTCCTCTTTCAGCTTTCATGTTAATTGATATTTATACAATCTTTTATTCTTTCAGTACTTCTTAATTGCTTTTTTTTTCAGGTGTACCAGTATCTTGTTTCAGGCCACTCTTCATCAGCACAACAGGAGGAATGTTTGGAAGAGCTTCCTATTCCCTTATGCAGTGTCTATGCTTTTACAAGAGGAGAACCGCCATTTACCAACTGCACCCCTGATTTCACAGATACACTTGATTACATTTTCTTCTCTCCTTCTGACTCCATAAAACCAGTCAGTATCCTTGAACTTCCAGAACCAGACTCGCCTGATGTTCTTGGTTGTTTACCGAATCAATACCACCCAAGTGATCATCTACCAATCGGTGCTGAATTTGAAGTTACGAGGGAATAGGCTTTTGTTGATTGATAAATACACCAAGCAAAAAGTCACACCCCCTAAAAGTCCAGTTTTTTCACTTGTTCTCCAAGAGGTCAGGCTAAAATTTTCGTTCTTGTTGTTAACAATTCATTTTTTTATCTCATAAAGTATTTAAACAAATAAAATCAGTTCAATTTTTTGTACCCTTCCCTCTTTACAAAGCTTACGGGATTCTCATTTTTAGGAGAATTTTTAGACTTTTGAGTTGATCCACCTTTGCAATAGATGAATTGTTTATCTTAATAATCACTTTTGATCAAATGCATAATGAACATTGCATATTTGAGTCTCGAGATATTGTCTTCAAAACATATACTATAGGTTAATTATATTTTTGTGAGTGCTTGGAACGTAAGAAAGCATAACTAACAAGAAGTGAATGAAAACAAAATTTGGTGGAAGAATCAAAATGAGTGATTAGAGACGATGACATTTTACTTCTAATATTTCTAAAGAAAAAAAAAGACAAAAATGGCCCATTGACCAAACATCTGAAGTGGAATTAATAATTCAAATCCTTATTGCTCTCCTATTTTGCATGCCAAGAAAGAAAATAAAGTTTGCAGAAGAAATTGTGTGAAGAAGAGAAGAACAAGGATCAGAAATCAGAATTCAACTTTTCAGGTATACATGTCTCGCTCAGGCATTTATAGGAAATGAGAGTTAGAAACGTATCATAAGTTATTTAAAATAAGTTGTAGCATGAAAAAAGAAATAAGACTGAAATTCTTTTTGACATTCACTATTGTTTGGTCTAACATAGGTACATACCATTAGTTGGAAAAACTCAATATTAAAAAGTAATGGTACAAAATAATAATAATAAAAGAATATAAAAATCTGAATAGTAATTTTATGTGATACCTTACTCGTACAAGTAACATAATTTATTTAATTATTTATAATCATATAATTTATATAGAAGTTACAAATAAGATATTACATAAATTAGAATCTCAATTATATAATATATATATATATAGTTTTTCATGACTAGGATTACTGCTACTGAGAATTCTTGGGGAAAAAAAACATATGATGATGGCGAGTTTGTCATATTCATTTTGGTGGTTGAAAAATGAAAACAAAACCGACCAATTGCTTTTGGAAATAGAGAAGAGGACCCCATATAGTTGCTTTCCCGATGGGGAGGAGTGGAAACAGATTTAACATTAAATTTGGAAAGTCATCAACAAGACCACCCAACTCGACCTAGAAATAGATCAAATTCTGAGGCTCTCACAGGCTCACAGCTAGCCATAGCCCACAGGCATGTCCTTTATTTGAAGGCCGTCTGCATCTGGACATTATAATGGTGACTTCTGACTTATGACCCCAGTGTCCCCCCTAGCCACACCAGGTTGAAAATTATATATAGGACAAATTATAGGAAATCTACTTGAATTTTACCATTTTATATATGGAAATAACTTTACGAAAAATTAACAGCGAACCCTTCTGCCGTTACCGTTAACTGTTAAAGATAACCGTTGACCATTTTAAAAGTTTAAAAAGATCAAAATATCCCTAATTAAAAAAGGACAAATTACAGCGAACCTACCTGAGGTTTGCCATTTTACAGTCGAAAAATTTTTTATGGAAAATTGACAGTGAACCTCCATATCGTTACCGTTAACCGCTAAAGATAACCGTTGACCGTTTTAAAAGTTTAAAAAGACCAAAATACCCCAATGAATTAAAAATTTTTTAAACAGTTAACAGTGACGGCAGCGAGTTTGCTGTCAATTTTTCATAAAGTTATTTCTGAGTGTAAAATGGCAAACTCAGGTAGGTTCACTGTAATATGTCATTTTTTTAATTACAGGTGTTTTGTTATTTTTAAACTTTTAAAATGGTCAACAGTTATCTTTAATCTTTTATCGTATTATAAGTATTTATGTGTCTTCTAAATATACATATTAAATTATTTTCTTTTATAATAATTCATAGTCTGATCGATTCTTATTGAATTCGACTGCATATATGGCTGTTTAAATGAGTACAAAATATTTCTTTTTATTAGACAATTACTGATAAAAGTCTTTGTCATAGTTGTTCTTGTGCAATGAGCACTTTGATGGCACAGTATTATATAAAATTGAATCAAAGTTAATTTTACTAGCTATTTTCGAGCTTCTTCCAGCTCACATGCGTATGATAACATGCTTTTGATGGTCGTTAGCTTTTAGGTCTTCTAGGCAAGTAGAGTGTTTTTTGATGAATGTACAGTAGATGAATTAGTGTTTGAATGTGAATTCTAACAAAGCAATCTGAGAATAGTAAAACGTTGGAAATTTAGTTGATCCGATTGAATTTGATTATGTTAATTATGATGTCTTGAATGAAATAAACATACTTCCACATCAAAATCTTAGTAGATAAAAGTTGTTAAAAGTACATGACTAATTTGAATAATTTTGACTAATGAATTGGGGAAAAAAAATCATATAATTTACTCCCTTTAAGTTAATAAAAAAAAAGACCTCCATTGAAAGCGAGCCTAATTTTTGCTCCGTGACTTAGAGCATCTCCAACAGTACTCTTTCTTAGAGTATGTACTCTATTTTAAAGTATCATTTGCTCCAACAATACTTTATTCCACAATTTCTAAAATTTTTTTTTAGAGTTTTGCTTTCTCTCTCTCTCTCTTAATTTAGAGTACTAATTTCCACATTCTAAAATTACTTTTAACTTTCCATATTTTCATTTTACCCTTATGTCCATAGTTATAAAAAAATATTAGACATTAATATCCTTTTGATCTTTTTAATTAAATTTAATTAATATATAATAATTTATAAATTATAAATTATATAACTATAAAAATTATACCATTACAAAAGTCTCATTTAGATTTTTAAAATGAGACTAATATTGAATATTTATTTCTTTAAAAAAAATTGAGTAATTATTATTCCTATACTATATATAATGAACATATTAATAATTATAAGTTAGTACTAAAATAAAGACCATATACTATATATTATAGACATAATAATAATTATAAGTTAGTATTAAAATAAAGACCGAAATAGTCAAATTAATATTAAAATTCGAAATGAAGAATACAAATGACATAAAAACATTATAATAACGATAATAAAAAAAGAAAAAAAAAATAACAAGTCTAGCAACATTAAACATAAATACGTAATACTCAAGATATTAATATTCTGGAAGGTCATTCAAATGGCTTCCATGTCCACCGGAAAACTGACTAAAACTATATTACAATATTATATAATAAATTAATAAAATTATATTATAATTTTAATAAAAAGATTTTAAATAATAAAAATTAGTGTAAAAATAAAGTAATATAAAAATTAATTTATTACAATAATGTCAAAAGAATAATAAAATATAATATATTTTTAAGATAGAGATAAAGATAGAATTTGTTGTTGGAGTAAAAAAATTTTAAAGTTGGAATATTGGGACAATATTTTTTTTGAAACTCTAAAAATAGAGATAGAGTGTGAGTACGGTTAGAGATGCTCTTATATTAATAAGTCCTGTGAAATTAGCGGACCAACATCAATGAAAAAGATTGTTTTAGATACTTACAGATCACATCAAATAAATGCAAAACTGAATATGATGAAAAGGAATTACATACACTATTTAGAGTAGAATTCGAATTAGATACATGGCCGATTAATTCTAGTAGTTTCCAACCTTAATTATAATTTGCATTTATGTAATGTATAACCATTACATATTTGGAGCAACGTTAGGTGGGTGTAGTACTGGGATTGAGAAATATGGATCAACACCCATTACTTGATCACCTAACACTGTTGGCTCGTCGTAGTTATCACAGGAAAGCTCATTGAACAAAGCCTTGGCCTTCCTCAGGATGTACCTAATGGAAGATTTTACGCGCCAAAACCCTATTCGCGGAAGTTCCTGTACCCGACCATATTGCTTTCTTCTTCGTGTTTTGGCACAATTATGAGAATATCGTCGGCCATGCTTACTTGTAATGCTGAAAACAAACCCATTCTGAGTTCCTTCTTTGGAGTGAGAGTGACCTTTAATCGACCTACTACGACACTCTTTAGTAGAAACAGGCAAGAAATGGGCTGTCTGTTCCGAGATTTGCATGGAATTTTGGCATGGAGGGTGCTGAAATCCTGTAAAGATCACAAGTGGGGTGGCCATGGAAGATAAAATGCCTTATGGATACTGTAGAGAAGAAATGCTTAATTAAATGAGATTTTGAGATGCCTCAGCGTGGCTTAATGGGCTTATATATATAGTGGGTGAATGGTGCTATATAGTACTGGAACATGTGAAATAGAGGAGTGAGGACCATGCTTATCTGGCAGGGCTGTATTGTCATTTTCGCCACATTTATAGTTGAATAGGATATCATATACCCAAAGCCATGCATCGATAGGGTTAAGTCTGGTACAGGTACTTTTCATTGAAGAAAAATCCCGAAGATCAAAATTTATATCCACGTTGTTGTTATTATCATGATCACGTACTGTGATTTTGCCACTTGCATGAAGATATATAAGGACAGAAAAGTCATCTCACTCCAAAATTCCAGTGTTGTGAGTAGTGACTCCAAGAGGAAGGGTACAAATTCTACCAAGACAGTCTTATATTATTTCACACACATATATATTCCTGACCCTTTTTAAATAGACCATGTAAAATCTAACTTGTTATTTGTCAATTAGATACTTGCAACTTCTATATCCACTCTTGGTTTACATCCCCTTTACGCGTATAGTTGGGGTACAAGTCTCACCATTCATATTTACTTTATTTTGAGGAAACCAAAAGGCCCAAAACCTTTTAAGTTAGAATAAAGTTGGAAAACCCTCTCATTCTTTTAATTGGTTGCTTGTTGGACAGAAAGGCAAACCAAGAATTGGCGAATTGAGTTTCTATCAAATTAAAATTAATTTTTAGTGGTTTGGTCAATACTTACATACATCCACTCCATCAAACTCTTCCTAAGTGGAGTCTTTTGCACTATTCAAGGTTCTTAAGACCCAACTTTTCTACCTAATACAATATTAATGATAACATACATCAATAATTGCCAAGTGATTATTACACTTGGATTTCCAATACTCAAATGTTTCTCTAACACTCAAATATAAGAGAAATGATTAAAGATTATAAGAAAATACTCTCATAGGAGTAGATGTAACAATGATGTTCAAACTTAGCACAAGAAATTTGGAGGTTTTCGTTCAAGCTAAGTGTATTGATGAAAACTCGAACACATGATCTTAAGAAAGTTGTTAGCCGTGAGTATGAAACGTTTCCACTTGGTTTACTCATGAAACGTTTCCACTTAGCTTTTGTGAGTTTGAAACTTGAATATATAGGATATTAAAAAAAATTAGCCCATTTTAACTATAAGGAAAGTTGTTACAGTGAGCGGTCGGACACTGGTTGCATAGCAGTTATAAAAATTAGCCGCTGTGGCTTCGGATGGCAAGAAGCTGTCGAATGGATTTTAAAGAATTTAGCACTTGGGCAATTTTAGCAACCTTTAGATTTTAAAGAATTTATAACCAATCTAAAGTATTCAACTGGATTCAAAGGTATAAGTTCTTGATAGTGTTGCTTAGTTAAGAGGGATTATGCTCTTGAGCATGTGTAAGCAAATTAAATTTTTTTTTATTTAAAAAAAAAAAAAAAAAAACCCTCTTATGCGTGATGTACTGAGCGAGAACTTTCTCTTGGAAAAGAAACCACCCAAGAGTCACTAGATGCTATAGCTGACAAGATGTCAAGGCATGCGTATGGTGTTTGCATACCTCAATGGAAATGCTTTGCATAGTGAGAAGCACTACTACCATTGCCATTGGTGATCGATCGTGCAAGATTTTGATGTTTTATGCTTTCTCAACTTTCCCTTGTTTATGGGAATATGGTCCTACAAACAAGAAGCTTCAATTCTCCCATAATGCTTACTTTTGACAATTTACAACCAAATGAAAATTACTTCCAAAGTCAAAACACCTTTCTATGCTCTCTTATCTTTTTATGATTCTTCTAATGTAACCACATTCCACTGTAATACATTCTCAATGCATCAACTTCCAGTCCACAATCATGAATGCTGCCAGCCAAAGTTGACCAATTATTGTGAAAACAGAAACAATAGCGGCGCCATGACCACTTCTCGTCATGTTCCATTAATACTATCAACTTCTGTTTGAAAACTTGTTTGGTAAATTGATTACTTCAGATTCATTGAAAGTTTTTCATACCATAAGAACCCTTAATATGTAGATAAGAGTATATGTTTTATAAAGAATATGTTTACAACAATAATTGGCATTAATCATAATAGCATTCAACAGAAACAGTTTGCTTAACCACTATATAATAGAATGCCTTATGATATGCTTGCTTAACCACTGCTGCTCTTAAGAGGTGGAAAAAACTCCACAAACGCACCACACCACACCACACTTAGTTTCTTCTAAAAGCTGGGATTTCAATGGAAGCGGAGGCTCAAGTACATGCCAAATTTGAAGTAAACTTCACAGCAAAAACTGTTGTCAAAGCTACTGGCCCCATGCCAGAGCCTCACACCCTCTCCCTCTCAAATCTTGACCTACTGTCCGGCCGTTTTCCTGTAACATACTTCTATTTCTATCGCCAGCCCCAAGATGAAAACTCCATCCTTAAAATCGAAGCCCTTAGGATCTCCCTTGCAAAAACCCTGAGTTATTATTACCCTTTTGCTGGTAGAATCATTCAAAACCCAAGTAATAGTGAGCCTGAGATCATATGTGACAATACCGGTGCTTTAATTTTAGAAGCCAACACTAATATCCCATTAAAGAATCTAGACTTCTACAATCTTAATGAATCTCTTCAAGGAAAGCTAGCCTCTGTAACACCAGACTTTCCCTTGCAAGTCCAAGTAACACATTTCACTTGTGGAGGCATTTCAATATCGTTCACTTTCGACCATGCCCTAGGCGATGCAACTGCATTTGGTAAGTTTCTTCTCTCCTGGTCTGAAATGGCTCAACAAAAGTCATTAAGTTGCACGCCAAATCATCAGAGAAGTTGCCTTCACGCACGCTCCCCTCCTAGTTACCACCCTTCTTTGGATCAAACTTTTGTCAAGTGCAGCTTGGAGGAGATAACAAATATGCCACCAACCAACATCTTGCTGAAACGCCTTTATCATATTGACGCTTCATGTATAAGGAGGCTGCAAGAACTTGCCTGCATAAATGGTAAAAAGAGAACTAAGATTGAAGCTTTCTCAGCATATGTATGGAAGATTATGGTTAATGCCATTGATAACAAAATACATGGAAAGTGCAAGATGGGTTGGTTAGTTGATGGACGCAGTAGAATCCGTGGAGATCATCAAAATTCAATGTCAAATTACATAGGAAATGTCTTGTCTCTGGTTTTTGGAGAGGCAAGTTTTGCAGAATTGAAGGAAGGCTCAATATCAGATATTGCCAATAAAGTTCATGATTCAATAAAAGAGGTAACAAATGAGGCTCACTTCTTGGATTTGATTGACTGGATAGAGTGCCACAGGCCTGGATTGATGCTATCAAGAGTTGTGTTAGGTAGAGAAGGGCCAGCACTGGTGGTGTCATCAGGGGGAAGGTTTCCGGTGGCTGAATTGGACTTTGGATTTGGAAGTCCTGTGATAGGGACAGTGTATTCTTCAATAGAAAGGATTGGAGTTGGATACATGAACCAAAGGCCGAGTGCTAAGTGTGATGGCTCTTGGATTGTGTCTGCTATTTTGTGGCCACAACTCACTGCTGCATTGGAGTCGGATTCCATTTTTCAACCGATGTCTGCGGCTCATCTTCAACTGTGACCCTGCAATTTTTGAAATGGTTAGGTTATATAGATAAAAATACCAATAGTGTGAAGCATCATAATTCGCCTATAGTTTGTTGGGTTTAGATGAGTGTCAACTAGAAACATCAGTGTATTTATAAAAAGTGTCCAAGTACTCTTAATGTTACTGGAGATCATTGCAAAGAGATATTTTAAGCGCTTCAATGGTGGTGTAAAATGATAATATGTAACATAGTAGATAATATTGGCATAAAGGATGGTTATTTAAGACATTACCCAAGAAAAACTCCTACCTAGTAGACAGCAAAACTTACTCATACTTGCAGCAAAAGCCAAAATAACAGAAAAGCAGAACCAGTCCTCAAAAAAACCATAATCTATGCTGATACATAAATGTCAAATAATGCACCGTTTATAAAGGTTAACAACTTACTCAGAACAGCTGTGTCAAATACAAAATCATGCTTGTTAATATACCTGAGCTAAATGGCTGAGTTTCAATAGAATTATAAATTCTATTGATGTCACTGATTCTGATTGAGCTGTTAATGTAGAAATCTCTACAGCTCAGAAATGCATAGCATCTCTCACAACCATATCATGGCCCCTTAAACATAAGGGGTTAAGGGAAATTAAATATCCAAAACACAATCAAATATGTAAGCAAAATAGCAGATTTTTGATAGGCTACTTCATGATACCAACAAAGCAGAGAAATTCTCAAGTTCCCCCCTGTCCATAGCCCAGCTTCAAGGTTTACTTTCCAACTCAAGCGGATAAAAAATGCCCTGTTTTCTAGGACCAACTTCATAATTTTTCTATTCCATGCCATGACCCAATCATATCCAGAGAACAGAATAAATTGCACATAGTATCGACCATTAAACCCAAGGAAAACAGACTTTCCAAGTATGGAGGGAAGGTAATGTGAGGTATGGGGTACAATGAGTTTGCCAACTTCATAATTATTTTTTCCATAAGACATCAGAAGAGGCATTTGTAAGGCATCTATAGATACAATTAACAATATGGGCAAAATCACCATCGCTCAATGTGGCATGGTGTTAAAGGACGCTCATTTAACTTGGCATTGTCTCAGGTTTGAGTCGCCGCACTGTAGGTGCTATATTAAAAAAATATACGTATGGGCTAAATCTTTAGAGACTGGAGGGGATTTTTATTGCATCCTTCCACTCTCACATTGCTGGTTGATACTTTAATTTTTCCCAATATCACCTTATTATCGACATTAAGTGAGTTGGTAAACTCTACAGCTATAAATATACTTTGATGACAAGGAACCCTCAATCCTAACGTTTGAGTGGACCAACTAATCCAGAACCCATTTAAGACCAAACAATCAGTAGACTGAGCAAACCTAACATCAATAATTTTCTGAGGAAACAGCTTGATTAAATCTTTCACAAGAAGTACCCCCACAGACAAAATATAAATAAAATCAACAATCCCAAACATCTGAGTTCTATTTTCATTTTTTTTTCTTTCCCTACAATTTTACAACACTTTATCATATAGATATGAAATACCAGATATTCTGTCTCAATGAAAACCTAAGTTTGACTTGATAAGTTAGTCTTATAACGTTTAGAACTGCAAAGAATAAAAATTGTTGACCTTCATCAAACATATGGTGTCTTTCTGGTTTTTCATTTATATGGTAAATATACACACACATACATATTAGAAAGTGTCTTAGCAATATAAACAGTATTTTTAATATGTATTTAATCAAAATTTCTGTAGATAACATATTATGAATGTCTGAAAGCATATTAAAAATAATCTAAAATTGCTTATGTACATTAGAACTATTGCATAAACTATGAATCCCCGAAGGGCTTACAAGACAGATACAAGAAATCCATTTACCTTGAGAGAAAAATGAAAGAAGTCAATATTACCATTACTAGTTAGAATTTTCCAACCTTAAATTAATGTCAGATTCCTTTCAACCCTTAGTTGTCCACAAAAAGTTGGGCAAAAGAGACTGTCAAGTCCATTTTTCAAATCACCTTGAAATTAACTAAATAAATAAATTATTTAAAATATGATTACCTGGAATCCAGATTTACCATCCATTTTCCTCCATAAACTGGAAAATTATTTTCTCTGGTTACAGAAAGTATGTACTGTTGATACCCTATTATGAACTATAGAGGATTTGATTCAAAATCATACTTCTCTTACTATAAGAGTCCGTAAGCTTTTTATTCTTTCTAATCCTGTAAAGTAAAAATAGAAAAAATCAGATTTACAAACAAACAATTGAAAATATTTAATCCTTTAAACATTTTCCACTTCGGATATTTAATCATTTTAATCATATTATATCCTTACATTCGTCAATGAAGATTGAAGGAACACCATGCTTCCAAGTTTCAGCTAGAGACTTGCCTGTTGAAGTTATATGTTGTATATTCTTTCTATTGAGCTCCCACCTAGCATGGAACCAACTGCTCTCAATTCCAAAATCACAGCTATTATCAAAAGAAAAGCAAAGAAAAGAAAATGGTTCTACCCATTTCAGAAGCCCATAATAGTACAGAGAGAATATTTGCAGTTGGTACCTTAACATTCTCATGACAATTCCTGCCATCAGAAAGGAAGAAAGGTCAGAGGAGAATGATATACACTATAGTTGAGGATATCATGATTCTCATGTCTGAAAGTCACCTGTAGAGCACATCTAAGCTTGAGTTAGGGTCCTTTCGGAAAACAAATCCAACAGGCTGCATATTTAAAAAAAAAGAAAAAAAAAAAAGAACACTTTATCCCTCACCATGCAATCATAGCTAACCCCTAAAACCTTTCAACATCAAATAGATCATCAATAACACACCCTCAGCAAATTTAGCTCAGTTTGCATTTTGCTAGATTTAAGATATAAGTAAAATTATATTATTATAACCAAATGCGCACATTTGCAGCAGCATCACAAATCCATAACAACATGGCCACAGACCTAATTAGCATAGTGAAAACTGATATCATTGTTAATCCCTAAAACTAGAATATTGCAGTGCTGCGACAAGCAGAAGGATCGTGCAGTATTTTGAATCCATATACATATCAGATTCCCCTTGCACTGAGGCTGCTGCCTGTATGTCCAGAGTCACTACAAGAACCAACTCTAGTAAACACATGCATAGCTCTGCATGTCTGAAATTGACAGTCGCACAGACATCTGGTCAGGTGGGGTGATCCTTGAAGTACAATTTCATACATTGTATGAATTGAACTTCACTATAAGCATAGTAGGTTAGTCTGCTAAATGGTTACAAAAAAAAAATTCCGAATTACATAGCTAAGAGTTGTGAGCATGTGCAGAAATGACTTATTATTACTACTTATACAAACATTCAAAGTCTGCATGATTATTTGTTATCTTATTATAGGAAATGTCTACATGATGTTTGGACATGAGTAAATCAACCAAAAATTTATGATTTCAACTTTCTTGAAATACATTCCCTCTAACTTTATTTAAATATCAAACAAGATCTACCTATATCAACATTTGTATAAGAGGAGAGACAATCAGATCAGACATAGGTATCTCATTACTCCATACTGTGTTAAGCAATAAATTCAGAAAAAGAAAATACTTTAAACCATATAAAACAACTTCATACTGTGTTAAGCAACAAATTCAGAAACAGAAGTTGCAACTTTTTTTAATTGCAAAGCAATTATACATATCAAATTATGAGTTATTAGAAATTAATAGTTCTGATACCATATAGTCACAAATAAAATAAAAAATCTTTTTAACGTCCTTTCTGGTAATTTATGACCACCAAATTCTCTAATGTATTTATACTACCAAATGATCTAACCAACCAACAACATATGCTAAAAGCTCTACACATAAAAGTACTACTTAAAAAAGCACTGTGCACAAAAATCCGTGTGAAGGTTTAGTCAAAACTTTCTATTAAAGCTTAAGAATGATTATCGGTAAAATTCTGAAAGTACCTTAAGATTAACTCATAAACAAGAAAAAATGAATAACATGTCATTGTATATGAGCAGATGGCCTGAAAGTACAATACAGCGACCTCCAACTTTCAAGAACCAAGCTTGAATCTGGAAATGAGGGTGAGTACGCTATTGGGTCATCTACAATCAGCTTTCCTGAGAAAGAATATTGAGAGATGCATGAATTAGGCACATTGAACAGGAAACTACCAAAAACATGGACTACTAAAAAGACATTTATCAAATTTGATCAAATAAGTTGACCAAAACTGTAGCAGTTCCAAAGACAAGAATATATAGCATACATGACATAACACTCACCTCCTGATAACTTGCATTATCATTCTTGATTTGTAAATGTTGATGGCTTCCACCCACTAATCAATGTAGTATAAGTAATTTCATCTAAAGATAATCCTTTACTTAACATTTGATCGCATAATTCGAAAGCTTCTTCCACGTTCCCTTCCTTGCAATACCCATTCATGAAGACATTATGAGTGATTTCATCTGGGACAATTCCTCTTTCAGCCATTTCATTTAGAAGTTTAGATGCTTCCTTCATGTCACCTAATTTACAATACCCATCAATCATGACAGTATAGGTAATTTTGTTGGGATGTATATTAAATGAAGCCATTTCCTCCAAGACACTCCCAACTTTATCCATCTGGCCCAGCTTAGAATAACCACCTATAAGTGCAGTGTAACAGACAACATTCGGCAACACACCTTCTTTTCTCATTTCTTCGAAAAGAGATTTTGCATCTTCAACAAGGCCAAGGTTGCACATTCCATGTATTAAAGAGGAATATGTAGCAGAAGTTGGTGGGATGCCCCTGCTTCTCATGTCATCACGAAGTTTAAAAGCCGCTGTTATATTGCTGTTTTTACAGTATGCACTAATTAGTGTATTATAAACAATAGAACCTAGCTCCACCTTCATTGAGATCAACTCATTAAATAGTTTTTCACCTTCTTCAATTTTACCAGCTTTACAGTATCCATCTATCATTACCCCGTATGTATAAACATTTGGCCCAAGACCATTTCTTTTGCTCTCATACCAAAGGTTGATAGCTTCTTCCAGTTTACCAATATTACAGAGCCCGTGTAGTAGCAAACTGTAGGTATAAATGTCTGGTTGAAATCCTCGCTTAATCATATCTTCTTTGAGCTTAAAAGCTTCCTCTAGTTTCCCCTCCCTGCAAAAGCCCAAGATGAGTGTGTTATATGTGATCTTATCCAATACCAAATTCTTCTGTAGCATCTCCTTGAGGAGCTTAACAGCTTTTTGCATGTTACCAGATTCACACAGTCCATGGATTAAAGCATTGGAGGTTACAGTGTTGGCTGCAAACCCTTTCTCAAGCAGCCTAAACCAAAGTTCAATTGCCTCTGTATGCTTTCCATTTTTACAGAGCCCACCAACCAATAAGGTCAGCAACCCATCACCGGGTCTTAAATTTCTCAATAACATCTCCTCAATGAAACGAAGTGCCGAATCAAACCTAGAATTGATACATAACCAGTGAACAACAGAAGTATAAGAACCCTGGTTTATCGGCAGATCATTTGATAGCATTTCCTCTAAAACATTTTTTGCATGATCCATTTGACCACTCTTGCAAAAACCCTGTATAAGGGAGTTAAATGTCACTGCATTGGGACTCATTCCCTTGGATACCATATCATCCCTTATCTTCAGTGCCTCACCAATATTTCCAATCTTACAATACCCATCAATCAATGTGTTATATACAACTTCATTCACTACAAAACCCCTACTGGACATTTCCTTCAGCGTGTAATTTGCCTCATCAAATTTCTCAGCCTTAATCAAACCATTAATAAGAATACTATATGTTATAAGACTTGGCTTCACTTCCCTGAGTACCATCTTCTCTTTAAAGAGAAATGCCTCATCCAATTTCCCATTCTTACACAAACCATGTATGATATTATTATAAGTAACAACATTTGGAGCGACACCCAGTTCTTCCATTTTCGTAAACAACCCAAGTGCATCATCGATCCTTTCTCCCTTGCAAAATGCATTAATAGCCGTACTGAACAAGTACACATCAGGAGAAACACCACGACACATAATTTCGAAAACTTCAATAGCCTTTTGTACCTCATTAGCTTTAACTAATGAAGTCAACAGAAAATTGCAAGTCTTCAAAGAGGCAAAAATGCCTTTACTTGCTAATATTGAAAAAACTTCTATAGCATGACCAAACCCTACATTCTTGAATTGTGTACTGTAAACATGTATCAATAAATCAGCTACTTGAACACCAATAACCGACTCGGTAACCACATTTAAATGACTCATTGTAACGGTTATCTCAACGTGCCTATTGGCCGGATTATTGGCAAATAAAACCGGCATCGCCCCATCTATCAAACGGATCAAAAGCAATCTAGCAGGCGATAAGAGATTGGAATAGAGAAGCAAATGAATCAAAAGACAATAAGAACGAGCCGTGAATCGAAACTTAAAAGATTTGGATGCAAAGTAAAATAAATGCAAAGCCGTTTTGGGGTTGACATTGGATCGAACAGCTAAGAAGAGCCTATCAAACTCGTGAGGACACAAACTGGACATGAAGGGTTTACATTTAGAACGATCTAGAGATGGGCTTGAGAGAAGAGAAGATACCCATTTGAGCAAATGCTGATTAGAGGTCTCTGGACTGGTCTGCGGTTGCGGTGGAGGCTGTTCAAAATGGCTGTGGTGTTGTTGTTGGGCGGCGGATGTCACGTGGGTTAGGGGGCGCGTGATTGGGATGTAGAGTGAATAAGGTTTGGCGATGGAAGGTCGTCTCAAATCCATTGAAGGGAGCACATACGCATCCACCACATATACAGAGAAGAGAAATATCTAATTTTTTTTATTGAGTTTTCAAAGGGTTTTTGAAATGAAAGGCATGAGCTTTTGTTTGGTTTATGAGAGGATGTTAAAGAGACACGCTTTGCATAAGAGAGTTAGAGAGAGACGGTGTCTGTTTGATGAGGTGAAATCTACTTTCGCTGAAATATTTGTTATTCTGTTTTGGGACTACAACGAGAAGCTGTGGTGTGGTGCACTGCAGCAAGACGAAGCTAAAAGCGGTCTCCGGTCAAATCAGGGTTTAGAGAGACAGGAGAGGTTTTGAGCTATTGGGCCTTACCATTGGGCTCTTTTCTGCCTTATTCTAATGGGCTTTTCTTAGGCCCAAGTGAGGGTTTATACTAAATGCACCCGCTGCATTTACTTCTCAAAAGCTTCATCTACCAAAATATGTAAACCAAAAGTACATATAGATTTTTTATTCTTACATATTATAAATCAAACTAGATTTTTTAAAAGAAGTAATGCGGTTAACAAATTTGTTGATAATCATTGGGGCGTTATATGATATTTCCTCCAAAATAGCCAACAAAAGTATAAGATGATGGAGTGTTAAAATAAGAATAGTTGGGGCAATAATATTTCCTTTTCTGAGCTCTTTCTACGTTGAACAGAAGAAAATTCATAATTCGACTCGTATAGTTTTAATTTGAAATGATAAATAATTAAGACTGACAAAGAAAAAATATTTTTTACTGAAATATATTTATTAAATAATGTATTTCAATAAATAAATAAAATCATGTTTTTATATTGTTGACACACTATTGGAGTATAAATGCATGGATAATCATAAATCATGAAAATTTGCTATAATAAGGGAAAAATTGATAAATATTCGTTTAGAAATAGTAAAAATTATTTTTCCAATCACATACATTAAAATGATTGTTTTTAACCAAATAAGAAATAAATTGTCACTTTAAGTGGCTTTGAATTTTTCAGAAGAATTCATGTAGTATGGTATACCAAAAATGATTTCGTATAATATTAGAAACTCATTTCTTGATTAACGTAGTATTAAAAATGATTTTATGTATTTAAGAATTAAGAAGTATGTGAAATTTTATGGGAAACGATGAAATTCAATTTTCGATTTTTTTTAAATACTTAAATTCCAAAAAAAATATATTTAAATAAGAGTTTTACACAGTTGGGCCAATGTTGTTAAGATTCGAAGAATTTTTCTGAAAATTCGAGACTCTCAAAACCTTCAATAATGCTGTTTTTTTAATTGATTTTTTTATGTGTATATAACAACTTAATGTTTGGGTTTACACGAATTTAGTTACTAATGATTGAGATGTGATAATCCAAGAGAGATTTGAGAGAGAATTTGAGAGAGATTTGAGAGACCAATCTTAGGTTTCATATAATTGCAATAGTATCTCATTAGGTTACAAAAAGAGAGATATATATACTAACCTATGAAAAGACTAAACTAACCTTACAAGTCTAATTAATTACACAAATAATAATACATTAATTAATTATATATATATATATATATATATATATATATATATATATATATTACTCTAATATCCCCCTACAAACTCACGATGCGGCAGCAGAAAGCATCGAGAGTTTGCCAACGAGAAAACGAAAACGTGAAATTGTATGCGACTTGGTAAAGAAATCTGCAAGCTGCAAGGAGGAAGGAACAAAAGGCAATGTAATAGTGTCATACTTAAGGTGATGGCGAGTGAAATGACAATCAATCTCAATGTGCTTGGTTCGTTCATGAAAAACTGAGTTATGAGCAATCTGAATAGAACTCTGATTGTCACAATACATCGGAGTCGGATGAGAAAGAGAAACACCCATATCAGCTAGTAACCAACGTAACCAAACAATCTCTGTGGTAGTAGATGCCATAGCCCGATATTCTGCTTCGGTAGAAGATTTTGAAACAACAGTTTGTTTCTTGCTCTTCCATGAGATAAGAGAATCACCCAAAAAGATACAGAAACCAGTAATAGACTTGCGATCAGTGGAATCATGGCCCCAGTCAGCATCAGAGTAGGCACGCAGCTGTAAGGACGATGTGGACGAAAGCAAAAGACTTTGAAAGATAGTACCCCGTAAATACCGTAAGATACGAAGGACCGCCGCCCAATGAATGGTAGTAGGAGAAGCAACAAACTGACTAACAATGTGAACAGCATAGGCAATATCTGGACGAGTGATAGTGAGGTAGACCAGACTGCCGACAATGGTGCGATACAATGTAGGATCTGGCAAGGGAGTACCATCAGAAGGAGAGTACCGAGCATTAAGCTCAGAGGGAGTATCAGCAGTCCTAGTATCAGTGAGGTGAGCACGCTCAAGAATTTCAGTGGTGTACTTGGACTGAGAAAGAAGATAGCCTTTTGGAGAAACTGTAACTTCAATACCCAAAAAATACCGCAGAGAGCCCAGATCCTTCATTTCAAATTGATGGGTTAATTCTAACTTGAGCACTGCAATTCCATCAACATCATCACCAGTAATAATCATATCATCCACATACAGAGATAGCAAAATACGACCAGCATTGGTGCATTTGACAAAAAGAGCCGAATCATGATTACTGGAGGAGAATCCAATAGAAGTGATCACAGTAGAAAACTTCTCAAACCAAGCTCGAGGAGCCTGTTTGAGACCATATAAAGATTTCTTAAGTTTGCAAACTTCTTCAGGACTGTGGGAGACACCAGGTGGTGAAGCCATGTAAACTTCTTCATGCAAATCACCATTCAAGAAGGCATTTTTGACATCCATCTGAGAAATATGCCACTGACGGATAGATGCAACTGCAATAAGAGTACGAACAGTAGTCATCTTTGCAACAGGAGCAAAAGTCTCCTCATAATCCATACCATATTGTTGAGAGAACCCCTTTGCAACCAATCTAGCTTTGTAATGCTCAACAGACCCATCAGACTTCGTTTTGATCTTATATACCCAACGAGAACCAACTGTACTTTTACCAAGCGGTAAAGGAACCAAATCCCAAGTATTTGTTTTATGCAAAGCAGAAAGTTCCTCATTCATAGCTTCCTGCCACAGTGGATCAAGAACTGCCTCTTTATAGGATAAGGGCTCAGAGAGAGAGTGAATTGATGCTAAAAATGAAGAAAAAGAATTGGAATAACAAGAGTAAGCAAAATCTGGGAGTTGAGTAGACTTACGAATACGCTGAGGATAACGAGAAGAAGGATCTACAATGGCAAAAGGTGTTGGGCAGACTGTAGGTGGAGAGGGAGTATCAGCTGGAGACGATGAGGTACCAGTATCTGCAGAATCAATTGTGCGAGCCCTGCGAGAATGATGAAGTGGAAAAGGAACTATAGGAATAATAGAGGAATCAGAAACTGTGTTAGAAGGAACCTGCGGAGAGAGACTATCAGTATGATCAGAAAATGGATCAATATGAATGAGATCAGATTTGGTGACATTGTGAGCAGCAGCAGGAATAGAAAAGAAAGGTATATGTTCAAGAAACACAACATGACGAGATACATATAACTTTTTCAAAACAGGATCAAAACAACGATATCCCTTTTGTCCCTCACCATAACCAAGGAACACACAAATGGCAGAGCGAGACGATAATTTTGTACGCTCTACATGAGGACGAAGGACAAAACAAGTAGAGCCAAAAACTCGCAAGAGAGAATAATCAGGAGCATGCCCATATAAGTTTTCAAAAGAGGACAAACCTGAAGTGAGAGACGATGGGATTTTATTGATGACATGGACTGCAGTAAGAACTGCTTCTCCCCAGAACTCACTAGGAACAGAAGAAGACAACAAAAGAGAACGAGCAGTTTCAACAATGTGTCTATGTTTTCTTTCAGCAACACCTGTAACATCCCGGATTTCGGGTAATGAATTTTTGATATATGTGAAATATGTGAAAATAAATTTTTACTATTTGAGGGGGTGTAAATGTAATTAAATGTAATTTTTGATATATGAGAAAAATGAAAAATTGGAAAACTGGACCAGAGAGCATCGCGACCTGGTCACCGCGACCACAGGTCGCGATGGCTCGCTCGCGGTGGAAAACGCAAAATCTGGCAGTGAGTGCCGCGACCAGTCACCGCGACCACAGGTCGCGATGGACTGCTCGCGATGAAATTGTCAAAAACAGACAGAGAGCAACGCAACCATTCGCGCGACCAGGGCGCGCTCACGACGAAGGCGGTGCGCGCACTCCAGTGAGCATCGCGACCTGGTGCCGCGACCACAGGTCGCGACGGCGGTCGCGGTAGCGAAAAAAAATATAAAAAAAAAAGAAGAAGTTTCTCGCAGAAGCGAGAAACACACAGAACTCAGACAGAGGGCAAGAAAGAGAGAGAGTGACTGAGAAAAAGGAGAGAAAGGAGAGAAGAGAAGAAAGAAAGAAAAAAAAAAGGAAGAAGAAGAAGAAGAAGAAGAGAGAAGAAGAAAGAGAGAAGAAGAAGAAGAAGAAGAAAGAAAGAGAAGGGAAAGGAAAGGAAAGGAAAACAAAATCGTCGAACCGCGATTCTCGAACGAAAAGACGGTACCGAGGTTGGTGTACGTTGTTTTTCGAAATCGTTACGAAAAGCATTTCATTATCGTTTACGTTTTTGTTTTCGTTACGTTTCTCGTTTTCGTTTAGATTTCGATTTCGTTAATTGTTTCCGATTTCAATTTCGTTCATTGTTTTCGATTTTGATTTTGTTAAATGTTTTCGATTTCGATTTTCGATGTGTAAAAATTGATGATTTATATACTTATGGTTGATTATGGAAAGATTTTATACGAGATCGCATTTGTTTGTGTTTCGAATATTTCCGATTTCGTTTTAAACAGTTGATTTAGACTTGTATGTGACTATTGTTCATATTTCTTGAAGTTTATTATGTGATTTATATGATTATTGAATGATTATCAATTATTGAGTAATTATTGCGAAATTGATTGTGAAAAATAATTTATTGAAACGGCCCTAGGATACGTAGACATAGAAGTGGATATAGGAGGTTGGTATACCAGCTGGGTTTTATTGAGCAGTACTGCGCCGATATTGATTGATTGATATTGAAGATATTGATGTACCTCCTCTTGGATTCGTCCAGAGGCTGGGAGATACGTACCTCCTCGGGATTCGTCCCAGGGGTTGGGAGTTAATGTACCTTCCCAAGGATTCGTTCCTAGGATAGGGAGCTATGTACCTCTCTAGGTTCCGTACCCACGGTCCTAGAGTTGGGAGACACGTACCTCCTCAGAATTCGTTCTGGGGGTTGGGAGCTTGACCCATATTCCAGTCCGTATATGTTTAGTATTCTAGCGGGCCAGAATTGATTTGGAATTGAAAAGTGCATTGAATGTTTTTATTGATCGAAAATTATATATTGACCTCATTATTGAAGTTCAAGTGCTTGAAATTATTATATACTTTGATTCTGCAATTTAATTGTTTTGAACATGATTTGAATTGATATATATATATATATATATATATATATATATATATATATATATATATATATATTGTGATTTGTTATTATTAAAAGTTATATATGTTTCCATATTGAGATTTTAGTACACCCACTAAGCTTTATGCTTAGCGCGTTAGTTTTGTGTCTAACGCGTAGGTACCAGGAATCCGGACGAAGCTAAAGACTGAAGAACTGGAAGAATTGCAGGCCAAGTCACTGGATTGTACAGTTGGGTAGCTATATTTTTGTTATGTATATATATTCTGAAAGCATGCATATACAGGGACATTGTAAATATGTTTTGTAATATGTTTTTAATTAATTATTTTACGATTTCTGAATATATATATATATATATATATAAAAGTTTGAACTGTTTTATTTTATAAATTGTGATTGATAAGTCGCACTAAACGGCAGAGTGCGCAATTGTTTGAAATTGTTATTGAAGTGTTATTGAAATTGGTATTGAATTGATTGTGTAAAAACAGGTTTTGGAAAGTCCGAAAAACAAACGATACTCTGCCGGATTTCCGTAAAAAGTTTATTTATTGTTATGGGCTCACTTGAAAAGGATTTCTATTTGTTTTATGGGCTCACAATGATTTTTGAAATGTAAAATAAAGTTTTGAAAAGTTTTGAATGTCCGAGTAGCGCACCCCGGTTCGGTCCGGCCGGGTCGGGTCGGGGGGTGCTACAACACCATTTTGTTCAGGAGTGTCTGTACAAGAAGATTGGTGAACAGTTCCATCCAAAGCAAGTAATTCACAAAATTTATTAGATGTATATTCACCACCTAAGTCACATCTAAAACACTTAATAACAGCAAAGTGTTGAGTTTTTACAAGAGCTCGAAAATTACTATAAATGCTAAAGAAGTCAGAACGATGTTTCATAAGATAAACCCAACAAAAACGAGTGCAATCATCAATAAACGAAACATAATATCGAGACCCTCCTTTTGTAGCAATTAGAGAAGGCCCCCATACATCAGAGTGAATTAAGTCAAAAGGTGCAAGAGAACAAGAGTTACTTCGATTAAAAGGCAAAGCAGAAAATTTAGCAAGTTTACAACCACTACAATCTGAAATATTATGAGTTTGCAAATTCTCTAAGGTTCCCATTGAAGTTAAGAATCTCAAGCGGGAAGCTGAAACATGACCAAGACGAGAATGCCATAAATAAAAACTAGAGGACGAAGGACACAAGCGAAAAGAAGACAAATCAACACTGGGAGCTGCAAACACTGGTAGCTTCAGCTCATCCAAAACATATAATCCCCCACTTCTACGGCCTATCCCAATCAGCTTCTTGGATTGTAGATCCTGCACATGACAAGAAGTAGAAGTAAAGGACACTGAGTAACCATAATCACACAATTGACTAACCGAAACAAGATTCATTGTAAGTTTAGGAATGTGATAGACATTAGAAAGAGATAACTGAGATGTAACAACTGAACCAACTCTTGCTAATGGCATAGGAGTGCCATCAGCAGTTGTAACAGAAGTAAATGATACAGGACATAAAGAAACAAAAAATTTCGAATTATGAGACATATGATGTGAGGCGCCCGAATCTAAAACCCATACGGAGGAAGACATACCTGAAGTACTAGGAGGCGACTGACCTATTGGAGAGGAGACAGACATAGCATGCGACTGTGCAGCAATAAGTTTCTGAAGTTGTTCAGAAAGGGATGCAAGTGTGGGAGTTGAGGATGATGATCCAAATCCAATGGAATCTGGTGATGGCACAAATGCTGCAGTGTTAAACTGTGGAGGTCGATATGTCCGTGGTTGTGATTGGTTGACAGACTGTGGAGGCTTGAACTGATATTTCTGCTGTTGTGATTGCTGCGCTCTATTGCCCAATTTAGGACATTGAGACTTCCAGTGACCCTTCTGCTTACAAAAACTGCATTCATCAAACCCAACCCTTGAGTATGGTTTGTTCTCATAGGAAGCATGAGGTCTAGATGGGACTGCCAAAACTGACTGAGTAGGTATTGGAAGAATTCCTTTTCCTGACTGAGACTTGAGGCGTATCTCATCAGCCAAGAGTTCACTCACTACTGAATCAACAGAAGGAAGCGGAGAACGATGCAATATTGAGCCACGAAAGCCCTCAAAATCATCACGGAGAGCCATCAAGAACTGAACTAAACGTTGCTCCTCTCTATTAGCAATATAAGGTGCACATGCTCGCAGTTCTGCAGATTCTGTAAGAGCTAATTGATCCCAAAGATCTGACATTGCAGAATAGAACTCTTGTACAGTCATATCATTTTGTTGAAGAGCTCGAATATCAGATTCTAACTGATATTTCTTTGCAAAATTAGACTGCGTATACAGTCTGGACAAGTGTTCCCACACCTCTTTAGCAGTGTCATACTTTGCTAATTGTGTGCCTATGGAGTGCTCAACAGAGTTGTTTATCCATGTGATAATTTTCGAATTATCTACTTGCCAATTCTCAACAAGCTGTGCAAAATTCTCTACCTTATCATCTGTGGTTTTAATAGATGCACCCGAAATATAATTCCACTTTTTTTTCCCAATTAGAAAATTCTTCATCACATAACTCCAATAAGAATAATTTCTGCCATCTAATTTTGCACTAATGGCCTGAAGTGAATCCTCTCTACCACCATCAATTATAAAAATCACAATAATCTATCAAACAAAATTCAACAGATGCAAAATACAACAAAAACCCCCCAAATGCAAAATCTGTGAAACCCTAGAAACTGCAATTCATACGAAAATCCAAAAATTATCAAAATCGAAGAGATGCGGAAGGAATACCAGTACGATGCGATGCGAAAACAGATGCGATGCGAAAACAGATCGAAAAAAAAGTTGGATCCGCAAAAGCTGTGGATGACATCAAACTAAGTTCCAAAGCTCTGATACCATGTGATAATCTAAGAGAGATTTGAGAGACCAATCTTTGGTTTTCATATAATTGCAATAGTATCTCATTAGGTTACAAGAAGAGAGATATATATACTAACTTATGAAAAGACTAAACTAACCTTACAAGTCTAATTAATTACACAAATAATAATACATTAATTATATATATATATATATATTACTCTAATATGAGAAATTAGTGATTGGAAGTAGAGAGAAAAAAGATGTAAATTATGTTGGAAGGTGTTTCTATAAATTTTGGCTAGAATATGAAAGAAATTTTCATTTTTGGTTTGTAACAACGAAAATTATGGATGTAATTAAAAATAAATATTTTATAATTTACGAGGTCAAAATTAATAATTATCAATAATGTGATTAATGGTTAATGATAATCAATGAACATCCATAATGATGTTCCGGAAATAACACTAACATTAATAATAATTAACTTGTAAATGATAAAGATTATTTAAAATTTTGAAAGTTTTTAAAATATGTAATCTATTTCCTAATTTATCAAACACAATTCAAAAGATTCAGTAGCATATCCACTTATAGTAAAGTGGTTAGTGTACTTCCCTCCCATCTCAGTGGGTTTTCTACTCTTATTGTGTGGGAGTAGTATTCTCCCGTTATGGGAGTAAATATCCGGGCCCCGCGTTCAAAAGATTCAGTACTCTACTAATTAGTTGGACAAGAATATGACATAAAAAAATATAAAACAAGAGAAAATACATCTAAACGCTTCTTAGAAAATTTTTTAAAAAATTACTTATTAATAAATAATAAAATATTTATTATGTTCTAATCATTGAAAAATACATAACAATATGCATTTACAGATCCCTTCTATTTATTTATTTTTTTCAATAAAAAATAAATAAAAGGGATCTGTAAATGCATTATATGTAAATTCTCAAATTTCTTTTAGGTTGACTAAATCCCCAATAAAAATATAAAAGAAAGAGAACAATTTCTACAAAGATGAAAGCCAAAATTTATATAAGCTAATCTTTTAGTTATAAGGTTTGTCCATTAATATATAAACCATTTTTTTAAAAATAATAGATATATATTAAAATGTAAACTCAGCATTTTAAAAGATAATTATTTAAATACAATTATGCAAACATGCAAATGCTTTTTTTTTTTTTTTTTTTTGAAGGGGACATGTTATGTTTGTTGATAGGGAAGTATTAAACGTCAAGAGATCAATTCCACGTCTCTCACTTCCGTCATAAGAGCTTTAACAAACTTTTTTTTTAAAAAAAATAATACGATTTATAAAATTAATTTTAAATATATCGAGATCAATAACTAAACGGATTGTTCAAATATCTACTCCTATGATGAAAGATATTCACCTTTATAATAAAGGAAAAAAAACTACATATATATACTAATAAATATACATCATCAGCCCTAACAATCTTAGCTATATATATATATATATATGAGGTAATTACCCTAGCACCCTTGAGGTTTATTTAAAGACACTGAGATTCATCATATTTTCTCGAGATGCCTAGTAAAACTTTTTACATGGAAGATGCTTGATTAGAATTGTCCTTTTTTATTTTATTTTTTCAAAAAAAAAAAACTTTGATTATTCAACATCCCTTAAATTTAACCAACAGCATTAAGAATTTCATCACCTAATGACCTTGGCAACATCACATGTCCACCACAAAAAACTTACCCCCAAATCTTGTTGAGTTTTGACGCAAAGGTATCTTCTCCGATCTTCATTGACGTGAGGAGTTTATTTTTACTTTCAGAAAGACAAAAAAAATAGGATGGCCTCCAATTTTTTTTAGGGCAAATTATAATGAAATACTCTAACGTTTGATCATATTGAAACGAAATTATGAATTTAGCTTTAATTATAGTTTAATACCCTACCGTCAATTGACACAATCAAACATAATGGTTTGACCATGACTTATGTGTAAAATTACATAACTATCATTGGTTAAAAATTAAATTAAATAAAAAATTAAAAAATAAAATTTTTCTTTAAGAATGGATCTCTGCCATCCATCAAGACGATGGACGGTTGAGTTTCATTTATTTTTTTACAATTTTTTTATTTGAAAAAAATTAAAGTGAAAATAACCATATTATCCTTTGACTATTGGTTGACCGTCGACTTTAACAGTCAATCAGTTAGTTAAGGGCACTAATTTATAATTAAGATTAAATTCAGAATTTTGTTGTAATATGACCAGCATTAAGGTAATTCATTATAGTTTGTTATATATATATATATATATATATATATATACTATTTCGGTTTAAAAAATTTAAAGTTGATCTCCGACTTGTTTTTATTATTAATTTATTTTTATTTTCTCTGTTTTTTTTATTTTTATCCGCCGTTAAGTCTTGGGTGTTATTATAGAATAATAAAGGGAAAACTTTAATTTAGTCCCTACTTGTTTGTGAAACCTCACTTTTTTACTCATATTTTACTTTTTAGTTTTTCTAATCCCTAACATTTGGAAAATAGATCAAACTAGTCCTTTAACTAACTATTTGACGGTCAACTATCACTATTTGACATTTTTACTCTTGGAGAATTAATATAATTACAATTTAATCTTTCAATTAAAATATAATAAAAATAAATAAATAGAAAAATAAATAAAATAATATTAAATTAAATTATAAAAACTTAAAAATATAAAACTTATTAAAAAATAATCAAACTAAATTATGTTATTAGAAAAAATTAATATTTAAAAAATAAAGAATAAAAAAGGTTAAAAATTACTAAAAATAAAATAAAATAAATAAAATTGAGAATTAAATTTTATTCTTTAAATTTTTAAATGTTAATTTTTTCAATAAAATAATTTAATTTTATTATTTAATTTTATAAATGTTAATTTTTTCTAATAAAATAACTTAATTTAAATATTTTTTAATAAGTTTTATATTTTTAAGTTTTTATAATTTAGTTTAGTCTTATTTTATTAATTTTTTCTATTTAATTATTTTAATTAGAAGGTAAAATTATAATTCTATTAATTGAATTCTTTAAAGGTAAAATTGTCTTTTAGAAACAAATTTGATAGTCAACCATCAAATAGTTAGTCAAAGGACCTATTTGATATATTTTCCAAACGTTAGGGATCAAGGGAACTAAAAAGTGAAACGCGAGTAAAATAGTGAGGTTTCACAAACAAGTAGGGACTAAATTGAAGTTCTCCCAATAATAAAACTTCCCCATCTAGTTTTTTTTTTTTTTTTTGTTACAAGGAGGCAAAAGCCCAACAAAATACATAAGAAACAGTAGCAAAAACATAAATGGTCCGAGGAGTTCCTGCACTAGCAACATCATCTTGGATGATATTGAGAACTTGAGGTGGAGGCTCCCTAAAGAAGATGGTTCCCAACTCCTGCTTATGCCCCAAATTGGCCAAAGCATATGCCAACTTTTTACCCTCCCTCAAGATATGAGACAGGTGAAAGAGTTGAAGAAACTCTAAGATCAAGAATCCTAGAAAATACTCGAACAGAGAATGAGAGAGAATTGGGAGAAATCAGAGATCAGAATAATAATCTGATCTACAACAGTAATTTCATTATATATGTTCAGTTAAATACACCTGAGTTAACTAACTTTAGTTAACATAATGGTTCAACAGTAACAAATATTTAAACACTTTTATACCCTACAGCTATCTATAGTATGGTCTGCACTATGCTGATGATTGTGATCAGTTTTGTATGCTCTAACACTCCCCCTCAAATGCAGCTGGTTCAGGTCAGCAAGTTTGAACCTAAGCTTAGAAGACTGATCAACAATATCATCAGCACTCCCCCTCAAACGCAGCTGAGATCTATCTACAATCAGTTTTGTACACAACAATAATTTCATTATATAAGTTTTGTACAATCAGTTTTGCTTAACATAATACCTATATCCTTGAGATGAAGGAATAGGTGAGGGACCCCACACATTAGCACAAACTAGCTCTAAAGGACCCCTAGCTTTGTAATCATATTTAACAAATGACAGTTTATGACTCTTGCCAATCTTACAAGCATCACAAGAGTGAATCAAAGCAGAACTATTTACATGAACTTTAAGCAACTGAAACACTTTAGCAAGTATTCTAGGTGAAGGATGGCCTAGTTTTTTATGCCAAGTATTCACAAGTACATGAGTAGGTGATGAAAGAACACCCTTAGTTACAGTAAAAGAATTACATTGGGGACCTCCTGCTACATTATTTTGAAATAGCAAGGTATTACAAGAATTCAAAACAGTACAAGAATTCAAATCATGCTTAACAGTATCATGAATAGTAGTATGATAATGTGCAGTTTTAGCAAACTTATGCTTGACAGAATCAATATTGATAGAATGCTTAGGGTACTCAACCCTTGGAAGGGTGAGTTGATAAAGACCATCCTTCAGGACCCCTTGAAGCAAAGTTTTCCTCGTAGTTTTGTCCTTGACAAAACAGTATGCATCATTAAACTCCACAATTATATAATTATCATGAGTGAGTTATGCTATGCTCAACAGATTTTTGGTGATTTATGGCACATACAAAATCTTGTTCAGGTGTAAAAGTGTATGAGGAGTGGCATGTGAGCTGACCAAAGCACTACCAATATGAGATATAGCGAGTTTGTGACTGTTACCTACAGCAAGACGATCACTGTCCTTGTACTCACTATTGATGCTCAAATTGCTGAATTCTGGTGTAATGTAGTTGGTTGCGCTACTATCAACATACCAATTGGGGTCTGCCACTGTGAAAGGAGCTGCAACCAGTGCATTCATTGTAACATCCCAAATTTTGAATAATTAATTTTGAATATGTGGATATAAAAATTTATGATTTGAGGGGTATAAAATGTAATTAAAAGTATGTATATTTTTATGGTTTTCAGGTAGACCAAATGGAACGGTCCAGAAATGATGCATGAAGAAAAGGGTGAAAATTGGATAGTGAGTACCGCGACCAGAGATCGCGATGAGTTGTTCGCGGTGAAAAATGGTATTTTCGGGCAGTGAGCACCGTGACCACAGATCGCGCTGACTAGCTCGCGGTGAAAATATCAAATTCGGGCAGTAAGCATGGCGACCATCAGCGCGACCATGGTACCGCGATGAGTGATCGCGATGAAGGCGGTGGAATTGCTCCAGTGAGCAACGCAACCTAGTAGCGCGACCACAGGTCGCGATGACCGAAAGATTATAAAAAAAATAAGCTTGTCGCAGAAGTCTCTCGAAAAAGCCAGACAGAAAATAGAGAGGGAGAGACCGAGAGAAAAATAAAGGGAGAAAGAAAAAGAGGAAGAAGAGAGAGAGAGAGAGAGGAAGAGAGAGAAAGAAGAAGAAGAAGAGGAAGAGAAGAAGAGGAGAGGAAGAAGAAGAAAAGGAAAGAGAAAGGAAAAGAGGAGGAAAAAGAGAAAAAGAAAAAGGGAAAGAGAAAAGAAAAAGGGAAAACCTAGAAGCAAAAAGGTGTAGAAACGGTATCCAGGTTAGTGTACACTTCTTTCTGAAACCCTTGCGATTTTATTTTGTGTTTTTGATTTGAATCTGAGAGTTTTGAGTATTTTGGTAAATATATGTTTATACGTTTCTTTATTTGAATATTTCGATTCGATCGTATGTCGATTATGTTGAAAAAAATTATTACAAAATATCGTAGGAAACAAATCGTATAATTTTCAAGAAATCAAACACATGTTTTATGAATATTGTTTGAAAATTTATATTTGTTGAATGTAACTTCGATTTATGAATTCCAGTTGTTTAATTCGAAAGGAACCATGTATATTGATAGAAGAATTCGAAAATGTTATATTGAAACGGCCCTAGGATACTTGGACATAGAAATGGATATAGGAGGTTGGTATACCAGCTGGGTTCATTTAGCAGTACTGCACCGATATTGATATTGATGTGATATTATGTACCTCCTCATGGATTCGTCCAGGGGTAGGGAGACACGTACCTCCTCACGGCTTCGTCCTGGGGTAGGGAGACACGTACCTTCCTAAGGATTTGTCCTGGGATAGGGAACTATGTACCTCTCTAGTCCGAACACTCGATCCTAGAGTAGGTAGATACGTACCACCCTTAGGATTCGTCATAGGGTGAGAGTTATGTTCGACAGACAGCTACTGAGGTCGAACGACCCATATTCCAGTCCTGGTTTATGTTGAGTATTCCAGAGGGCCGGAATTGAGATTGCTTTGAAAAGAAATGATTATAAAAGAATTTATAATTCGGTTTTGTATGGATTATTAATTGTATTGAGTTGTTTCTATTAAACTGATTTCATATGATTTAAATTAGTGACTAAGTTGAATTTGTAATGTTCTATTTACGTTCGCATTGTGATATTTATATTATGATTTTGATAAATGAGTTTAGTGTACACCTACTAAGTTATATGCTTAGCGCGGCGGTTTTTATCGCACGTAGGTAACAGGGATACCTAGGAAGGACAAGACTGAAGAGAAGTTAGCTGCAGATAGAGGAGCAGAGTCACATTTCTGGGGTAGATATATATGTTATTGTCTATTATGGTTAGATACGCATGCATATACAGCGATTTGTAATTGTGGTTTATATTTGTGTTTTGTAATTAATTTGTTCTATGATTTCTGTTTTTCATTTTCAAAGGACTGTAAAGAATTTACTTATAAATTATTTTATTTTGAAAATTGTTTGGAAGTCGCACTAAACGGCAGAGTGCGCGTTGGTTTGATAATTGATTTAGAAGTGTTGAAATTGTTATATATATTGGATTTGTTTTATCGAAAACAGGTTTTGGGGAACTCTGAAAAACAGAGGAAACTCTGCCGAAATTTTTAAAACTAATTTGATGGGTTCACCAGAAAAGCTTTTAAATTAGAAACTATTTGATTTGCAATTTATAAAGTGAATAAAGAAAAGTTTTGAAAACCTGAGTAGCGCTCTCTAGGTCGATCCAGCCGAGTCGGGTCAGGGGGTGTTACATTCATGTTCTGGTGAAGGGGATATGTACAGCCATTTGAGTACTCCATCTGGTGTTGTACAAAGTTGCCTTGGATAGGACTATAATTGTTTGGAGCAGATGGATGACCCTGCTGACTTTGAGGTTTGCCAAAGGTTCCAGCAAAAGACTGGTCAAATCTATGGTAGCAAATAGCTGAGAAATGACCAGCTTTGCTACAGAGTTGACAAGTCAACCTTTGATTATAGTATCTACCTCATCTACCCCCTCTTCTACCTCTAGCTCTACCACGGTTATTATTTTGAAATTGACCTCCTCATCTTGCATAGTTAGAGGATTTGGTACCAACATTGGCTGAGACTTGATTCATATCTATTGTAACACTAGAGTAATACTGTTCTAGCCTAGATTCATAGTTCATAAGTAGGAATTGTGCAAACTACTGGATCAAACTCTAAACCTAGTCCTCCTAAAACATAAGCAACTAGATCCTGTTATGAAATTATTTGTCCAGCAACCATTAAGGAGTCAATGATGCCCTTAATTTTAACAATATATTCACTAACTTTCATTGCTCCTTTTTTGAAAGATTGCAATTGAGACCTAAGATGCATAATTCTGGCCATAGATTGCTGATAAAACATATTAGTGACAGTAGTCCATACCTCACATGAAGTCACACACTGAGTGACTCTGCCTAGAATCGAGACACTTAGAGTTGACATCAGCCAGCTCACCAGTAGTTGATCGATCTTCTTCCAGTTGAGATACTCGTCATTGTAAGCTTGGATTTGTTCACCAGACTCTTCATCGGTGCAGATGATGAACTTAGCAGGACACGTTGTGGCTCCAAAGATGAACTCCTCCAGGTCAAAGGCTCTCATAACTGGCAAGATTTGAGTCTTCCAGTAGATGAAGTTATCATCGTCTAGCTTAATAGGTAAATTGAAGTTTAGGTTTTTTGAGATCAGTTGAGACTGATTCTCTCTCTGCTTTTTGGTAAGTCTAGGAGTTTGAGTGAACGATTGAGGAAGATTAGGTAAAGGAGAGGAAGTAGGTGATGCTATGGCCTCTGATCGAGGCTCTGATACCATGAAAGAGTTGAAGAAACTCTAAGAGCAAGAACCCTAGAAAATACTCGAAGAGAGAATGAGAGAGAATTGGGAGAAATCAGAGATCAGAATAATGATCTGATCTACAACAGCAATTTCATTATATATGTTCAATTAAATACACCTGAGTTAACTAACTTTAGTTAACATAATGGTTCAACAGTAACATATATTTAAACACTTTTATATCCTACAGCTATCCATAGTATAGTCTGCATTATGCTGATGATTGTGATAAGTTTTGTATGCTCTAACAACAGGAAGCAACACCAATTAGCATTCAAAAGTTGTTTGCAACTTTGATTGTTATTGAACAAAAGGTGGTTTAATTGCACAACACCATTAAGAAGATCAACAACAGCTTTAGAGTCAGATTCGACCACAACTCTATGATATCCAACCCTCCACACACATATCAACTCTTCAAACAACCCCCATAACTCAGCTTCCAGCACAGTGCCAACACCCTTCTTGGCATTAAACCCACCTAGCCAGCAACTTTTAGGATCCATCACAACACCACCAGCTGCAATGAAACTGTTCTCAGCACTCTTACTCCCATCCACATTCAATTTAATCTAGTTATTATCAGGGAGGATCTAACACACTTCAATAATTTTTCTATCCTTCACAGACCGATCATAACAATTAGCATGCCACCAATCCCTTGCATAATTAAAGATAAGTAATTGAGGCCAGTTAGGATGTACAAAATCAACATCAAGGCCTTTTTGCACCTCCATTTCCACAAAAAACCACAAAGAAATAACGAAGATAAGATATCCAGGGACCCATGACTAGCAACAGAATTATTACTTAGGTTATTGGTCAGCCAAGTATTTAAATCACCAATGGAAGGAGACGACTTATTACTGCTAGTGCATATACTTTCCCAAATAAAACAGGAAACTGGGCATCTACGCAGAAGATGATCAGTATCCTCCTAACCACTATCACATTTAGGACAACTACCATTAAGAGATCTGGTGACCTATGACAATTAGTCAAGAGCTTGTCATGCAGTAAGGTTCAGAGAAAGATTTGGACACGAGGAGTGACTTTAAGCTTCCAGATAGACCTTTATTGCCACGCAGGAATTATCTCCATCATTAATTTTCTTATTATAGGCAGATTTAATAGAAAAATCACGACTGCCTGAAGGCCCCCAAAAGATCTTATCTTCTCGAATACTAGAATTATCCACAAAGATGCTAGCAATCTTATGCACTAACCTCCTAGGTAAAATAGACGACAGCTTATTGATATTCCATCTGTTCTCCTCTAAATAATCTGCAACACTTTCCATAAGCTCATTAGTATTCAAAATAATAGTGGCATGGTGGTTGAAAGGTCCTGTATTCGGAACCCAAAGATCCATCCAAAAATGAATTTTTACCCCATTCTCAACTCTCCACTTAACTCCCTTCGTGAATCATCACAAACCTCAAGGGGTTAGTGTAGGAAAATTTCAATCTAATCTCTAATTTATCTAGAAACATCACTTTTTACTTATCTTTTCAGTTTTGTCGCATTGGGTCTTTATATTTAAAAATAATAATAATAATTGGATCCCTTTGTTAGTTATTCATTAGCCAAATTTAACAATCTCAGGAGTATGTTAGTCTTATCATGAACAAACTATTAAAAATTTCATATGTCAACATTTTAAAAAAAGAGAAAACAAAAATAAAATTGGATCTCTACCATCCATCCATCGTGGATGGACATGGATGGACGGTGGAGATCTAATCTCCACTTCTATTAGTGGACTAATTAATCTCCTTCGCGTACGAGATGAAAATCGTAGGGAATAGGAGGTAAGAAGAGATGAGATTTCGTAAAGAGGAGGTGGCACTTCCTCCTCCTTGCAATCTCCATTATGTGCAATGGATATTCAGTGATAGAAGTAGAAATCTCGATTGAATCTCCATCGTCCTTTTAATCATAACTTCTTAAGCTAACGACTCGAAAACGTTAAAATAATAACTTTTGTTGATACGGCGGAGAGGGAATAATAACCTCCACTGAGGTGGAGAGGTTAGTTATCAACCAACACCTGAATTCTTAACCTAAATCATGATTTGTAACGAGTAGGTTAAAGAAGCATCACCATCTCCGGTGCTTGTTGTTCCAACTTCTGCGTTTGCTTCAATAGAGCCACTGGAAATCCTCAAAACAAACGACACCTCCAAACCAATCCTATAATATATAATGACTTTAAATTTCATTAGTTAATTACAATCCAATAATATCTACTATTATGATTGCATCATGTTAAGCCTGTCTCTATGTTCATAATTTGAATAAATTTGAATTCATTAAAATCTAAAGTAAGAGATATTGTAATCAAATTTCACTCAACAATTAAAATTTAACAAGTTTCAAAATGTGTACCACAACAAGTCAAACTTCTAATATGAATTATTTTTGTGGTTCAATGTAATTTGTTTGTTTATTTCAAGTAGAGGGAACAAGGGAACAAAAACTATTGAATTCATGACAAAGGAAAGAAAAAAGAAAGGCTTGTTTTTCCTAAATTATGGGGTTTTGAATTTTACTAGAAGAAATGAAAGTGACAATAATGCCTGTTTGTGGAATAAACTTCTAGTAGTCGTATCATAGCCGAAAGTGATTGGAACTTACAAACTGATGGACCACTTTTAATTGATTTCGAGACTCCATGTTGCTTCAATTGTTACCGTTGAAATTTCCACCATTATCTAAATACAATTTCCTATTTTTTCGTTAAAAAAAATAAGAGTTATAATAATACTTTTTTTTCGGTGCTGATGACTCGAAATTAGGTATTATTAGGCTGAATGAGCGCCTTTATTACCGAATTACATTGGTCGGTGGTAATTATAATAATACTATTAATACAAAAATAAATAAATAAATAACTTTTAGTTATATTTTAGTTACTTTTTTTTTACTTATTTTTCTTTTAACTATTTTTTTTATTCCATTTTTTCTCACTCTAATAACAGTCATATTCTAATTTGTCATGGTATGTGTCTATTAATTGAGGAATATATACTTCTTTCGAGAATATAAGGATATATTTACTGATGACAATGTGATATTTTCTTCATATCACACAAAAAATCTGATGTTTGCAATCTAATTTAACTTTATTCGTGTGTGATGGCCTACAAATTTGTGGTCCATTTATTTGATGGCTTCATGAGATTCTAAAATTCATTTTCGTCTATTTTATTTTATAGGTAATTTGGGAATTTCTGACTTTTAAGAATACCAAGAAGTGAAGTGCTGATTTTTCCTTGCATTCGATCATCATTCATAGCATTACAATCGGAAAAATATTAAAAGCAGATTATAAGTTTGCACATAGATACTTAACAATATTTTTATGTGTTCATAGGTAGTGGTATATATATTTATAGATGATCTTACAATCTAAAAGATTAGCCTACTAGATTCTGACATCCCTTAATATATATATATATATATATATATATATATATATATATATATATATACCTTTCTATTATTTTATATTTTTTTAATACGAGATTTATTTCATTTTCTATTCCACTTTATACGTGGGTTCGTTAACACTCTTTAATATGTCTATAATAATCAAATATATTTTTCTTAATTGAATTTATTCTATAGTGAAATCAGCTTGGATTGCTATATTAACTTGATTGAATTTATTAATTTATTCATTAATAATCAAAGTTAATATCAAATCTCATCACTGATATGAATGTAGAGACGCATTACGCACTTGAAATAAGAATAAATATACGAATTTATTTATATTAATATAAATTTTGAAAAATGAAAAGAGAGAGAAAGAGAAGTGGTCCTACACCATTGAGAAATGAAGAGAATTTATATTATAAAAAAGGAAATTTAGCAAAATTGCCCAAAATAAGTCAAAAATTGTAAAACTACACACCTATCACTAATTTTTGCAACCTCTACCCAAAGCCTTTTTTTGGACAAAATTGCCCTTATTTTACATTGCCCACTCATCATTGTCTTCTTCTTCTTCTTTATCTAGTCAAGGTTTCTTCACCCGGTTCTCTCTTCTTCTCTTCTCTTCTTCACATTGTCTTATTTTTCCTCTCTTCTCTTCTCCATAAATCTCTTACTCAACCTAAGCCAAGAAAATCTCATTTACATTTGACTCTATTTCATTATCTTCTTCTTCATCTTCTTCACTTTCTTCTTTGCCCGGTTCTTCTCTTCTTCACATTTTTTTTTTTCACCCGGTTCTCTTCTCCATAAATTTCTTACCCAACCTAAGCCAAGAAAATCTCAAGTTATTTCTTGCAAATAAAAGAATATCCATCTCACAAAGTTCTCTCTTAAAAAATTCTAAGGTTAGTGTTAAACTTTTTTTTTTTTAGTCAATGCACACTTTTATGGGTTTTGAATCAGTTGTAGGCATTTCACATTTGTTAATCCTCCATCAAAAAAATGAAGAACGAATTTTTATAATTTTTTTTTCATCATGCCGGCCCGATGGTTTATCTGCTTATCTGCTTATCTGCTTTCAGCATACAGTGGTGAGATTCATCCAGTAGGCCATCAAGGTGACTGGTTGGTCTCATATGAGGTTGCAAATACAATTGTTCTTCCACCAGTTGCCCGACGCCCACCAGGTCGACCAAAGAAACAACGTATACCTTCGATTAGAGAAGAGGTTGTACGCATAAGGTGTAGAATTTGTTGGTGCCACAGCCACAACAGCCAAACATGCAAGAATCTTAAAGTAGCTGAACCATCTGGGTGATGAGGATATGCAAGATATGATGCTGTTTTATTTATGATTTTCTGTTTTGTTGTATGTAATTGCATTTTTATTTTAATCATTGCAGGAGATGGACAATATAATTAACATTATTGTTCAATTTCCTCTAACATATGACAATAATAAGGTAACATACTAAAAGAAACTTCAGCTGATCCGTGTACCTCTTCCATAGCAATATGTTTAGCCCGATATCCTTTGTGGTAATTTACTGTAATACCCAATTCATTTTGGATATCTCTTATGATTTGCTTTGGTCTGTAGATATCTCTTGGAAATAACACTTATTTTGATCTCTTGCCATCATACCAATAAACCCCTTGTTCACATACCTAATGTCCATCCCAGTTAATTATTAACTGCACATCATCCATGCTCATTCCTGCATAAACAAAAAAAAATTAAATTAAACTTAAATTACAAATTAAATTAAATTCAATTAAAGTATCAAAACTGTCGGGCTGGCATGATGAAAAACTATCTGGCCAAAAATCATCGGGACAAAAATCATCAAACCAAAAATCATCGGGCCAAAACCATCGGGCCAAAAACTATCGGGACAAAAACCATCGGGTCCGCCATGATAAAAATACATGATGAAAACCATCGGGACAAAAATCACTTGGGTCAAAACCATCGAGTCAAAAATCATCGGGCCAAAAACCATCGAAACAAAAACCATCGGGCCACCATGATGAAAACCATCGGGACAAACACCATCGGGTCAAAAACCATCGGGCCAAAAACCATCGGGACAAAAACCATCGGGCCGCTATGATGAAAACCATCAGGACAAAAACCATCGGGCCAAAAACTATCCGATCAAAAACCATCGGGCCAAAAACCATCGGGCCAAAAACCATCGGGCCAAAAACGATGAAAAAACATGAAGAAAAACCATCGGGCTGACATGATGAAAAAAAAAATTATAAAAATTCGTTCTTCATTTTTTTTATGGAGGATTAACAAATGTGAAATGCCTACAACTGATTCAAAACCCATAAAAGTATGCATTGATTAAAAAAAAAAAGTTTAACACTAACCTTAGAATTTTTTAAGAGAGGACTTTGTGAGATGAATATTCTTTTATTTGTAAGAAATAACTTGAGATTTTCTTGGTTTAGGTTGGGTAAGAAATTTATGGAGAAGAGAACCGGGTGAAAAAAAAAATAAAATGTGAAGAAGAGAAGAACCGGGCGAAGAAGAAAGTGAAGAAGATGAAAAAGAAGATAGTGAAATAGAGTCAAATGTAAATGAGATTTTTTTGGCTTAGGTTAGGTAAGAGATTTATGGAGAAGAGAAGAGAGGAAAAATAAGAAAATGTGAAGAAGAGAAGAGAAGAAGAGAGAACCGGGTGAAGAAACCTTGACTAGATGAAGAAGAAGAAGAAGACAGTGATGAGTGGGCAATGTAAAATAAGGGCAATTTTGTCCAAAAAAAAAAGGCTTTGGGTAGAGGTTGTAAAAATTAGTGATGAATGGGTAGTTTTACAATTTTTGACTTATTTTTGGGTAATTTTGCTAAATTCCCTATAAAAAAAATATGAGAGGCGTTGAAAATTTGCGTGCCCCAGCCCCCTACTGTGGAGAGTAATTGAATTAGACGTCGCGAATGGTGAGTGTGTCTGGGGACTGGGGACCATGGCAGTTAAGACTGATTGCGGTAGACATCACTCTGGGGCGCATTCAAAAGGCAACTAACCCACAGGGCCCGCCCCATCTACACTGCACCAGTGGGCTGAATTCTTGTCACCATCTCCACTCCCGACGATTACCAAAGTTCCGAGGGTAACGTTTAATTATTGATTTTATTAAGTCCCTATAAATTCAGAATCCAAACAGTATTAATCCTAAATAATAATAATAATAATAATTTCAGCCCACGTTATAAAAAGAAAAAATAACTACGAGTATTAAAAAGAAAAAAAAAAATTAGTTAGATTCTTCGGCGTCAAAATATTTATACGTTGCTGCTGCTTCTTTTTTGTTCAAATATCAATCCCAGTTGTGAGGTACTTATTGATGACTTTTATTAGTAAACTAAATTGTTTTATCTTTTTATTGAACTATCTACATTAAAATAAGCTCATACTCATTAAAATTTTTTACCTTTTGTTTTTGTTAAAACATTTTATATATGAAAAAGAAGAAATTGAAGTTGGTCTTTTAATAAAAATGCAGACATTTAGTGGTTGTACAGTTTTGCATATTAAGATGCAGATTAATTGAGTAAATGAAAATTGTTTGAAATGTTTGGTTAATGAGGTGGAATTTCATGTTGGGTCCATAAAAAAGTCAAGTACAAACCTTAAACACGAAGGCAATAACCTGAGCTCAGTTGGTTTCTCCCCAGTCATTGTCATTTAAAAAATCAAATTTGACACGTATTTTAATTAACTACGCATTTTATTTGTGATCTGAAATTTATTTTAAAATGGAATTTACTTTCGAGGTTTAAGAAACACTTATGGATAAGTAGATAAGTATATTTAATAAGTTCTTTTGGAAAAAAAAAACTGAAAATATAGTTTTATTTAAAAGTATTTTATTTTTAAATTAATATTTGAAAAAGAAAGCATTTTTTATTATTTGGAAACAATGTTAAGAAGAAACTCAAATTTGAGTGGCTCAAAACAATATACGTGGAGGTTACGTGGTGTTTATTTTCAAAATGCGAGGAATTTGTGTGTTACCAATCACTTCACTTGTCAACACAAATCGTTGCCAAATTCATTGTTCATAAAGACTCTACCAACAAATATGGACCAACAAACATCAAACTAGTTGTCTTTACATGCATACATGACAGTTAAAACTGTTGGTTTTTTTTTTTAGGCTTTAATTACTGATTTTTTAGGAACTCCCCCCTACATCCAATTTCGTAGGGAACTTCAAATTAATATATTTTGCAAACAAAACCAAAAAAAAAAAGTTTTAGTTACATACTATCACATAGTTACGTAAATTTTTTTATCCGACACCAAGGTTATAGATAGTTAATCTGAGAATGTTGTAGCTTCAGTATAATTACATTTTTTTTTTTTTTATAAACAAAAGTTTAGGTGAGGAGAGGTTATTCCAGTTCAGGGTTAGGGTATGTCACATGCCTCAATAAAAGCTTATAATGGTACTTACAGATTATCCACCAAGAGAGACTGTCAGCGAGACTCGAATCTTAACTCTTGCTAAGACGCTAGTGAGTACTCAACCAACTGAACCTTCATTTTGGTTCCAAGAGATATAGATGACTGTGGCTAACATATCTCTTATAACCAATAAAGGTTCAGTTGGGCGACTGTAGCTGGTAGTTGCTCCCTTAGTAAGCTATGGGAGCGACACGTGTATGCCACTATTTTCATCAATTTTTGTTTTCCGTTGATTACAATATCACCACTCATTAATTCTATCTGCTTTTTTCTATTAATTAAAATATTGCCACTCACTCTATTTATCAATTAATTCCTAACTTTTGTTATTTATCCATTACCACTACACAATTAATTCCATAAAAAATGTCTAAAATAAATTATAGGTTTGGTATGTTAAATTAGTATTGTTATTTTTTTCTTCTAATTTATAATATGATAATTTCAAAAATGCATTTTGTATTATCTTATGCTAATTTTTTATTTTTTATTTTTGTAAATACAAAATTTAGAAGCAATCAATGAAGAAATATGTTTGGCAATCATTAAAAGATCAAAAATTATTTCATTTTTATTATTAGTCTTTTTTAACAGGGTTAATGAAAAATACATTATTATATTTTTAGTTAGTATATTTTTATTTATTGGTAATATAAAGATTATTAGATAAAGGAGAATTTTTATTTAGTGTATGTTTTTTTATGATAATTTTAATATGAATTTAGAAGTTATTTTATTTTAATACTTTCTATTTATTTTAGTGAATTGTGATTAATTGTATAGTGGTAATGGATAAATAATAAAAGCTGTAAATTAATTAATAAATAGAATGAGTGGTAATATTATAATTAATTAAAAAAACTGATGGAATTAATTAGTAATATTGTAATTAAAAAAAGTTGGTGAAAATAGTGACGTACACATATCGCCCTCTTAGCTCAATAAGGAAGAGACTCTAGCTAGTACATCTCTCGGCTATAATTACATTTTGTTGTTTGGTGAATTCTATGCCAACTCTTCAAAGCCTCTCATTTTTACTTCAAAAATCTCTCACTTTATCACCTAACAGCACATTTGGGTATTTATTAGTTAGCTGGATTGAATATTAGTAGGACCCAGAAGCTTTTAATAAAATGTATTTAATACGTTTACTTTTTTCTTTTAATTTACACTTACTTTTCATTGAGAATATTTACTTTAATGTATGTGCGTGTGTGATATAATTATGTATTTTATATTTTATAGGCTTTAAGTGGTTTTATAAAAGAAAAATTAAAAATTAAAATAAAATTCTAGACTTATTTTAAATATCTCGTTAGATATTATAATATTCAAGTATTTTAATCTTTCTTCTGATAGTATAGCTGAATTTTGTTTAAAGAACTCATCAAACTATCTGAGATTAATTATAATATAATAAAAAAAAAATCATAATTGGTCATACTACCTTAATATTCCAGTAACATTTATAATTCAATGGTAATTGTTTATATAATGTTAGTTTTTTATAAAGAGATTAATACAAATGAAATTAACAAATTTACTCATAACGTGTAAAGTGTATGTGAATTTTGAAAAATCTAAAAGACGTTTCTCTTTCTCACCATTCAATATATATATATATATATATTTTTTGAAAGGGTATAATTATAAAATTAATAATTGCTGAGATCAATAATTAAAAGCGAGACCCGTATATCTATCTTATAACAAAAAATATTTACCCCATAATAAGGGGGAAAAAACTTTCCACACATGCTGATAAATGTGTATGGTGAGAAATTAAACATCACCACCTAAGGTGAAAGAAATGTGCACTAACTACTTAAACTATAAATGAACTTGCTTAAAAAAAAAACTATATTATCACAGCACAATACAAGAAAATAATGCAATTTTTTAATTTAAAAAAAAAAAATGCATTTTCAGTGTGGGAAACGTACCTTGAGAATATTAATATTTTCATGTAGTGCAATAATGAAAGTGACGGTTTAAGTAGCAATGTTGAAGCGATTTTCAAGTATAAAGTTTAAGGAATGAGAGAAAATAGCCAAGAGAAAAAGTTATAATAGAGAAATTGTAGAAGAGTAATGTTAAAGATTCCACCTAAAATTTGAACTCTTTAATTTCAATACATAAATAGTGAGAGAGATGGGTAAACTCATACCTTTAGGAGGAAAGGGGATTAAAATTACAAAATGGGTAACTAAGTGATTCCGTTAAAATTATGAGATGGATAACTAAAACATTCCACTTAAGTTTTTTTTTAAGGGAGGACAATTACAATATCAACAACTGTTGAGACCTGTCGAGATTAATCACCAAACGCACGGCTCGAATATCTACTCCCATAGCGGGAGAATACTACTTCCACAATAAGGGGAGAAAACTACCCACACATGTACATGGTAGAAATTGAACCCCTCACCACTGAGATGGGAGGAATGTACACTAACCAGTTTACTATAAGTGGATGTGCAACATTCCACTTAAGTTGCAAAGAGATATTTGTCAAGTCAATGACAAAAGTTGGCAAGAAAAGAACAAATTCCTAGTTTTGCAATGATAAAAAAACTATGTAGATCTTATGACAAATCATTTGTATTAGTTAGCGGACACTATGCATTTTCTTTATTAAATTTATTTTATTATTCTTAAAAAAACTTGTAACTACCAATAAAACATGTATTTATTCATGTTAATTAAGATCTCGAATCATGGAGAGAAACATAATTGAGATGGATATATCATGCTGATTGTATGGTTGTGCATGCAAAAAATTAAATATCATAAAGAGAAATTACTACTTGTCTAGTACGTATTAGAAACACGTGATTTACACGTTAACCTTACACAGGATCTCCAGGTATCCTTACTTGTTTCCAGCACATTTTCATGTGTTTTTTTGTCCTTTCGATCAAACAACATCTCCCATGTAATATAAAACCTCCAAACCAATCACCCCAAAACTTGTTTATTAATGCAAATCAGGAGATTCAGTGTTGCCAACTCAATACAAGCATCCAAAGCAAAATTCCAATACCACCACGCCGCCGTCTTTGTTCACTGTATAATGTCAATAAACCTATATATATATATATATGATGTTTATGTAGTGCGGACAGGCCAAAAAAAAAAATTCAGAAATTTTAGTTTTGTAATAATGTTACGGAATCAACTTTTTAGTCGTAAAATTTTAATGGAATAATAATTATTTTATATATATAATTATATTAGGGGGCCCCAAAAAAATATATTTAATTTGAACTCTCTAAAAATTGTATTTTTGTAAGTTACCCAAATATAATTTTTTGTGTCCTTTTATATATATAAAATATGAATGAGCATATGAGTAGTAGGCAGTTTATTGACTTATTAATCGTTCATAATTATAAATTAAGGAAGCACATGGATTCAATTGATCACCTTATTGAAACATGCATGCTCTTGATGAGATAATAAAAACAAAAATGTCTCCTTCAAATTTGACAGCATCTTTCGATTCTTCTTCGTCAGTTCAAGAGACAAATACAAGTTCGTTAATCGATAGTGGTTTTCTAGGGGTGTAAATAAATCTAGTTGGGTCATTTTGAAAAAAAAAAAGAAAAAGATGTAGCCCGATTTCCGACCAGTTGTTAGAATTTGACCCAAACCAATTCCACACAGCCATCAATTTTGAGCATTACTTGGTTTTGTTTAACGGTTTGAACTCGGTTTAAATTGATTTAATTTGGACGGATTAATTAGTTTAATGGTTTGAAGTTCATTATGTGCTAAGGGGAATCCAATTTGGTATTACGCTGAAGTGTAATCCAAATTTTCTGTACGAGGAATCCCCCTGTAATTTTTATTTTTATTTTTTATAGAAAAGAGTAGGTTTTACTAGTAGATTCTGACACCATCACATGCTGCCACGTGAACAGCAATGATTGGCTATTCTTTCACGAGATATATACCGCAAACCGTATATGGAAAAAATCGTACAGTAAAAACAATAAAAGAGAAAAGAATTCGAAGACGACAACACACCTATTTTTTTTTTTTTTTTTTTTTACCATCACCACGACGACACCACTTTAATGAACAAATATAAATGAGGCCACGTAAAGATTTCGATAACAAACGCAACAAATCTTCAGAGAAAGACTCTCCCAGTCTAACCGCAGATAAAAAGCTCCCGCCGAAGAACCTAGGGGAGATTCTGAGACTAATCGTGGTCATGGCCGGCCAGTCGAGGAAATGGATGATACTGGTGGCAACGATATGGATTCAGGCCTTCACGGGGACGAATTTCGATTTCTCGGCGTATTCGTCTGATTTGAAGTCGGTTTTGGGGATTTCTCAGGTGCAGCTGACTTATCTGGCGACGGCGTCGGATATGGGGAAGGTGTTCGGTTGGTCATCAGGTTTGGCGCTCATGTACTTTCCTCTGTGGTCGGTGCTTTTCATGGCGGCTTTCATGGGTTTCTTCGGTTACGGTCTTCAATGGCTTGTTATACGCAATGTTATCTCTTTGCCTTATATTCTGGTACTCTCTCTGTCTCTCTCTCCATATATATCTATCGTTTGAAATTCCGATTTTTCATTGATTTTGAGTCCTGTTCATTTATTGTTTCCTTTTTCGTTTAATACTAGTTGAAAATTTTCAGTGATTTTAAAATTTTTGCAGAAATAAAGTTTGATAAATGTTTTGAAAGTTTCAGATAGAATTCAAAAGTGTGTAGGTAGAGTTTCTAATAATGGTCGAATCTGGGCTGCTGGACTATTAATTTAATCAAGTGATAAAAGAAACAAATGTGTGGCTAAAAGTTTTAGGTGGGAGCAAACTTAGTCATACTCTTGAGTACACAGACGCCTACTTTTATGGAATGAAACAAGATGTGGCGTTACGTGAAGTGGGTCCTTTTACTCACTCACAACCGATTACCTAACCACCCGTCAACTCTCGCCTTTCATATCAAACACACTCTGCAAATTGTTTTATTTTTCTAAACTTTGGTGAAGGTATAACAGCTTAAGGATACGTATTAAAATACTAAAATCAACGAAAATATTAATTCAGATTAGAATTGAAATTTTCTTCTTTTCTTTCTTTTTATAAAAAAAAATATAATTGGCCGCAGTGGAGAGGTGACCGCCATGCGTACGGCGGAGTCTTCCATAATTGTGAACAGAGTAGGTCCGTCTATCTTAAATGTAGAGAGATCAAATCAAATTTTTTGGACGAGATTTGTTTTCTTGTCTCACATGTCCCTTCACTCGCATGTGAAAGAGCTTCTTCACCCAATGTTTGGTGGAGGTGACGTTTATTTTTAAATTTTTTTTCCTGATTTTCTTGAGATTATTTATTTCCTATTTAAAAGGTATATTAGTAAGTTTCTCTATATTTTTAGGAGTATAACACTATTTTTTTTTAGCTTGCTAACAAAAAGTTTAATGTTGACATAAGAAAAACAAAAAGTTTAATGTCGATTAAATGCATAAGGGGTTTATATATAAAATAAAATCTATCTTCCGCCTGCAATATAACAAAAAATTAGTGAGGATTTGTAATTTTCCATTTAAAAAGAAAAAGGAAAAAGTCCTTCAAGCCACTTGTTGCATTTATGGATGATGTAAATTGATATTCCTAATAGTAAATACGCTTCCAGAAGGTTGTTTCAAATAGCGAAAAGAAAAAAAGAATAAGATAGACACACATGTAAAGTGTGACCTCGAATTCATGTAATTTGAAAATTTAATTTGTATATTTAATTATTTTAAAATATAAGTAGTATGTACAGTATTTGAAAAGTATTTTAAAAATTATTTTTATTGACATCCGATTAGGATACGTGTATATATATATATATATAATTGTAAACATTGATTTTATTTTTACTACCTACAACGAATGCTATTTTTTATATTTTTTTTAAGACTTGAGCTATGGTGCATATGAATAACTATATTATGTAGAAGTCACCGTGTTTATGAATAAGTAAATATTTCCTAAAAATTTCCTTAAAAAAAAAAAAATTTCCTAAAATATATAGAATTGCTTTCACAAAAAGAATACTAGTTTAATAATGAATAATTTTCCATTCTAACAAAATAAAAAAAAACTATTTGAGTGACAACGTACCAATAATATTTTTTGAACTATTTTAATAATGAATAATTATGTATAAGTTTTTTCTTTTCAAAAAAAAAAAAAAAATATATATATATATAAGTTTTCGAGAACCTTGTTTAAGCGTCTACCAATAATATATAATTTTTTTATGTTTATGGTTTTCTTTTGTTTAAGTGTTGACAGGTGGCTGTTGTTGGGGGTTGAGCTTTTCTTTAAGGAGTTTTAGGCCCAGCCCAACAAAGGCTCCACCACCCAAAAAAAAAAAAAAAAAAATATCATAGCAAGATGATTAATCTAGATCTTTTTTACGCTTTTGGGTAATGATTCAGTTTCGATGAGGTGATATTGCATGATGTCTGATTTATCCTTTTTTGTTTTATAATATTTTTTCTTAATATAAATAAGCAGATGAAAAAAACATTTTCTTTTTGTGTGACTAGGGAAAATTTAATATATTTCCAAAGGATATATATACGTTATATGTTTAGATTTGTAATATTTGTGAAAATGTGTGGCAGGTTTTCCTACTGTGTTTGATAGCTGGATGTAGCATTTGCTGGTTCAACACCGTATGTTTCGTTCTTTGCATCAGAAATTTCCCAATCAATCGACCTCTTGCATTAGCGCTTACAGTGAGCTTCAATGGTGTGAGTGCAGCCTTATATACCCTTGCCGGCAATGCTATCAACCCATCATCAGATTCACTATATCTCCTCTTAAATGCTCTTGTTCCTCTCCTCACTTCCATTGCAGCATTAATCCCAATTCTACGTCAACCATCTTTGGATCCTCTTCCTATCGATGGTGTTAGACGTGACCAACTTATATTTCTCCTTTTGAATATCTTAGCTATCCTCACAGGGATTTATCTCCTCCTCTTTGGTTCCAACGTATCCGATTCAACAACTGCTCGCCTTTTCTTTGGCGGAGCAATCTCCCTTCTTATACTCCCACTATGCATCCCTGGTATTATCTATGCAAGAGACTGGTTTCATCGTACCGTCCATTCTAGTTTCCGCCTCGATCGCTCTGGTTTCATTCTTGTTGATGTTGATGATCTCGAGCTCCACAAAGAGCTACTCACCCGCGAGGCGAGTATTCATGAGAAAGGACTTGGTCAAGGCCTCTTGACCAATAATAATAATGGATCATTATATGGTATCAGTAGACAGAAGAGTTTGAAGAGTGAAGGGTGGTGTGGGACAATCATGTTGAAAGATCAATTAGAAATGCTCGGAGAAGAGCACCCAGCATGGTTACTTGTGCGTAGGTTTGATTTTTGGCTATATTTCATTGCATACTTTTGTGGGGGTACAATTGGCCTTGTGTATAGCAACAACCTAGGCCAAATTGCACAATCACTAGGACAAACATCAAGCGTCACAACTCTTGTCACTCTTTATTCATCATTTTCCTTCTTCGGCCGCCTGCTTTCAGCCGCACCAGACTATTTAAGAGCGTAAGCTAGAGTTCATTAGACTTAATTATAAGGCTAAAATGTTTCAAACACTAATGATAATTTTGTTGTTTATGGGTGCAGAAAGGTATATTTTGCGAGAACAGGGTGGTTGGCACTTGCTTTGTTGCCAACTCCAATTGCCTTCTGCGTGTTGGCTACATCTGGCAGTGCAGTGGCTCTACACGCAGGGACAGCGCTAATCGGGTTGAGTTCGGGTTTCATATTTGCTGCTGCTGTTTCGATCACATCCGAACTCTTTGGACCTAATAGTTTAGGTGTGAATCACAACATTCTCATTGCAAACATTCCAATTGGGTCACTTCTATATGGAGTTCTAGCTGCAGTAGTTTATGATGCGAATGTAAGCAGTGGAGGGGATGAGTTTGCAGGGTCAGTGGTATGCATGGGGAGAAAATGCTACTTATTGACATTTGTGTGGTGGGGATGCTTATCAGTTGTGGGTTTAGTTTGTAGTTTGCTTTTGTTTTTGAGGACCAGGTCTGCTTATGATCGTTTTGAACGAGATCGTATCTCCGCACAACAACTCTTTTAATTAGGGCAGAAAAAAGTAGACTACTCTACTTTTATAGATGTACATCATTGTTCATTTGTATTCTGGTCGAAAAATTTAAAAGAAAAAAACGATTTGTATAATCGAATTTTGGATAGAGTAAGAAAGAATTACTCTTCTTACGGATTTTGACACTAATACGACTTTAGTTAAACATGTCATTTCCAATTTCATGGCATGGCATTTTAAACTATATATAGTTCACCACACCATCTCTTTAATTATTAATATATATATAATATAGTTGTCAAATTACTTATTATACCATTTAAGATAAAAAAAAAATCTGAAATAAATATTAGAATGTATAGTGTTATTGATAGTCGGATTCATGTTGTAATTTGAATTTGTTTTTTAAAACAAGACAAACACAATGATAGATTGTTATAACAAATTGATTGATAGATATAATTGACTTTGTAATATTTAGTTATGTTTGTTGTTTTTGACACAAATGATATAATTATATTTTAAAGTATAAATTTAGAATTTGGAGAATGAGGTTACCATTTGAACTCATAAACTCAATGTATGAGTGTGAAAAGTTTACCACAACCAGCTCAACTTTTCTTCGTGTGGATGAGAAAAATTTACCACCACACTACTTCAACTTTTGTCAACACAAAGTATACAATTCATCTTGCCAAAGCAAAATTTTTAATGAAAAAGAAAATAGCCATAGATAAAATACTACCATACTTGGGAGTGGGATTTCTCCTCTCTCTCTCTCTCTCTCTCTCCTATTACTTTTCTTTTTGTTTTTTGCTTTCAGTGAAGGGTTATAAACATTCAAAGCAGAGTCTATTAATAGAGGACATGTGCGATGTTATATCCTCTTGACTTATAGATAATGCAACGTAACTTGATTCACCTTTACACCATCTTTTTCTCTACCTTAATGTCAGTACATAAAAATACTTGGAACTCAATACAATTTCTGAACTGTTGGCTTTTCACCGTGTATAAAAGAATCCTAGCTAGAAGCTATTATTCAATTTTCTTAACAGAATATTATGCAAATTCTTCAATATATGATCTTATACAAAACAATAGAAAAGAGAAAGAAAAATATATTTTATCTAAGAGTAGGAACAAAATGTTTGATTCTTAATACAAAGGAACAACCTCTCGTATGCTAAAGCCATCTTAGTTGCAGTAAACATGGAGGCTGCATACTTTTTGCAGGCCTCTCCTCTCCGTGCGAGTCTCTTTGGACCTTCACTAATCACAATCTCCAATGCCTTAAACAGTGACTCTACATTCGGAGAAAACATGAAACCGAACTCATCATCAACAACGATACTACCTTTAATGCTTGGAAATCTTGATGCCATCACCGGTTTCCCAGTCATCATGGCTTCCATGAGCGTTAGATCTAGACCTTGCGGCCGCAGTGTTGGATTCACAAATATGTCTATAGCATTGTAAAAAGCCCTCAGTTCGGATGGGCTCATGGAACCCAGAACCAGGACTTGAGGACCCAAGTCCTTGTATCTTGTCTCCCAAGGTCCGGACCCTGCCACGACCAAGTACACATCTGGGTGCTTTGTGATCAACTTGGAGAAGGCCTCATAAAGCAAAGGATGGCCTTTGTCCTTCACCAATCTCCCAGCCACGCCAAAAAGTAAACTAGCATTTGTTGGGACACCAATTTTGGACCTAAACTCTTGGCCTAATGACAAATCCTTTGCAAAATCGTTCTCATCGACACCGTTGAGAATGACATGAACTCTTTCACTTGGGATTTGGTAGACATCCCTCAGCATGTCCCCACAACTATCACTTATGGCAACATGATGAGCATAGTTCTTGAAAAACCTGATCTCATTGAGCACTTTCGGGACAACTCCTTGCAGACTTCTGTTGAAAGCTGGGGATATAGGCTCCAGAGGTTTACGGGTCAAGTCCTGGTAGATATCAGACTGCAAGCTCTCAAGAGCGATACCGTGCCAAGAAACCGCTAGATTTGGAACGTTTCGGGCGATCCAATGAGGAAGTGCGACGCTCTCTGTGTGAATTACGTCGAACGCTCGACGTTGGTTCTCTTCATCGAACTGTTCCCACGCTTTGTTGTATCTCCACCTGCCTGCCTCGCCTTCGTGCAAATGAATGTAAGGAGAATTATCATCAGTTATTCTGTCTTGAGAGATAGATGGGCTGTTGTTTTTTACAGGGGAGGTGAAGACATGAACTTGATGGCCTCGCCGTGCGAGAGCGGTGTGGAGGGTGTGCGCGTGGCGCTCCATGCCACCGGGGGTCGTACCAATCGGCCATTTTCGCGAAAAAACAGCAATTTTGAGTGTGATTGGTGGGGGATGATTGTGATCAAAGAGAAGGCGATTCCATGCAAATTCCGCATAGCGGAGGTCACCAGACCAAGGCTTGACATGATTGGTGGTTGAAAATGTTGTACAAATGGAGGTGTTAGAGGTGCGGAGAAGAAAAAGAGCTGGGATTGTGAAAAGAACAATGAAGAAAAGGGTGGTGCATAGATTGGATTGGTAAGGAGAATTTGGCTTCTTGGGTTTGTTGTTGAAAGCCATTATTCAATTTTTTTGGGATGTGAAAGTTATGGGAGAAAATAATGGGTTTTGATTTTTCTAGTATTCAAAACATAAATTTGTAAGCTGAAAGTTGAAGGAAAGTGGGGGGAGTTGGGCACGCACTGAAGCAAGTGTGTTGGATTTTGGAATTGCCTTTAAGTGCGTTTCTCACGCCCTCTTTTTACAAATTTTTCATTCTTGTGCCTACTATATCTTGTGACTTGCTTTATGGGCAATAATTTGAATATATACATATATTATGATAAAAGTTATTTAAGCAGTATTCTTGTCACATGAAGCATGAGATTATAAACCATATTGAAAATGTTATGTGGTTATAATCACTTGTATAATTATTACAAGATACATATATTTCAAGGGAGGTTTAGTTGAGTTGACTTATCACATGTTTTTTTTTTTTAACATACCACCTGCGATGCAGCTCATTGCATGAATTAAATTAAACGGAGAACGAATTTTGATGAAATAAGTTTATATATAAGGTATAGTCAAATCTTTTTTAAAAAAAAAAAGAAAAAAAGAAAAAAGAGAGCATGTCTTAATTATATATCCAGTAATGATGAAAAAAATGTGAAATAAAGTCTTTAAAGTTTGGTTAAATTCGAATCAACAAAGAATTCAAATATTTTAAATTGAGAAAAGCATTAAAAGGAACTTGAAAGGTACATTGTTGCTCACATGTACAGAGAGTGAAACTTTTGGTTGCAGACTCTTTATAGACAATTTGGGTGCACCTTCTTCATAATATAAATACCTTTACATGTTATTCTCTCAAAAACTTCACAATAGTTTGTTTATGAACGTTTATGTTGATTAATTTGAAAACCAAGTCAAAAGGCAGGGTACGTAGAGATCAACAAGCTTAATATCCATAGAATTGGGTTATGATTTAGGTTTGGTTAGGCATTAATCCATTGAGAGTTGCTATTGAAAAAGTCAAAACCTATTGGTTAGTTTGAAGTGGACGCATTTGCATGTCCATTTTGACTAAAAACCAATTAAATAAAATAAACCCCATCAAGTTTCTCTTATTAAGGCAGGTTTTGGGTGATTTGAAATACAAGTATCATTAATTTTTATTATATACTGCATGGTTAAGTAAGTCGACTTGAGGAACTTTGCTTGCTCTTTCTATCACCACTCACTACCAATTAATTTTTTATAATCAACTTTGAGTAGGATTTTTATGCGTATGATCTGCATTTCACATGGAGGAGCTTAAACTTTAAGATATATATATGATTAGGTTTTATGGTAATCTCATCTATGATCTCTTTCTCTCAACCCAAAATTTTAATTTTCTCAACTTACATATACTCATATATACACCTTTATACATCTTTTTTTTTTTAGAAGAACTGAATATATTGCCAGCAAACCACAAAAACAAAAGCTAGTCAGGAGAATTCTCCTGGACCAACAACTCCACAAAAGGAGGATAAACATCAAATCAAAAACGATCAGAACCAAATGAGACTGTACCCTTTGCAAGAGCATCAGCCACCTTGTTGGCAGTTCTAGAAACAAACGAAAAACTTAAAATATTAGAACAAAGACAAAATTGAAATATATCTGAAACGATCAAGTCCAAGTCTGAGCACGGGATCTCTCCCTCCTTCAAAACGTTGATCACACCCAAAGCATTTGATTCCACCAAGAGAGGCAAGAAGCCCGAGTCAATAGCAAGTCGAATACCATGAAGCACGGCAGTTGCTTCAGTCAAGATAGGGTCAAAAATAGCTATAATACACACCGAACCAGCAGCTAACCCTTCCTAAATCATCCCTAATAGCAAGCCCCAAGCCTACTACATCTGTACTAACAACTACACTAGCATCAATATTTAACATTTTTGTTCAATGTTTTTATGCTAAAGATACTTAATTATAGTTTCATTTACAGAAAATAAAATAATCATACGCATTATATCCCATATATTTCTAATAAAGTGATTTTCAAGAAAAGTTTAATGTTATATTAACATGTTTGCCAAAAAGAGGCACACTTTTAATGAATGTACATCATATGCTTATTATACTTTGATACACATGTGTTATTCTTTTTTTGTTTTGTTTATTTTAATAATTTTATTTAAAATTGGTTATTGAACTATAAGGATGTATTGAGTGGATTTCTATTGATGATAGAAATGGGCCTTGCACTGTAATCCGGGAGATGGGTGTATCTTAGCTGTGGATAAAAGGTTCACTGGATTTTTTTGGTTTTCCATTTGTCCCCTGTTGTTCTAACTTCTAATGATCTTACAGGATTTTATAAGCTACCTGGGATTTGTTGATTTTACACAAAGTCCAAAGCCACAAGATTGGGCCGCTTCTGTCACTGGCCTTTATATTAGGATCTCACAGTCCAAATCAGAATCACAGAGCTATAATTATTTTAAAATCAAAACATTTTATATCCCATTCACGGGGTTACACATATATTTATCATTCACGTATTTACAAATATAATAATATAAGCAGCTAGACATGCATGATTGGTTTTCAAGCATGTGCCTTTGAACATTACACACTGTAATATATATATGTACTACAAGCCTTGGATAGCTTAAAAATCATGCCTTTTGGTTTGGAGCAACTGGAGAGGATTTTCTCTGGCTCCCATATCTACTCTCAGAGCTCACCCCTGCTTTTGGAGAAGCTCCATTTTTACTAGATTTTGGAGAAACTGGCCATTGCCCACAAGAGACTGCCATGTCCTTCAAATTTTCCAAGCTCTCAAGAGTTTCAATAACGGCTGGCATCCTTGGCCTGTCTTTAGGGTTCAAACTTATGCATTTCAATGCCAGTTGGGCCATTTCTTTGGCCCCCTTGACTGAGTATTGCCCGGAAAATCTTGGATCCATTATGTACCTTAACCGGCGACTACTGCTTAGGTAGGGTTTTGCCCAATCAACTAGGTTTTGCTCACTTTTTGCTCTTGATTTATCCATTGATCGTCTCCCTGTAAGTAATTCTAGTAGCACCACTCCGAAACTATAAACGTCACTTTTAGTTGTTAAGTGTCCTGAAACCATTAGCAAACAATGTATTAGATGTACTTAGGTTTGTTCAAAGGGTACACATTAAAAATTAAACTCTCGCCAGTATAAAATACAAGATTTCGAATCAATTTGACTGCACCTGTTGAAACATATTCAGGGGCAGCATACCCATAGGTACCCATGACACGAGTAGTAACATGTGTGTTTGAACCTTCAGGTCCCATCTTGGCAAGTCCAAAATCTGATAGTTTAGCTGTAAAATCCTACACAATAACACACATATACAGAGACACAAATTTAAGCAAAATTAATGAGTTTTCAATAACTATTATATGTAAAAATTGAAAAAAAAGAGAGGGTGATAAAATGAAAAAGGAAACAGACAGAATCGAGCAAAATATTGGAAGTTTTGAAGTCGCGGTAGATGACAGGATTCTCAGCACCATGCAAGAAGGCAAGGCCTTTTGCTGCTCCTACTGCTATCTTCAATCTTGTCCCCCACGGTAACGATATTGAGATCCCTGCAGCATTTCATCATAAAAAATATTTACATATTTATATTATTTTTAAATTAAGAAAACATGTAAAAATTTTGAAATGCTTCTTGAAAAACCATTTCACAAGTGCATTTTTAAGATACTCCTTTTAATTATTTAAAAAAATATATATATAAAATATATGCTTTTACTCAAAATTTGTGTTTACATATATAAAAGACACCTCCAAAACATCATAGTAAATTGAATTTTGGGGCCTTTTGATTTTTCATTACTCGAAAGACTCACTTTTGAATAAGTGATTCTCTAAGCTGCCGCGAGGCATGAACTCATATACAAGAAGACGTTCTTCATCTTCACAACAATATCCAATCAGTTTGACCAAATGTGGATGTCTAAGCTGCCCAAGAAATATTACTTCCGCCTGCAAAACCCAATAAATTTAGTGATCGATATTAATATAACATCGTTTTTTTTTTCTTTTAAGTCATTACAATTATTTTAAAATTTAGGAAGGAGATACGATTTGAACTCATCTCAATAAAGTAAGTGTGAAAGACATTCATTTTACTTTTTCTTTATTTATAGTAGTTTATCCTAAACATTTTTATAGAGTATATTATTTTGTTTTGTGCTATGTCAAAATGATTACAACATCAAAATCAGTTCTGAGTTTTTGGTGCACATATTTATTTAATCTCATGTAAATATCATGAATTAATGAAGAATGGATAAGAGTTTCAAAGATAAATATATATATATATTAAATTTAATTTTTATAAGTTATGTATTTTTATAAAAAAATTATTCACTTTATCTTATTTTTGTTTTTTAAAATCATTTGATTCTATAAAAATATAATAAAATTTATAGAATAAAATGATTGCTATTACATGAGTAAACTTACTGAAACAATAAAGTGGTATGGTGTTCTAGTTACACTTAATGATAACATTAGCTTAATTATTATTATTTTGCAAGGTCTACCTTTTCACCCCACTCCATCTATTTGTTGAAGAGACACTGTGGTCTTTCCATACTATTATATAATTTTAATTGCAAAATGTCTTACATTCATTTGAAAATTATCTAAATTTACAATAAAATAATCTCTTCTTTTTTTAGTGAATGAGAATCAAAATGAATTTCTTGTTTGTCAAAATGCGCGTGCTTATATTCTAATATATACAAAGGTCAACAACCTTTCTTTTAAAAATAAAAGACAATACACAATATAAAATATTAAAATTCATACTGAAAAGATTTAAAAAAAAAAAAAAAGGATTTCAAAAGAAAAAAACCCTCTGAATTTATATATATTTTTTAAAAAATAACATTCCAAGTTCAAATATTTAGAGGAAAACCCACGTTATATATGTATACCTAAAAATCAATATTGTATATATAAAATTTAATAAACAATAAAACAACCCTTGACAGTGTATTATTATAAACCTCTAGGCAGTTTTTATCTAATTTTTAAAAAATGTTCAAATAGTTAAAATAAAAGTTAAAACCTTAAGGGCCGGCTATGAAATCATTCCATTTTAATGGCTGAGATTAATTATTAGAACGTATCGTATTTAATTGAAAAAAGGAAGCTTACAAGCCATTCTCTGTGTCCTTGGAGGCCTTCAATGTCCAAAAGCTTGACAGCAACAGCCTGAGCCTTCAATCCCTGCCGTAAATTCTCATCTATATAACCTTTGTGCACTGTTCCGAACCCACCTTCTCCAAGCAAAAAATTGCTTGAAAAGTTGTGTGTTATGGCACGTAACTCGCTCACTTGAAAATCATACAAATCACCCCCAAAGGACTGAGCCAGATCCTCCGTGATGCGCGTCGATGAAGAACGGCTGAGATCGGAGAAAGATAGTCTCCGGAAAGACGGCAACGGAGCTATGTCCTTGGAAAAATCCGATCTCGAAGGCCTACATTTGCTAAACTTGCCAAGAATTGTTTGGTCTTCAACTGAACAACAGTTTGATGTGAAGGGCCTCCATGGCTTTGAGGACTCTCTCATTGTGTTGATAATTTGATTGTGTTTGTGAACTTGAAATATAAAGAAGGAATTGTTAAGAATATATATATATATATGTATATATTGATTTCTTGCGAGACATTTTTTTCTCTTCAACTGCTCTAACCACTCTACTAAATAGGGTGTGTTTTATATTGCTCTTTACTTTAACATTATCTTATGTTTCTTGATTTGTCACCTACGTACTTGTCTTCATGCAAAATATAGTACCGGCATTTTGATGGGGTTTGGATAACCTAAGGCACACTGCATTGACTGCAAATTTGCAATTGCCACAATTCATCACTTGATCATCAACACATATTTGTTTTAATAAGAAGCAAAAACAGCTTTATTAAAATTCTGTCAAGAAACTTTTCAAATCACAGAGTCCAAAATTCCAAACTTAATAAACTTTGACTGGCTAGCTAGCTTGGGTTGGACAAAGTTTTTCAAATGCTATACCTGCAATACTACTAACATTATTGTTGTTTTTTATTTAAATAATATAATAAGAATTGATTTTTTTAATTATATTTTATTTGTAAAAAAGAAGTCTCTCTCTATATCCAGACAAAGAGCAGCATTATATGCATGAGTAACTAAAAAAGGAGGAGTGAGAGCAGCATTTTGTTTGTTTTAGCAGAAAAAATCGAGGAAGAAGAGGAGTAGTTAAATGTGAGGCAATGAATGATGTGTACAATAAAATGTATACCTCCGTATCTCCTGCTCCACTTTAATACAAAACCAACAATGCTTGAAGCTATCTCTATTGTCATCTTCTTCTCAGTACTCTACTACTGTTTAGTCATCTTCTTCTACTTAATAGCTTCATGATTTGTTATTTATTTGTAATTCTACTTAATTAATATTGATATTGAACAATTATTAAAAAAAATGAAGCCTCCAACCGCAGACTTCATTTTCTTCATTGTTTTTGTTTCGATCTGCTCTTTCAATCGATAATGTAATCAACTTAATTCAGCTCTTTATAACAAATATTGATGGATTTGGTTTTAGAATTAAAAGTTTTGTAAAGTCTTGAAGTAGTTAATTATATTAACAAGGTAGATTCTTTTCCAAACGCATATATAATATGTTATTGTCAATGTCTATAACAGCTGCTTCAACATAAGGAAGTTTTTTAAAATTAAAAATAATAAAATCATATTTGAGATCAACAACATTACAAACTACAAAGATTAGATAATTAACTTTATTATTATTGAAAAAGATACTATAGGAAAACTATAATAAAATACTTAATTAATTTTTTTACATCCAAAAATTTAAGAAAAATAATTTTTAAGTTAAATATTCTTTATTATGAGACATAATATATATATATTTTAATAAATATAAAAAATAAAACATCTTTTAAGTTTTCTCTTATAACTTACTAAAATCATGCTAATATATACAATATAATTATATTGGATTGAAGGTATATAGAAATTATATTAGAGCATTTAATGCACATTTCTCCTCTCTTAATGGTAAAAGTTCAATTCTTACCCTATATAATTACCAATTTTAATCCCAATAAATCGTGATAATTGTTAATAAAAAAAATTATGCATCCGCTCCATTGCCTTTTTATCATATTATTACTGTTTAAAAAAGATTAATTGATTTATTAACTTCGTATCCGATTTCAGCGGGTCCCAGACGAAAATTATAGTGGGTCCAAAATTGAGAGAACCAAAAAACACCAAAAGCACGAGGTAGCCGTTATAGAGGATCGTGCTTGTAGAATGCTCGCAAAACATCAGCACTGTCAATTTATCACCACAAATCTCTCTCTTTTTTCTTTTCACTATTAGCAACCCTAGAAGACAAATCAAAATCTTTATTTCATCGTTTTGTTCTCTTCTCTTTCTCAAGAAATGGCAGATTTTGGGTATTTCTCAGATACAGACGACTCAGCAGTAGATGAACTCATATCTCAGACCAAAGAGCTCTGTGTACTCGAACAAGTTTCTGCTATAAACTGTTCTGGTTTCACCGACTCACTCCTTCCCACTGAGTTGGAACAGCGATTCCGCAAACTCAAGTCCTTCCCTGCCACCAAACCCAATCCCACAACCAACATTAATGATACCCCCCGCGCGAACTCTCTCCCTCATTCAAAGAGTGAAGTGAAGTACTCGGAGAAGGATCATGAAGCAGAGTGCGAGACTTTCTCGGATCCCCAAAAAAACCCGGATGGGAAGATGGGTTTGGAAGGAAAACCGGTGCCTGAGTGTGATTCATCTCCTCTGAATTCTTCGAATTCTTCCACGGAAAACGAGATTTTCTCGGATTCCAAACAAAACCCTGATGGCAAAACGAATTTGAAGGAGAAATCCAAACGTGGGGCCGTTTCTGTCTCTGTTTCGAAGTCGAAATCGTGTTCTTCTCCACTGAGTACTTCAAATTCATGGATGGGTTGTTTGTGGTGTTCTCCGAAATCGGGTTCCAAGAAAAAGAGTAAGGAAAATCGCGTACTGAGTAGTAGTCTCGAATGGGGCAACACTGATGAGTTACTGTCGGATTTGACTACTTTCTCGGCCAAGGAGCAGCAAAAAATGCTGAAGAAGGCAATGAAGGAGGAAGAAAAGGTCAGCCGAGAGGCCGAGAAGATCGTCAAATGGGCAAAGCAAGCCTCTATGAGGATCAGGGTTCACGACTCCGAAGACGAGCTTAGCGATGATTAGACTGCAAATAAGTAAATTTTTTTATGGTTTCGATTTTGTTGATTTCATACTTTTTTTTTTTTGAAACATGTTGATTTCATACTTAGATATAAGATACTAGTGCTTTTCGCATACCCGTACTGGATATGATATGCTACTATGACATCGTCTTAAATGATAGTTGTGTTATGTTTTCTGTTATATTGTAAAGGGTGAAAAATGGTTCATTGGTGTTATTTTCTGAGAAATATATGGAAGACCTGTGTTGATATTGTATCTAGTAAATGATTCATTGTTGTTCATTTCTCTTTGCTTTGAAACTCTTTATTATGTTAACTCTAATGGGTTCTAACTTCTCATAGACATTTTTTTTTGGTGGATGAACCCTGACTTAGTTATCCACGGCCAAAACTGATCAACTTTTGTGTTAATGATTTTGTTTGTCTATCAAGAAAGCAAGGTAATATTTGTGTAAAAAATTTTGGGTGCAGGTTCTCGGGCATTTTCTTTTTAAACTCATTCGTTCTTAAAGCTTAATATGTAAATAACAGCACATTCAGCGAATTTCCTCAACATTGAAAGAGAACTTTTGAATGTGATACTTAGAGTAGTGGACTTTAAAACAGGTGATGTAAGTCTTTAACATTTAAAGTAATCTGCTGGAAGACAATTTAGAAAATGGCATGTTTCTGCTCGATGTGGTGAATAAAGTGGTGAGAGCTTTGCTCTTAATAACTGACTAATACATGTATTTATAATTAATTAGATGCATAACAAACTCTACTGAATTCAATAACAACATTGCTATCTAATTTAGTTGACCTGGATTATTCTTAATACTCTCTTTTATGAGGTTGTGAGGTAGGAGGAAGATAATATTATGGGAAACCAACATGTATTTATTTATTTATTTTGATTTTTTTTGCATGATTTGGAGTTCATTTGTTGTATATATTGTTCTATGTATACTTGTTTAACATTTAAAGTAATCTGCTGGAAGACAATTTAGAAAATGGCATGTTTCTGCTCGATGTGGTGAATAAAGTGGTGAGAGCTTTGCTCTTAATAACTGACTAATACATGTATTTATAATTAATTAGATGCATAACAAACTCTACTGAATTCAATAACAACATTGCTATCTAATTTAGTTGACCTGGATTATTCTTAATACTCTCTTTTATGAGGTTGTGAGGTAGGAGGAAGATAATATTATGGGAAACCAACATGTATTTATTTATTTATTTATTTTGATTTTTTTTGCATGATTTGGAGTTCATTTGTTGTATATATTGTTCTATGTATACTTGTTTATCACGAAAATAATTATCTACATATTTCTGCCACTAAACTAAATGTTTTTCTCAAGCCCTGTTTCGATTGTTTTGCTATGAATTATTGGAGCTACATGAGAGAGGTATGTTCTTATCATTATGGTATTTTTTGTGAACTATCGGGAATATTATAGGTAGTTTTTTTGGATACCTCCTTGTGGAGTTATCTACGCGTTTAAGCTTATTGAAATTACTTGATTCTATCTTCTTGGTGTCTTTGCTTGTAAATTTAGGCCACGACTGATATGTTTAATGCTGTACTTGGTTCCCTGCATCCTTTTAGGTGTTAGAGTTGTCTATGAATCTAGCCTTACCAAATCAAATGAAGTGATTTTTGATAGCTTTCATATTGAGAAAGATTACATAAACTTGTCTACTAAATTTTATGAGATGGTTACTCTAGGATAATATGAATGCAATTGAGTCAACAAATTATAAGTAGAAAGCTTGTTTGAGCAGAAGTGTTGAACTTGAATTATAAGTAAAATTCACTTTATGATAGTGGCTTCACTTTCTTTTCATTTTATTCATACAGGAACTTGGTTTTTATGTTCTTCTAATTGCTTCTAGGGGATTGGTTGAGATATATGCCATCAAATGATATGAATATTTGCTAATTAAAGCTAGATATTCATTCATTAATTGTATTCAATTTCTAATTCATTATTCAGATTCAGTCAACCTTGAGGAAGATAACATAACCATAATTGGCTCCATTATTATTATTATTTTAACTGATACCTTGTCCTTGTGCGCCAATTTTTCTCCCTTTTCCACCTTCCATTTTACCTCAAGAGTCAAAAGAGTTGAGGATTCTTTCCTATTGAAGCTTTTGCATTAGATTTTTATAGAAAGAAACAATACACAAGTGTACACGTGCCACAGGATCATTAAAGCCTCAACAAAAAACCTATAGAAATCTGTGCTCTGTTTTATAAATTTAGTAACGTTCGTGTATGTTATTTGTATCTCTGAATATTTATTTCTTCAATCCTCTTAAACATGGCTCCCTGCAATTTTCAATTAGCTTACTTCTTCTTCTCTGTTACTTCTCTCCTTCTTCTTTCAACCGTTATACAAGCCGATACCAATATTGGTTTTAGTGTTGATCTTATACAACGCGATTCTCCCCTCTCTCCATTTTATAATCCATCTGAAACCTACATTGATCGACTGCATAATGCATTTCTTCGATCAATTTTGCGTATCAACCATTTCAAGACAAGCTCATCAGCTTCTACAAAAGCTCTCCAATCACCTATGGTGCCTTCTGGTGGAGAATATTTTATGGAAATTTCCATTGGGGGAATTAAGGTTCTTGGAGTAGCTGATACAGGGAGCGATCTCAACTGGATACAGTGTAAGCCTTGTAAAAAATGTTTCAAGCAAAAACCTCAAATATTTGATCCCACAAATTCCTCAACGTACAAACTTTTACCATGTGAATCTCCTTACTGCACTGCTCTGGAGAAAGATAAACGTTGTGATGTAATGGGAAACGTATGCGGTTACAAATATTCATACGGAGACGGTTCGTTTACAGAAGGAAATATAGGTAGTGAAAATTTCACAATTGCTTCGTCTACTGGCAGTCTTGTTTCCTTCTCGGAAATCATCTTCGGTTGCGGACACAATAATGTCGGCGTGTTTGATGAGGTGGGATCTGGTATCATCGGCATCGGTGGTGGTCCTCTTTCCCTGATCTCTCAATTAAGTTCATCAATACGAGGGAAATTTTCACATTGTTTGGTGCCCACATCCTCAAATGTGACAAGCAAGATAACTTTTGGTACGAGCAATTTGGTTTCAGGTCATAATGTTGTTTCAACTCCTTTGGTTGATAAAGAACCAAAAACATACTACTATGTAACACTGGAGGCCATTAGTGTTGGAAAGAAGAGGCTAGCCTACACAAGTAGTGCACCAAATATTACTCAAAAGGGTAACATGATAATTGATACAGGGACAACATATACATTTCTTGACCCTGAATTTTATGAAAAATTAGCAGAAGCCTTGGAGAAAGCAATTGGGTCTAAACGTGTAAGGCATCCAAGTGGCCTCCCTAGTGTTTGTTTCCAAGTTGCAAGCGATCACAGTGATCTTCCCATTATCACAGTTCATTTCACTGGTGCAGATGTGAAGTTGCCGCCAGTGAGCTCATACATTACACTGCAAAACGATATGGTGTGCCTCACTATGATAGCTTTTGATGATATTGCCACATTTGGAAATTTGTCTCAGATGAACTTGTATGTAGGATATGACCTTGAGAATAAGAAGGTTTCCTTCATGCCAACTGACTGCACCACGCACTCTAACAATGCATAGCAAGTTTGTTGATACCAGCTAGCACAGGAATAGAATAAGAAAAGTAAAAGTCCGATATTTTTAGTTACCATTTGAATAGTGTATTTGAGAGCTTTTATATCCAAAAAAAAAAAGTTTGAGCCTTATTGTTTGGGACATTTTAAAATCTCTACTAACTATGATAAGACCTTCCTACCTTTTCTTTTGCATTTGTTTGGTCGGAATATTTTAAAATCTTACGAGAATAACGCCCCATTCGATGCATTCGGATCAACACCTAAATCTAATGTAAGAGATCAAGTCTCACAAAGACAAGAATTCCAAATTCAGAGACCAAGTCCCATAAGGATTAGGATCTATGAGTTTGCTTTTGTTTAAGATTTAGTTTTCTAGTTTAATTTATTAGGACTTATTTTCCATTTTGCTATTTGTTTACTTTGTTATTTAGGATTAGGATTACTAGTAAATACCCCTTCCTATTAATTGTAAATCAATTCATCCAATACACAATTCAGTTTTCAATAACATCGTGTTATTCCGATCAATCTAATCTTTGTGATAATTTTTTAGTGTATATGTTAGAACGATATTTAGTGTTTTTTTTACACTCTATCAATAGGACATCTGAGATTGTTTCAGGAATTGACCTTGTGAATTGGCTTCACTTCCACTACTCCACTGCGTCAAATTTGTATCAGAACATAACTATCTGACTCGCATAGCTATCTGAGAGCACCCACAACCATATGCCAAATCACTTTTTTTTTTCTTTTCAAATCACCTTTCCGCATCCTTTGCCTGACCACCTTTAATTTTCTTCTTTATTTCTTATTGTCTATTTAAAAAAAAAAAAAAAAAAAAAACCAAGACTAACAAAAAAGTCCGATATTCCCAGAATTTCTAGTATTTACACATTAGTCCTAGCTCCAACCCGACCACATCAATAACACATTCAGCCCCTTAATTCCCTTATGTATCTCTAGCCATACCCCCATCTTTATCTCTAAAAGTAGAGTTCCAAACTCTATATTTTATCTGTAAAGGTTTTTCACTCTAACCACATTCTCTATCTTTATCTTCAAGAAATTGGAGATCATTATTTTGATCTCCAACTTTTGAAGAATTATCAATTTTTTAAACCAGTTTCGTTTATTGGTATTATTGGACCCTAACTTTTTGAAAATACATTATTTTAGTTTTTCTGTAAGTCAACCGTTAGTCAAACTTAACGGTTTCAGGGGTATTTTTGTCTTTAAACTTATCAATAGGTCAACAATAAATTTTTTAGTGAAATGACATATCTACCCCCAGTTTAAAATTTAAAATATTTCTTAAATTTTTTTATAAGAGAAATTAAATTAAAAAATTAAAATTTTTTAATTAAATCTCCACCATTGATCTTGGGTTCTTCACTGTTCTTCATTTTTTTTTCCTGTTTATGTTGGATCTCCACCGTCCATTATCTCTACCAAGAATTCCAATATAATTTCACTTTCTATTTTTTTTTTAGAAAAATTCCAATATAATTTAGGTAGAGATCAATTTTAAAAATATTTAGTTTTTAGTTTTTATTTTTAAATAGAATTCTTAAATAATCTCCACTGTCCAATAATTCCGATGGACGGTGGAGATTCATTTAATTTTTTTTTAATTTTGTGTTTTAAATATTAATCTGAAATAACTATATTACCCCTCTAAATATTAATATTTTTTTTTTAAATTTGAGGTTAAAATTGTAATTTTAATTCATTTAAATAGAGTTAAGGGTAAATTAGTTTTTTTACCAATTTTGTGAGATTTGATCGTTAGAAAATTAGTCAAAGGGAAAAAAATGATACATTTTCAAAAAGTTAGGGTCCAATGATACTAATAAACGAAACTAATTTAAAAAAACTGATAATTCCCCAAAAGTTAAGGACCTAATTGATAATCCCCCTCAAAAAATTTATATTCTCATTATTTTTTTTATTTTCTTTCAATTAATTATTTTCATATAATTTTCTTTTTTAACAATATCATTTTAATAATATTTTAAAATATTTTTTTATAAAAAAATATAGCGTTTATTAGTGCATGAATTTTAGCATGTTTTTAACCATATTGAAAAATTATATTAAAAGGCACCATAGTAGGATCTAATATTTTGAACGTTTGTGAACTTATAGGGGTCAAAGCATAAGTTGTTTAGGGGTTTAAAAGAACTGTTTTGAAACTAGAGGAAAAACTGTAATTTTAGTTAAGTAGCGTGGCCGTCCATATCCTAATGGCTAATTTTTCAAACTATTAGTGGTGGAAATCAAAATATCAAAATTTATAGGGGCTCAACTGTAGTAATATTTTAGATTTATGAGGAACAAATGTAATTTATCATTACAAAGATCATCTAATGGCTCTATGCAACTTTTACATATAAATTTATCTCTTTTAATCATTTTATGTCTTTTAAGAGCTTTAAAACTTTCCTATCAATATCATCAAGTCTCCAAATGATTCTTGAGCATATTTGAGTCATTCATACACATTAAATGGTCATTAATTAATGTTTAAATCTTCTTATTTACACTTTAACGAAGAGATTCTTTTGTACTTAATCTGTCATATTGTATTTAAATGTGGGAAATATTTATTGAGTGTTGAGAAACACTTGTAAGGGTTGAAATTCCAATCGTGGTGTATTATTTGGGTGAAATTGGTGATGTATCACCATTATTGTAAGTTGTAAAGATTGAGTTTTGATGACTTTGATTCTCCAATTGTAAATTGTAAAAATTGGGTTTTGATGACTTTGAATAGTAGAGAAGTCTAAAGATTGGTGAAGTTTAGAAGGGTGAATATAGGTAAGAATTGGTTAAACCTAGGGGTGGGCACAAAAATCGGTTCGAATCGTATTCGAACTGTATTCGTATCGTTTTTTATAGTTCGAGTTGGTTTAGGGTTTGTATTCGGTTCGGTTCAGTTTCAATTTGAAAAAAACAGTCAAAAAACGGTTCGGTTCGGTTTGACCCCTCCAAAACCGGTTTTATCCGTTTGACCCGTACTATTTAAGGAAAAATTAAAAACCCTAAATCATTTTTTACCCTAAATCGATTTGTCTGCTAAGTGCTAACTCTCTCTCTCGCGGCTGGTCTTCGTTCCTCTGCCTCTCTTTGCGCCGTTAGTCTTCGTCCTCTCGCACACCGTTCGTCCTCTCGGTTCAGCTGCTCGCACGCCGTTCGTCCTCGCGGTTCAGTCGCTCGCACGTCTTCTCGACGGTTCAGCCGCTCATCTTTCTGCTGTCCCTGTGTAGAGGTCTGTCTCTTTCTACTGTCCCTGGGTGCTGGTTTTTCATTTTGAAAGGTTTTAGTGTATTTTTGGTGGTGATTTTCTATTCTTCACTGCTTTGATGTTTGAAAACCGACATATAATGTTGATTTTTTTTTAAAAAAATACTGTAATTGTTGTTTCCAGGTTTTTCACATTGTTTGATGGGGTTCTATTATCAATTTGTAATTGTTAACAGAAGCTTACTTGATTTATGGGGATTTTTTGGTTAATAGGGGCAGAGAATTTGGTGTTTGGGTTGATGGGACATGGATCTTAATACTTTTAATTCTGAATTCTGTATTTTGACATCACTGAAAATTGGATTTCTGGTGTTTGGTTTGGTATACATTTACTTATTTTTTCTATTTGATTTTATGTCTTATCAGATGGAGTCTACATATTGAACTAGATTTGTGTTGTTGAATTTGTATTTTTGATTGTACAGATTCTTTATATAGAATAGAACTATCTTTAATTCTATGTTGATATTTAGTTCTGATTTCTGAATTCTGGCTTTGAAAGTGTGGTTTTGGAACATTGCATTGTCTTAAGGAAAAAGTGGTTGAGGTTGTTTACATAGGATCCATTGCCTTCACTTTTTATTTTTACTATTGCTGAAAGCTTTTTTGTCCCTGGGTGCTGGTTTTTCATTTTGAAAGGCTTTAGTGCATTTTTGGTGGTGATTTTCTATTCTTCATTGCTTTGATGTTTGAAAACCGACATATAATGTTGATTTTTATTTAAAAAAAAAACTAATGTAATTGTTGTTTCCAGGTTTTTCACATTGTTTAATGGGGTCCTATTATCAGTTTGTAATTGTTAACAGAAGCTTACTTGATTTATGGGGATTTTTTGGTTAATAGGGGCAGAGAATTTGGTGTTTGGGTTGATGGGGGCAGAGATTTTTTGGTTACTGTAATTGTTTGGATTTTTTGAGTGTACAGACTTTCTTTTTTGATGAAGTTTTGAGTTTATTATTTATTCTTTAGACACAAATGAAATGATAAATGAGTTATTTTTGTTTTGTTACAGCTGTGTTTGATTATTGATTATTGTGTGATGATATATATTGTTGGATGATATATTATTGAATGATATATATTGTTGCATGATTTAGTTGTATATGTTGTTTAACGATATATATTATTGGATGATTTAGTTGTATATATTTATTAGTATGCTTATTGTATGATTGTTTTTATTTATTGTTTATTTTGATATGAATAGATGGAGAATGAAGACATGATAAATTCAATGTGGAACAGTAATGCAAGTGGAGTGATATGTGTACCATTAAAGGACAATTGGGAGGAATGAATTTAAGTAATGGTAATAATTTTTATTGTGTTCTATTTATTTATTGAAGAAGGACAATTGTGATGGTTTTAATTTTTATTCGAAGATTAATGTCCAATTTGTTTTATAGGGACACATAAGGAGCACGAGCTGGATTGTTCTGGAGTGTTTAGTTTTGTTTTAAATTTTTAATTGTTGGATTGTTTTGAATATTGTTTTGGATTATTATGATTTATGGACTGTTTATACCCAATTGGGTATTTTGAATTTTGTATACCCAATTGGATTATCATGATTTATGGACTGTTTTGGCCTTTTGGGTATTTTGAATTTTGTACTATGTGTTGATGTGTTGATTTCTCGATTGTTTTTGAATGTTGTTTTGAATTTATTATTGTTTATTTATTTATATGATAATTTAAAAAAAGTTACAGTACCTTCCAAATAAAAAAAATAGTAACAGCCCATTTTAAAGTTCAGTATTTTACTAACAGTAAAACACTATTTTTAGGCCCAATAGTTGGGTTTTAGGCCTAATATGTTAACTATGTTAAAATTTAATAGGCCCAATATGTCAACTATGTTAAAATTTAAATATATGATAAAAGCCCATTTTAGGCCCAAAACCGTATGAACCGAATCGAATCGAACTGTATTTTTTTGGTTCGGTTCGGTTCGAGTTTGCCCTCCTATTCGGTTCGGTTCAGTTTTGATTTTCAAAAAACCGTGACTATTCCGAATCGGTTCGAGTTTGTCTAAAACCGTGTTGATTTGAACCGTGCCCACCCCTAGTTAAACCACTGTAAATCATTATGTTAGCTTTCTCTATCCATTTTCTCTTAATTTTGTGCAATTTATATTTATTTAGTATTTTTTTTACATTTACACAAACATCTTAGAATTTTATATTGTGTCTAAGAAAGTGTTTTTGTGTTTTAATTTGTTAGAAGCCCAATTCACTTCCCCTCTTGGATTGCCATTAAATCCAACACAACTAAATTTCAACTAAGACAAAAGTTGAATTAAATTCCTCATTTGTAATAGCTTAAGCCAAAATAATAGCAAAAAGATTTTTAATAAACAATTTATTATATAGTTGAATTTTCATGCTCTTAATATTATAATTTTTTATATCATTACTTTGTAATTTTGAAATTAAATAATGCTAAAATCATAAACTAAAAATTATAGTAACCTTAAAATTTTAAAACTGAATAAAATATTTAAATTTATATAATGCACAAAATATATATACTAAATTTTTATATTGACAAAGAGATTAGGCCAAATATGATAATATAAAGTTAACGGAAATTAATTAATTCATGAATACCTAAAATAGATACTATATTTTAGGGTTTGTTTGATATTTATATACTCTTAATTCTTAATGGGTTCTTACATTAAATCTAGTAGATACCATATCCTAGGTTGTAACTAGAAATACAAGTATCTCGGCAGGTTCCGATAGTTGTTGATATTGTAATTGTACCATTTAAAAAAAAACTAGGAATACAAGTATTGACGTTGATACTATATGCTTTAAATACAACTAAAGAGAGAATCAATACAACTTAAGTGAGATACCCATTGTCTTGTTGTGAATATCTTCATCATGTTTGTTAAAATTTTTAATTTTCATTATTATTCGTGGACCGTACTGAAGGATTGTATAGTGGTGGATAAGAGGTCCTAACTAGTGTTCTCCTATTGATTTTTCTCAAAGTTTCGTAGCCGCAGTTTTTATTATTTACTTGTTATATTTTCAGTTTTAATATTAATCTCAAAACTTCATGTGTGGAATCCTTTTGAATTCAAGAGTATTTATTTTTCAGTTAGAATTACAGATACTGGGCTGGCAGCTTTATACAGGATATAGAAAGGGATCATGCGAAGAGAAGATGTTGGGGAATTGCTTTAGATCCAAATTTCAGAAAGCTTTCAGTTTAGCATCTTGTTTGATCAGCTTATAAAAGGACCAAAAACCGAGCGATTCTTTTGGATTATGATATCGCTAGGTTCAATTTGCACAACCCCAAATATAGAAGCTGTTGCAATTTTGAACAGTTTGTGCAGAGACCCCAAGAATGTTGTCTTCCTTGTTAGTGCATGGGAAAGACAGAAAGACTCTTAACTCAATGGTTTTCTTCTTGTCAAAGACTTGGAACTGCTGCGGAGCATGGTTAATTTTTGAGGTATCTATGCAGCTTTCTTTTCCACCTCTAAAATTAGTTTACGGTGTTAGTCTACTTTTGAGCCTTCTCGGCCTATAAATGGTTAGACTATTCAGTTGCAGTCATGCTTGTTTAATAACCTGAAGTTAAATTTCTAGTGTTCTTGTATTCCTACAACTTTTATGCAAAGTGATTATTCATGTGTTCTTTCAATTTATTCATTTTGGCTTTGTTTTAGTAGACTTTGAATCAATTCTGTTAGTATCAGGGATATACCCAGAAAATTTTGTTAGGGTGGGCTAAAATAAAACTATTTTTTTTTAGCGAATATTAATAATACGAAGAAATTTCATTCACTGGAAAGTAAAGATAAAACAAAATGAGAATATAATGAACCTTACTTCTCAAAATACATATATTAAACAAAGTATATTTATTTTCAATAAGATAATAACAAAAAAAAAAAAAAAATGAAACATGCAATTTAAATACAAATAAGTCTTAGTTAATTTTATAAAATTAAGATCCTTTTATAATTAATTTCAAACTTAGAGAAGAAAGAAAACCAACTCATATGAGATGAGATAATATCTTTGCATCTGTAATACTCACAAAGGACCTGTAGTTTTAAGGAAGTAGTCCTTATTTTTTATTTTTTTAATAATTTGACAAGAAACAAATTAATATATTTTGTTGTCTGTTGAATTAACCCATTCGATATCCAAAACAAGAATTAAAGAATACAAAAATATATGTAATTGCCTACTAGATGAAACTTCACTGACCGCACAAAAAAAAAAAACATAATAAATTTTAGCAAAAAAAAAACTAACCTAGTAGAGAAAATAGAAAAAAAAAATTATACAAACAATAAAAAATTATAATCATATTAAAATCTCAACTAAACAATATATAATCAATAAAATAAATTAAATATAGGAAATAAAATGGTAAAATTATTTGGATTTGGAGAAGAAGACTTCAAAGTTGGACTTGGAGAAGAAGATTTGGACTTGGAGAAAAAGACTTGACTTGGAAAAAAAAAAAAAAATCATAAAAACCACATCTATGCCCTGTGCCTGGAAAAAATATAGAATAGATAAAATAATGGTAAAGTGTCTTTTATATGTGAAGGGTAAAATTGTAATTATATAAAAAATTTTAAAAGGGTCAGTTGTAATTATATAAAATTTTTTTAAAAGGACTGACTCGGGCTGGAGCTTGGGATAACCTTCTCATAGGTCAGTCTTTGGTTAGTATGCTTTATGCTTGACGAAGGTATCATTCAAGACTCAATGTATCTTGTCTATGTGGTTGTCAGAAAATAATTTACTCTATTAAACCTGTAAATTATTTAGCTTCTGAATGATGTGTGCACATGCACCATTTTCCATGTGATCCATTATGTTATGGTCAATCAAGTTTGATGTGTAAGCCTACTTCTTAGCTTCTGTTGTCTATATATAAATGTTACGGTCGTTCAACTTCACTAGCTTGAGCTTTACTCTATAGTGTTCTTATATTTCCAGAAATTCTATATTATATAAGTGATTGTTCGGACCATATCATGATCAGCACTATATTCTTATAAAACATTTAATATATTAGACAGGTTAAAGTTGGCCACAATAACAGTTCTTATAATAACTCAACAAATTATTTGATGAGTAATCATATATACCAAACCATAATTTTTGCTTGAAAAATCAAATTCAAATGAATTGAAAAGTGATTGTACATACTATATAGTAAGATAATGTGTTGAATAAAGGGAGAGTTACATGTTATTTTTCACTCTTTAAAAAAAAAAAAATATAAATTATTTTTCACGTTATTTAATATTATAAGTTTTGAAACAAAATTTTGGAGCTAATTAGTATTATGAATATTTGTTGTAAGGACTTAATTAAGCATGAATATCTATATATGCTTTCAGAATCATAACAAGAAAATAACTATCTTCATTCAAGTTTCAACCCTTCCTAATTAATTTACTACAAGTAGCAGAAGAACAGATAAAAATTAATAGGTTCCTCCATTAATAGAATAAAAAGAGTTTAAAGTCATGACTCTCATATATCAATGAATTCCATTTATGGTATATAGATTATAATGTGAACTTTAGTTTGTTTAGCAATAATAATACGAGAACAAGCGGGTACGTAATTAATCTTGTACAAATTAAAAAAAAAAACCCAATTTTCCGGGTCTAAAATAAGTGTTAAAATTCTGGCGAGGGTTGAAATTGATGTATAAGAAGTAAGCCAATACGTTTCTGATGTAAATTAAAATTAAATTACTTTAGCAAATTAAGAAAGAATCAATTTTTTTTTTTTGGTATAAAACATATTAATTATTGAAGTAATTGTGAAGAAAGAAGATTTTTTAATAATTGTACATGTTTTGTATAAAATAATATTGTTCTGATACGTAGTATTCTTAGTAAACAAACTGAAATTCATCTAATTATAGTTTGTTCACTTTATGAGAGCGACTTTAAACTCTTTTCATTGTACTTGTAGAGCAACTTGGTATTTTATGATTTGTTCTTCTTTGTTTCTACAATAGGAATTGTTGAAATTAACTTGAATCAATTAAGGCAGTTTGTTACTACAAAAGGTGTTGCAATATGAAACCACAAATACATATAAATGCATAAATAATTTACTAGGCGCAACATCCATACATATAAATGCATTATATCGTGTGTATGATATAGCAATAGAATCAATAATTTTTATTTTGAAGGGTAGGAATATCAATAACTGGGGTTAAAATTTTCTCCAATTAATGTTTTAATTAGACTCATGAAAACTATGGCAAATCACATATGTTTACCTTCAAGTGCGTAGCCAGAAGTTTATTTTAGGATGGACTAAAATATTTTTTTTTGAAAAAAGTACTGTTGGGTATTAAGCAAAATTTTTATTAAATAATAAATCAAAGGAAAAATTATACAAATTCTCCTGAGTTTATGTAATATTGCACGTAACGATAAATTTTACTATAATTATATAAACATTTCTGAAATCTGCTGACTAACAGGTGGACTAACGGTTGACTAACTAATTTAAGGGTAAAAATGTCTTTTACATAACTAATTTTTGTTTGAGGAGACGTTTTACACAATTTTTAAAGCAATAAATAAGATAAAATTACTATTAAAAAAAGACTTGAATTATTAAAAAAATATAAATTAATCCCACTAATAACAGCATTAATGAATTTTTTCTTATTTTTACAATATGAAATGTTAAATTTAACTATGATTAACAGATTTCAGGAGTATTTATATAATTATGGTAAAAGTTACCGTTACGTCTAATATTACATAAATTTAAAGGTGTTTATGTAATTTTTTCTAAATTAAAATAATATATAAAACAAATTTTTATAAAATTTGAGTTGGTCTATAGTCCAGCCCAACTTTTAAAGAGCTCTGCCACCGTATACCTTAGTTGGCTCCATTAATTTTTATTTTATTACTAATTTGATACGTACTGACTTATGTCATTTTCTAACTTGTATCGAACTTGTAATTTTTGGTTGATGGAAAGATATCAATAACAAATAAATCCTAACCGCGTATGTATACCTTGGTTGGCTTCATTATGTATACCTTAATTGGCTACATTATTTTTCATTTTGATATTTACAGTTGAATGTCACTTTCTGTCCATATTACCTCATTGATAGGCCTTTAAACACAAATACTATTCCTCTGGCTATAAACATATATATATATATATATATATATATATAAAACATATCCACCAACATTGATTTTATTCGAACAATATTTCTTCAAGTCCTCTAATATGACAACCTCGGCTTTCAAAATAGCTTCTCTCTTTCAAGTTACTGCATTAATAATATTCCTTTTTTATGTCTCCCTTCTTTCAACCATTGAAGCCGATACTGATATCGGCTTTAGTGCTGATCTTATTCATCGTAATTTTCCACTCTCCCCTGATCGCCAAAATATAGCCTTCCATAGATCCAATTGGCGTATCAACCGTTTCCGGACAAACTCATCAGCCTCTACAAAAGCCTTGGAATCTACCTTGGTGCACAGTATTGGAGAATATTACATGGAATTTTCCATTGGAACGCCAAAAGTTAAGCAAGTTGGAGCTGTTGATACAGGGAGTGATCTCATTTGGACACAGTGTAAGCCCTGTGAAGACTGTTACAAGCAAAAGCCTCCAATATTTGATCCCAAAGCATCCTCAACCTATAAAAGTATACCATATACTTCTACCGATTGCAATGCACTGGGTAGAAATAAACATATGGTTGAACCAAACTTATGTGGTTACAAGTACTCATATGTGGAGAAGTCGAAAACTGAAGGTGATCTTGCTCATGAAAACTTTATCATTGGTTCCTCAACTGGCTTTGATATTGTTTTTGGTTGCGGCCACAAGAACACAGGAGAATTCGAGGAAAATGGATCCGGCGTCATCGGTCTTGGTGGCGGTCCTCTTTCCCTGATCTCTCAATTGAGCTCAACAATAAAGGGAAAGTTTTCATATTGTTTGGTGCCCACTTCCACAAATGCGAAAAGCAAGATTAATTTTGGCAAAATCGGTGTGGTTCCAGGAGGTCCTAATGTAGTTTCAACTCCTTTGGTCGAGAAAACGCAGAAAACATTCTATCGCATCACATTAGAGGCCATTAGTGTTGGAAACAACAGGCTAGACTACACAGGCACATCAACCATTGTTCGACCAGGTAACATGATACTTGATATAGGTTCAACATATTCGTACCTTGACCCTATATTTTTTAACAAATTGAATGAAGCCTTGGTGAAAGCAATTGGGTCCAGAACCGTCAGCGACCCAGACGACGATTCTCGGGTATGTTTCAAAGTATCAAGCAGCGGTCGCCAGAATATTCTTCCCACGATCACGGTTCATTTCACTGGGGCTGATTTGAAGTTGCAGAGAGTAAATACGTTCATTGAAGCCAGGAAGGATACAGTGTGCTTCGCATTGTTAGCAGCCCAGCCTGAAGAAAAAGTTGCCACATTTGGAATGTGGAGTCAGACCAACTTTGTGGTTGGATATGACGTCCTCGACCAGAAGAAGGTTTTCTTCATGCTAACTGACTGCGCCAAGCAATAGAAACAAATGTTTACTTGGTTTATGATAAATAGAAAATGACCATTTACTTGAAATGGTTCAAATAATAATATCATTGTGATCAATTATATTAAGTGTTCGTTTGATACAGTATCTTCAAGCATAAACAACTTAATTTAGACCGGATCCAGGCCATTCTCATTCGATTCACTGGAATGATAGTTTAATATTTTTAATTTATATGTAAAAAAATTAAAATCTCGAGCTCAAAGGCCAAGTTATCTCGTATAGAGATTTGGACCAAATGTTATGAAAAGATCAAAAGTTGCCGCTCGTGTATGCTGGATTAATTTCAATTGTAACTTTCCCATTAGAATCAATCTTGAATTTTGACTTCTGAGAATATGTAAGAATTGAGCAAGTCAAAGTACATAATTATTACGATCAAGTTTAATCGAAACTATATAAGCAAGATTGGGTACCACGACATCAATTGGTGCACTGGAATTGCATATTTCAAAATTAAAAAGAACAGTCAAGAAATGAGGTAAAGTTCAACGTTAAATGTAGGACTAGTTGCAAATGGAGTTGTTAGACACTTAGACTAATTAACGCTCTGAAGTTAGATACCATAAAAGAATAAAATATAACTAGCTGAATTCTATAAACTAATTAATGGAGTTGTGAGTCCTAGAGTTTTATATAAAGTTTACTAAGCATAAGTTAAGAGATTTAAAATTCAAAATATACAACAACCAGATTATAAGTATCAAGCCTTCAATCATGTTATTATATACACGATCAAGAATAAAAAATTATGTATTTGTTAGAAAACCAATGATATGAACATTGATTATTCATAGCTCAAAAAGATAATTGATTTAGCAAGCTCTGAGGCTGTCTATTAGATCTCTCAACAGAACCATTTTTTCTTAATCTTGATGAGACCTTGATCCACTCCTTCCAAAAGGTTTGATTTTATCACCAGGCTGGGAATTGATGGAGAGATGATGGCCAAAACTTTAACTTGACTTCTTGTACATCACAATTGACTCCAAATAAATTTACATAACATGTAAAACCCATCATTTTCTAAATTAATCTCTTAATTAATTCTGTGTAATTATTATTAATTAGACACGCCCTGCACTTTTAAGGAAGGAGACAGTCTTGGTGATCTCCCTCAAAGGCTTGCCTGTGTACCTGAGCATATTGTACACCCAAGCACCACACACAGCCCCAAGAATTGGTGCAACCATGTATATCCATATGCCCTTATATTGTTTTGACACTATTGCTGGCCTCAAGCTTCTTGCCGGGTTCATTGATGCTCCTGAAATTGGCCTGTGCAAATAGGAAATATCATTAATATACAATTTGCTTGATTTTGAATTATTTATAAGATAAATACGAAAAAGTTATCAGATGTGAACATCTGCAATATAGTTTCTGTATTTTAGTCAAACCCAGCAAACATATCCAGCAAACATGACATTATAATCTACTATAGATTTTAGAAGCGATTAAGTACATACCCGACAAACATAACATTAAGTAACACGGTGGAGCCAACTGTGATCCCGGCGAGCTCACCAGTCTGTATATATAAACAACAACAGAACAAATAAAATAACATACACTAGATCAGATGTGAAAGGTCAATGTATTTTGCAAGTTAATCTGCTCAAATTAAATCATATTTTAGGAATATAATTTATCATAAATTAAAATAAGAGGCAAGAGGATGGGAACTTACAGCTCTGTTGTCGGTGCCGACACCGGATATGATAAATATGAGGTAGAATGTGATGATGAACTCAATCACGAATGATTGAGTATCTGACCCAGCTGGAAGGGTTCCTGCAAAATGATCTTGTTTTCCATCGAATAGCAATCCCAGTGTTCCTGCTGACAGTGTTGATCCAAGAACTTGAGCTACTATATAAGCGGGAACCTGCCACATATATAAACACAAATACATTATAAAAAAAGAATGGATATTGACGATTGGTTACAAATTTATAGAAACATTTCTTGTCATTTTAGAAAATTGTAACTAGGTCAGTGCCCCACCCAGAAATCTATAGAAAATTGTCATTTTTGTTCACGGGGTATATATATTTTGCTCAAACAAAGCTTGAAAAATGAAGAAACTCATACTTGGTTAGATTCAGATTGATCTGAAAGAAGATTTTAAAAATCTATTTCTATCAAACCCTTTTTCAAACTCTGCTGCTAATAAATGGAAACTTGGAAAATAATCTGATAAGAAAATGCATTTTATAAGCAGGCAATTAAGTTGTTTGTCAAAAATACAATTACTAAATATGGTAATACTTACTGTTATTCTGCTGTATGCGTATATTATATATCTGTTATTAAGATTGTTATATAACTAAAGGATGGGATTAAGGTAATCTGACCTATTAACACATTAATTATCGAATTCTCTGAGTTGTAAAATAATTTATATTGCTATTACCATAAAATTAGTTAACGTAGGTGGTTAATCCATTTAAGAAATTATAATTTTGTTATTTTATGGAGAGCACAACAACAAGTTTATTGCTACTTATCATTTATGCTAGATGTTGAGCGTAGGTAGTACCAAAGATACCGTAGTGGATTAAAGTCAATCGTAGTCGAGCTGATAGTATCACGGTCTGGCGTCGACAATGTTGAGTGGTGGTTGGACATTAAGTACCCAGTGTGATGTCAGGCTGAGTGTATCAATAGAAGTTATTACTAGTGAAATTGCATGACCTTTGCATCTAATGTTTAGGTTTGTATTTATGGGAAGGAGTTTAAAGCTCATTAGGGTCGGTTGAAGAGATCGTGCCATAAGATCTCAGGTGTAGGATAGGATAGGCCTATGCAGCCATTTATTGGACTTGGTCTGCTTTGACTTGGTCTAGCCTACTGGTGAGTAGCTGATAGACTTTTGGGCTTTGTTCGACTGTTTTGGATCAGTTTGTAGGCTCAAGTCTACTTTAAAGAGTTTTTTGACCACTGCATAATGATTTGTTAAAGTAATTTGAATAAAGGAACTAATATTATGAAATTTTGTATATCTTCAACAGATGTTGTTTTAGGTCTTGTCCAACTAAGCTCAATCTTCCATACAGTGCACACAATTAATAATTTTTTTATTATTATTATAAATATTATTAAAATCTTTCCTATAATTTAGTGTATTCGTTAAAATTCTCCCTCTAGTTTTATTTATGATCAAAATTCCCTACATAATTTTATTTTATAGTCTATTTCTCCCATGGAATTAGTTTTAAATAGCAAAATACCCTTGACTGTTAATTTTTCTATTAGGAATATTATTAAAATCCCTATCTATTTTGGTATATTAGTTAAAATCTCATCCTAATTTCATTTATGATCAAAATTCCTTAATAGTTTTATTTTATATTCAAATTGCCCATCTACCATCAGTTTTAATTACAAAAATACCATTAACCTTTAACTTTTTTGTTAAAAACTTTAGGGCATTAGGGTATAAAAGTAAATATATATATATATTAAATTAAAGTTGTTTGGGGTAATTTCTGTACATGAAATCGCCATGTCACCGAAAGACCAATACGCTGACGTTTAGTCTTGAAATGACTTTCCAAGTCGAGGGCAACTTTGACATCATTTCACTGCTGAGCATGTTTTAACGTTCTCGACAAACATTAAATACTTGTCAGCATAAAGTATGACACAATACTGATGTTCTCGGATAAAGCTGCCCACATTAAATGTATATGACAACCTTTACAGTAGACCTGACTAGGTCCCGTACCTTGTCATTGAGGAGGTCAAGTGCATTTAATACTCATAAATCACAGGTTACTGTTCAACCACTTATACTGTCACATCTCTGGACAGGTGCTCTGAGAATACAGGTATTTCACGTTTCAGGAAGCATACAACCGACCAAACTTGTTGAGACAATTGAACATTCCCTTAGTAGAAGGGCACAAAGAGCATGTTAGGACTACTAGACATTCATTTAGTTAAGAAGAGGTAAAGGAAGCTATTTACTATGATTTCACCCGTTAAGAAGAGGTAAAGGAAGTTGTTTACTATGATTTCAGCAACCCTAAAAACTCTTAATACTTGTTCATTTATTTCCCCATAACACTTGAACTGACTTGATCGTCGGAACTTAATTGCCGGCACAAGTCCGACACTCATTATCGATCATTCTTTGTTTTCAGGTATCTTCTCAAGCGTTCGTAACCGTTAGGTTCTTGTTGTAGCCGAGAACCTTCTCAGCAACTGAAAGACCCAAACAACACATAATCGGCTCAACTAACCACGAAACTACCTTACGTGGCATCGTTGACCCTTGTTGACTATCTGGCCCATTTTTTACAGTCAACAAAAGTATTTTAATTTATAATATCAATGAATCTCTACAATCCATCATATGATAGACGGTAGATATCAAATATAAAATATTAAACAATTAAATAATTTAAAATCTATAGAGTTGGACGGTGGATGTCCATCTTTTAATTTTTAATTTTTTATTTATTTTTAATTTTTATGTATTTTTTAATATATATTTTTTGTGTTTATGATCTCTACCCTCCATCTATGGAGATGGACGATAGAGATCTATCTCTTAATTTTTTTTTATTTATTTCTTAATATTTTTAAAATTTTTTATGTATTTTTTTAAAAACATTTTGTGTTTATGATCTTCACCTTCTATCTATGGAGATAGACAGTCGATATTCATCTTTTTATTTTTAATTTTTTAATATTTTATATTTAATCTCTATCGTCCATCATATTATGAACGGTAGAGATTCATTCATATTTTTTGGAGCTACATGAGAGAGGTATGTTTTTACCATTATGGTATTTTTTGTGAACTATTGGAAATATTATAGGTAGTTTTTCTGGATTCCTCCTTATGGAGCTATCTACGCGTTTAAGCTTTTTTTTTTTTTTTTTTTAAGGGGGTACAATTATAATATTAATAACTGCTGGGACCTGTCGAGATCAATCATTAAACGTGCGGCTCGGATATCTACTCCCATAACGCGAGATCAATCATTAAATGTGCGGTCCGGATATTTACTCCTATAATGGGAGACATCTACTCCCACAACAAGGGGGAAAAACTATTCACACCTATAATTTTATGAAATGATTACTCTAGGTTAATATGAATGCAATTGAGTCAACAAATTATAAGTAGAAAGCTTGTTTGAGCAGAAGTGTTGAACTTGAATTATAAGTAAAATTCACTTTATGATTGTGGCTTCACTTTCTTTTCATTTTATTCATACAGGAACTTGGTTTTTATGTTCTTCTAATTGCTTCTAGGGGATTGGTTGAGATATATGCCTTCAAATGATATGAATATTTGCTAATTAAAGCTAGATATTCATTCATTAATTGTATTCAATTTCTAATTCATTATTCAGATTCAGTCAACCTTGAGGAAGTTAACATAACCATAATTGGGTCCATTATTATTATTATTTTTTTTTCAGTTAAAATAATAACTGATATCTTGTCTTTGTTCGCCAATTTCTCTCCCTTTTCCACCTTCCATTTTACCTCAAGGGTGCGTTTGGTACTTGGACGGGACAGAACAGGGTAGGACGGGACAGGACAGGACAGCTGTTCCATATTGTGTTTGGTATGTCTGGGACAGAACTGTGTACTGTACTGTTATGCTTTTGGTAAGGCTGGGACAAGACAATACAAGATGTTTAAATGACCAGAGTACCCTTCTTGTCCTGTCTAATGTTTGTTACAACATATTAGTGATAAATGGGACATGACAGAACAAAATTTGAATATTTTTATTAAATATAATCCATACCAAAAGAATATGGAATTCCATAAATAAAAATAGATGGTTGGAGATTGTATTGAAAAGAAAATAAAAAAAATGAATTTTTTTATAAAATAACCAATTTAAAAAATTAAAATTTTGTATTTTGTATTTTTGTGTTCTTGGTGGATCTCCACACCAAGAACTCATAAACACAAAAAAATATAATAATAATAATAATAATAAAATTTCAAAAGCATATATATATATAAAATTTTATGATTCCTTCCATTTTTATTTTTTTGATTTTTTCTATGCTTTCTTCATTTTTGTTTTTCTGGGTTTGCTGCAAAAAAAATGTCTTTTTTATTCTTAAAAACTTGATGTGGGTCTTGATAGGAGGATAGGAAGAGAGAGAGGATTGAGTAGAGAGAGAGAATAGAGGTGCAAGAGAGGAGATGAGAGGCGGATGAAAAAAAATTTATGTTTTTTTTTATATGTAATGGTTTATTTGTAATTTTTAAAATAAATAAGGGTATATCAGTCATTTTAGACCTTATCCCATGTTATGCTACAGTTTGTCCTAGGGTCTAGCATGGGACAAGATTTTGGGTTTTTTGTCCCATGTTGTCCAACGCCCATGTCGCACCAAACATGGGACATGAGCAACTTATCCCATGTTGTCCTGTCCTGTCCCATGTACCAAACGCACCCCAAGAGTCAAAAGGGTCGAGGATTCTTTCCTATTGAAGCTTTTGCAGTAGATTTTATAGAGAGAAACAATACACAAGTGTACACGTGCCACAGGATCATTAAAGCCTCAACAAAAAACCTATAGAAATTTGTGCACTGTTTTATAAATTTAGTAACGTTCGTGTATGTTTATTTTTATCTCTGAATATTTATTTCTTCAACCCTCTGAAACGTGTCTACCTTCAATTTTATGAACTTATGGGGGTCAAAGCATAAATTGTTTAGGGGCTTACAGAACTGTTTTGAAACTAGAGGAAAAATTGTAATTTTAGTGGACAGCGTGGCAGTCCGCATTCTAATGAATAATTTTTCAAACTATTAGGGACGGAAATGAAAAAGTAAAATTTATAGGGACTTTTTGGATTTGTACGGAACAAATGTAATTTATCACTACAACGGTCACACCTCACATCCTACATGTCCAAAGTCCATTGGTTCGAGGCATGTGTCCACCACATGACCAAGGGAAAATAAAGACGAAGAAGCAAATCAGGGAAAGGAAAATGAAGGACCATAGATAATGTGACATGTGGTAGAGCTGTGAGGAACTGTTTGTCTCCGAGAGGCTATAAATACACATGCACATTCATTTGAAAGGTTTGGGCTACTATTTTTTACATTTATTTCGTTCCTTTTCATTTTTGGTTCATATGGAAAAACTTAAAGATATACTTTTCTATACTAACTTGGGTGTCGGAGCGTGGTAGCCAGACCACCACCGACAACCACACTGACCCCAAGCTTTTATCTGTCCTTGCAGACTTTTCCAGGAGAACATTTTGGGACTCATTCAAGAAGAGCGGCATAAACACCTAGAGACATGTTCAGAGTATTGTTTATCCATTCCGATCTTATCTTATGCATGTTGATGAATATTCGGAATAACAATTTTAGTTTTATTTGTTCGAGTTGATAGCTATTTCTTCATACGCTTTTATGTATTGTATTTGGAGAGTGTCTTAGATATTATCTTTAAGAGATATATCTATACATTTTCTCTTTACTTGTTAACTTTAAGTTTGTTGCTAAATTTTGAGTTAACGCTATTTTTAAATTTTTATAAACAATATAGCACATTTTTATTACTGTATGAATTTTAGCATATTTTTAACCATATTGAAAATTATATTAAAGGCACCATTAATGAATTTAATATATTGAACTTTTATGAACTTATAGGGGGTCAAAGCATAAATTGTTTAGGGTCTTAAAAGAACTGTTTTGAAGCTAAAGGAAAAAGAAAAACTACAATTTTAGTGGACAGCGTGGCCGTCCACATCTCAATAGCTAATTTTTCAAACTATTAGGGGTCAAAATGAAATATCAGAATTTATAGGGACTTATCTATAGTAATATTTTAGATTAGTACGGAACAAATGTAATTTATCACTACAACCATTACCTAATGGCTCTATGCAACTTTGACATATAAACTTATCTATCTCTACTCAATTTATGTCTTCGATGAGCCTTAAAACTTTCCTATCAACATTATGGAGTTTCCAAATGATTCTTGAGGATATTTGGGTTATTCATACATATCAAATGATCATTAATTAATATTTAAATCTTTTTATTAACTCTTTGATTATGAAGAGATTCTTTTATACTTAATTTGTCATGTTGTATTTGAGTGTGAAAAATATTTGTTGAATGTAGAGAACTACCTGTAAGGGTTGAGAATCCAAGCGTGGGGCATCATTTGGGTGAAATTGGTGATGTATCACCATTATTGTAAGTTGTAAAGATTGAGTCTTGATGACTTTAATTAGTGGAGACGTATAAGATTGGTGAAGCTTAGAAGGATGAATGTAGGTAAGAATTGGCTGAACCTGGTAAATCATTATGTTAGCTTTCTTTATCCATTTTCTCTTAATTTTGAGCAATTTATATATTTTTTTTAAGAGCAATTTATATTTATTGAGTATACTTTTTTTACATTTGCACAAACATCTTAGAATTTTATGTTGTGTCTAAGAAAATGTTTTTGTATTTTTAATTTGTTAATTAGAAGCCCAATTCACTTCCCCTCTTGGATTGTCATTCGATCCAACACAACTAGAATTCAACAAGACAAAAATTGAATTAAATTCCTCATTTATAATAGCACAGGCTAAGCCAAAATAATAGCAATGATATGAGCATTGATTATTCATTGCTCAAAAAGATAATTGATTTAGCATGCTCTGAGGCTGTCTCTTAGGTCTCTCAACAGAACCATTTTTTCTTAATCTTGATGAGACCTTGATCCACTCCAAACCAGACCCTCCTTCCAAAAGGTTTGATTTTATCATCAGGCTGGGAATTGATGGAGAGATGATGGCCAACACTTTAACTCGACTTCTTGTACATCACAATTGACTCCAAATAAATTTACATAACATGTAAACCCCCTCATTTTCTAAATTAATCTCTTAATTAATTTGGTGTAATTATTATTAATTAAGCGCGTCCTGCACATTTAAGGAAGGAGACAGTCTTGGTGATCTCTCTCAAAGGCTTGCCTGTGTACCTGAGCATATTGTACACCCAAGCACCACACACAGCCCCAAGAATTGGTGCAACCATGTATATCCATATGCCCTTATATTGTTTTGACACAATTGCTGGCCCCAAGGTTCTTGCCGGGTTCATTGATGCTCCTGAAATTGGTCTGCGCAAATAGGAAATATCATCATTAATATGCAATTTGCTTGATTTTGAAGTATTTATAAGATAAGTACGAAGGAGTCCTTATCAGATGTGAACATCCGCAATATAATTTTTGTATTTTAGTCAAACCCAACAAGCATATTCGGCAAACATGACGCTACAATCTAATGTAGATTTTAGAAGTGATTAAGTACATACCCGGCAAACATAACATTAAGTAACACAGTGGAGCCAACGGTGATCCCAGCTAGCTCACCAGTCTACATATATAAACAATAACAGAACAAATAAAAGAACATACACCTGATCAGATGTGAAAGACTAACGTATTTCGCAAGTTAATCTGCTCAAATTAAATTATATTTTGGATTGATAATTTATCATAAATTAAAATAAGAGGCAAGAAGATGGGAACTTACAGCTCTGTTGTCGGTGCAGACACCGGATATAATAAACATGAGGTAGAATGTGATGATGAACTCAATCACGAATGATTGAGTATCTGATCCAGCTGGAAGTGTTCCTGCAAAATGATCTTGTTTTCCATCGAATAGCAATCTCAGTGTTCCTGCTGCCAGTGTTGATCCAAAAACTTGAGCTACTACATAAGCGGGAACCTGCCACATATATAAACACAAATACATTATAAAAAAAAGAATGGATATTGACGTTTGGTTACAAAATTCATAGAAACATTTCTAGACTTTAGAAAATTGTAACTAGGTGAGTGCCCCACCCAGAAAAAGACAACCAGTAAAATGCAACTGTCAGTGGTGCTTCTTTTATAATCCCATTCATTACAGCCAAAACAGTATTAAAGATGACAGCCCAGTTTTTAAGTACCATAGTTTCTTGTATAGCAACCAAACAGATCAAAGTTGGCAGGTGTTGTTTACCATTTCCAGGAAAAAAATAACAAAAAATTGACCTGTTTTTTATTTTTAAAAAAATTTGGTGGGCTTACTTGTTTCCATGGAAATCTTTTGCAGGTTGCAAAAGCAATGGTGACAGCAGGGTTGAAATGGGCACTAGAGATATGGCCAACAGAGTAAACGAGGACCATCACAGCCAACCCCCACACTATAGAGATCCCGGGAAGCGTCACCACTTTTTCGTAATCAGAATTCACCACCACCGACGCACAACCCGCAAATATCAAGAAATATGTACCCAAAACCTCAGCAATTATCTGCACATAATTGATGTTGAAGATGGTGACCAGACGAAAACGGTCAAATGGGATTTTGAAAACAAGGAATAATAATTAATTGAGTTAGAAATTCAACGGTGGAGAGTTGCTGTTACCTTTTGCGTGAAAGGAATAGAGAAGCCAGAGTCCTCTTTGGGTTTGGAGGACGAACATGCAGGATTTTGAATGGCTTCATCTTTCACAGTTAGAGTAACTCCATGGTTTCCATTCCTTGAAATCTCTGCCATCTATTGCACAACACAATTGCAATGACCAACAAAGAGGGAGAGAGAAAGAGAAATTTCAGATTTCTGCTCAACTAGCAAGAACAGAGCAAAGCATGTCCAATTTATGCACGAGAAGATCCAACAAGAAAGGAGAGAGAGAGAGAGACGTGGGGTTTTTTTTGTTTTTGTTTTTACAAAAAATACAGAGGCCAATTTTTTATCTTCGCCTAATGTCCCAAATGAACTCAGGACGCCGTGATTGACACTAAGCGAGAAAGGATTTGGTTTATAGTTAGTGTAATAAAAACAAATACAAAAAATTACGCTGTATTTCTTCTGTTTACATTTTCTTACGTTCCTTTTTAAGTTTTGTTCACGGGGTATATATATTTTGCTCAAACAAAGCTTGAAAAATAAAGAAACTCATACCTGGTTAGATTTAGATGGATCTGAAAGAAGATTTTAAAAATCCTTATCTATCAAACTCTGCCGCCAATAAATGGAAACTTGAAAAATAATATAATAAGCAAATGCATTTTATAAGTAGGCAATTAAGTTTTTTGTCAAAAATACATTTACTAAATATGGTAATACTTACTGTTATTCTGCTGTATGTGGATATTATATATCTGTTATTAAGATTGTTATATAACTAAAGGATGGGATTAAGGTAATCTTACCTATTAACACATTAATTATCCAATTCTCTGAGTTGTAAAATAATTTATATTGCTATTACCATAAAATTAGTTAACGTAGGTGGTTAATCCGTTTAAGAAATTATAATTTTGTTATTTTATGGAAAACACAACAATAAGTTTATTGCTACTTACCATCTATGCTAGATGTTGAGCGTAGGTAGTATCAAAGATACAGTAATGGATTAAAGTCAATCGTAGTCGAGCTGATAGTATCACGGTCTGGCGTCGACAATGTAGAGTGGTGGCTGGACATTAAGTAGCCAGTGTGATGTCGGGCTGAGTGTATCAGTAGAAGTAATTGCTTGTGAAATTGCATGACATTTGCCTCTGATGTTTAGGTTTGTATTTATGGGAAGGAGTTTAGAGCTCATTAGGGTCGGTTGAAGAGATCGTGCCACGAGATCTCAGGTATAGGATAGGATAGGCCTATGCAGCCATTTATTGGACTTGGTCTGCTTTGGCTTGGTCTAGCCGTAGTTGATATTCGACTGTTATAGATCAGTTTGTAGGCTCAAGTCTACTTTAAAGCGTTTTTTGACCACCGCATAATGTTTTATTAAAGTAATTTGAATAAAGAAACTAATATTATGAAATTTTGTATATGCTCAATAGATGTTGTTTTATGTCTTGTCCAACTAAGCTCCATCTTCCATACAGTGCACACAATTAATAATTTTGTTACTATTATTATGGATATTATTAAAATCTTTCCTATAATTTAGTGTATTCGTTAAAATTCTCCCTCTAGTTTCATTTATGACCAAAATCCCTTACATAATTTTATTTTATAGTTTATTTCTCCCCTGCCATTAGTTTTAACTATCAAAATATCCATGACTATTAATTTTTCTTTTAGGAATATTATTAAAATCTCCCTCTATTTTGGTATATTAGTTAAAATTTCCTCCTAATTTCATTTATAGTCAAAATACCCCCAATAGTTTTATTTTATATTCAAATTGCGCATCTACCATCAATTTTAATTACCAAAATACCATTAACCTTTAAATTTTTTGTTAAAAAGTTTAGGGCATCATAATATAAAGGTATATATATATATATATATATATATTAAATTAAAGTTGTTGGAGGTAATTTTTGTACATGAAATCGCCCTGTCACCGAAAGACCAATACGTTGACGTTTAGTCATGAAACAACTTTCCAAGTCGAGGGCAACTTTGACATCATTTCACTGCCGAGCATGTTTTAACGTTCTTGACAAACATTAAATACTTGTCAGCATAAGGTATGACACAATACTAATGTTCTCGGATAAAGCTGTCCACATTAAATGCATCTGACAACCTTTGTAGCAGACCTAACCAGGTCCTGTACCTTGTCATTGAGGAGATTAGGTGCATTTAATACTCAGAAATCGCAGGTTACCGTTCAACCACTTTATATGTCACATCCCTGGACAGACGCTCCAAGAATACAGATATTTCACGTTTAAGGAAACAAACAGTCGACCTATTAAGACAATTGAATATTCCCTAAATAGAAAGGCACAAAGGGAATGTTAGGACTACTATAAATACATTCAGTTAAGAAGAGGTAAGGGAAGCTATTTACTATGATTTCACCAACCCTAAAAACTCTTAAAACTTGTTCATATATTTTCCCATAACACTTGAACTGACTTGATCGTTGGAACTTAATCGCCAACACAAGTCTGACACTCATCATCAATCATTCTTTGTTTTCAGGTATCTTCTCAAGTGTTCGTAACTGTTAGGTTCTTGTTGTAGCCGAGAACCTTCTTAGCAACTAAAAGACCCAAACAGCACATAATCGGCTCAACTAACCACGAAACTACCTTACGTGGTATCGTTGACCCTTGTTGACTATCTGACCCATTTTTTATAGTAAATAAAAGTATTTTAATTTATAATATTAATGAATCTCTATAATTCATCATATGATAAACGGTAGAGATCAAATATAAAATATTAAACAACTAAAAATTTTAAAAAAAATTTAAAATCTACAGAGTTGGACGGTGGATGTCCATCTTTTAATTTTTAATTTTTAATTTATTTCTTAATTTTTATGTATTTTTTAATTATTTTTTTTGTGTTTATAATCTCTGACCATCCATCTATAGAGATGGACGGTGGAGATCCATCTCTTAATTTTTTATTTATTTTTTAAATTTTTTATGTATTTTTTTAAAAACATTTTGTGTTTATGATCTTCACCTTCTATCTATGGAGATGGACAATGGAGATTCATCTTTTTATTTTTAATTTTTTAATATTTTATATTTAATCTCTATCGTCCATCATATTATGAACGATAGAGATTCATTCATATTTTTTGGAGCTACATGAGAGAGGTATGTTCTTACCATTATGGTATTTTTTGTGAACTATCGGGAATATTATAGGTAGTTTTTCTGGATTCCTCCTTGTGGAGTTATCTACGCGTTTAAGCTTTTTTTTTTTTTTAAGGGGGTACAATTATAAGATTAATAACTGCTGGGACTTGTTGAGATCAATCATTAAATGTGCGGCTCGGATATCTACTCCCATAACGCGAGATCAATCATTAAACGTGCGGTCCGGATATCTACTCCCATAATGGGAAACATCTACTCCCACAACAAGGGGGAAAAACTACTCACACCTATAATTTTATGAGATGGTTACTCTAGGATAATATGAATGCAATTGAGTCAACAAATGATAAGTAGAAAGCTTGTTTTAGCAGAAGTGTTGAACTTGAATTATAAGTAAAATTCACTTTATGAGAGTGGCTTCACTTTCTTTTCATTTTATTCATACAGGAACTTGGTTTTTATGTTCTTCTAATTGCTTTTAGGGTATTGGTTGAGATATATGCCATCAAATGATATGAATATTTGCTAATTAAAGCTAGATATTCATTCATTAATTGTATTCCATTTCTAATTCATTATTCATCAGATTCACTCAACCTTGAGGATAACCATAATTGGTTCCATTATTATTATTATTATTATTTTAACTGATACCTTGTCCTTGTTCGCCAATTTCTCTCCCTTTTCCACCTTCCATTTTACCTCAAGAGTCAAAAGAGTCGAGGATTCTTTCCTGTTGAAGCTTTTGCAGTAGATTTTTATAGAGAGAAACAATACACAAGTGTACACGTGCCACATGATCATTAAAGCCTCAACAAGAAAAGCTATAGAAATCTGTGCACTGTTTTATAAATTTAGTAGCGTTCGTGTATGTTATTTGTATCTCTGAATATTTATTTCTTCAACCCTCTGAAACATGGCTACCTTCAATTTTATGAACTTATGGGGGTCAAAGCATAAATTGTTTAGGGGCTTAAAGAATTGTTTTGAAACTAAAGGAAAAACTGTAATTTTAGTGGACAGCGTGGCCGTCCATGTCCCAATGACTAATTTTTCAAACTATTAGGGGTGAAAATGAAAAAGCAAAATTTATAGGGACTTATCTATAGTAATATTTTGGATTTGTACGGGACAAATGTAATTTATCACTACAATGGTCACACCTCACATCCTACATATCCAAAGTTTATTGGTTTGAGGTATGTGTCCACTACACGATCAAGGGAAAATAAGAGACGAAGAAGCAGATCGGGGAAAGGAAAATGAAGGACCATAGATAATGTGACATGTGGTAGAGCTGTGAGGGACTGTTTGTCTTCGGGAGACTATAAATACACATGCACATTCATTTGAAAGGTTTGGGCTACTCTTTTTTACATTTATTTCGTTGCTTTTCATTTTTGATTCATATGGAAAAACTTAAAGACATACTTTTCTATACTAACTTGGGTGTCGGAGCGTGGTAGCCAGACCACCACCGACAACCACACTGACCCCAAGCTTTTATCTGTCCTTGCAAACCTTTTCAGGAGAACATTTTGGGACTCATTCAAGAAGAGTGGCATAAACACCTAAAGACATGTTCAGAGTTTTGTTTATCCATTAAAATCTTATCTTATGCATGTTGATGAATATTCGGAATAACAATTTCAGTATTATTTGTTCGAGTTGATACCTATTTCTTCATATGCTTTTATGTATTGTATTTAGAGAGTGTCTTAGATATTATCTTCAGGAGATATATCTATTTATTTTCTCCTTGCTTGTTAACTTTAAGTTTATTGCTAAATTTTAAGTAACACTATTTTTAAATTTTTTTAAACAATATAGCACATTTTTATTACTGCATGAATTTTAGCATATTTTTAACCATATTGAAAAATTATATTAAAGGCACCATAGTAGGATCTAATATATTGAACTTTTATAAACTTATAGGGGTCAAAGCATAAATTGTTTAGGGTCTTAAAAGAACTGTTTTGAAACTAGAGGAAAAAAGAAAAACTGTAATTTTAGTGGACAGCGTGGCTGTCCGCGTCTCAATGGCTAATTTTTTAAACTATTAGGGGTCAAAATGAAATATCAGAATTTATAGGGAATTATCTATAGTAATATTTTAGATTAGAACGGAACAAATGTAATTTATCACTACAACGATTACCTAATGGCTCTATGCAACTTTGACATATAAACTCATCTCTTTCTACTCAATTTATGTCTTCGAAGAGCCTTAAAACTTTCCTATCAACATTATGGAGTTTCCAAATGATTCTTGAGCATATTTGGGTTATTCATACATATCAAATGACCATTAATTAATATTTAAATCTTTTTATTAACTCTTTGATCAGGAAGATATTTTTTTGTACTTAATATGTCATATTGTATTTGAGTGTGAAAATTATTTGTTGAATGTAGAGAAATACCTGTAAGGGTTGAGATTCCAAGTGTGGGGCATCATTTGGGTGATGTATCACCATTGTAAGTTGTAAAAATTGGGTCTTGATGACTTTAATTAGTGGAGAAGTATAAGATTGGTGAAGCTTAGAAGGATGAATGTAGGTAAGAATGGGCTGAATCTCGGTAAATTATTATGTTAGCTTTATTTATCCATTTTCTCTTAATTTTGCGCAATTTTTATATATATATATATATATATATATATATATATATATTTAAGAGCAATTTATATTTATTGAGTATATTTTTTTTTTTACATTTGCACAAACATCTTAGCATTTTATATTTTGTCTAAGAAAGTGTTCTTGTATTTTTAATTTGTTAATTAGAAGTCCAATTCACTTCCCCTCTTGGATTGTCATTCGATCGAACACAACTAGAATTCAACAAGACAAAAATTGAATTAAATTCCTCATTTATAATAGCACAGGCTAAGCCAAAATAATAGCAATGATATGAGCATTGATTATTCATTGCTCAAAAAGATAATTGATTTAGCACGCTCTGAGGCTGTCTCTTAGGTCTCTCAACAGAACCATTTTTTCTTAATCTTGATGAGACCTTGATCCACTCCAAACCAGACCCTCCTTCCAAAAGGTTTGATTTTATCATCAGACTGGGAATTGATGGAGAGATGATGGCCAACAGTTTAACTCGACTTCTTGTACATCACAATTGACTCCAAATAAATTTACATTACATGTAAACCCCCTCATTTTCTAAATTAATCTCTTAATTAATTTTGTGTAATTATTATTAATTAGGCACGCCCTGCACTTTTAAGGAAGGAGGCAGTCTTGGTGATGTCTCTCAAAGGCTTGCCTGTGTACCTGAGCATATTGTACACCCAAGCACCACACACAGCCCCAAGAATTGGTGCAACCATGTATATCCATATGCCCTTATATTGTTTTGACACTATTGCTGGCCCCAAGCTTCTTGCCGGGTTCATTGATGCTCCTGAAATTGGTCTGCACAAATAGGAAATACCATTATTAATATACAATTTGCTTGATTTCGAAGTTTTTATAAGATAAGTACGAAGGAATCCTTATCAGATGTGAACATCCGCGATATAATTTTTGTATTTTAGTCAAACCCAAAAAAAAAAATCCGGCAAACATGACGGTACAATCTAATGTAGATTTTAGAAGTACATACCCGGCAAACATAACATTAAGTAACACGGTGGAGCCAACGGTGATCCCGGCTAGCTCACCAGTCTACATATATAAACAACAACAGAACAAATAAAAGAACATACACCTGATTAGATGTGAAAAACTAACGTATTTCGCAAGTTAATCTGCTCAAATTAAATTATATTTTGGATTGATAATTTATCATAAATTGAAATAAGAGGCAAGAAGATGGGAACTCACAGCTCTGTTGTCGGTGCCGACACCGGATATGATAAACATGAGGTAGAATGTGATGATGAACTCAATCACCAATGATTGAGTATCTGACCCAGCTGGAAGGGTTCCTACAAAATGATCTTGTTTTCCATTGAATAGCAATCTCAGTGTTCCTGCTGCCAGTGTTGATCCAAGAACTTGAGCTACTATATAAGCGGGAACCTGCCACATATATAAACACAAATTCATTATAAAAAAAGAATGGATATTGACGTTTGGTTACAAAATTCATAGAAACATTTCTAGACTTTAGAAAATTGTAACTAGGTGAGTGCCCCACCCAGAAAAAGACAACCAGTAAAATGCAACTATCAATGGTGCTTTTTTTATAATCCCATTCATTACAGCCAAAACAGTATTAAAGATGACAGCCCAGTTTTTAAGTACCATAGTTTCTTGTATAGCAACCGAACAGATCAAAGTTGGCACGTGTTGTTTACCATTTCCAGGAAAAAAATAACAAAAAATTGACCTGTTTTTTATTTTTAAAAAAATTTGGTGGGCTTACTTGTTTCCATGGAAATCTTTTGCAGGTTGCAAAAGCAATGGTGACAGCAGGGTTGAAATGGGCACCAGAGATATGGCCAACAGAGTAAACGAGGACCATCACAGCCAATCCCCACACCATTGAGATCCCGGGAAGCGTCACCACTTTTTCGTAATCAGAATTCACCACCACCGACGCACAACCCGCAAATATCAAGAAATATGTACCCAAAACCTCAGCAATTATCTGCACATAATTGATGTTGAAGATGGTGACCAGACGAAACCGGTCAAATGGGATTTTGAAAACAAGGAATAATAATTAATTGAGTTAGAAATTCAACGGTGGAGAGTTGCTGTTACCTTTTGCGTGAAAGGAATAAAGAAGCCAGAGTCTTCCTTGGGTTTGGAGGACGAACATGCAGGATTTTGAATGGCTTCATCTTTCACAGTTAGAGTAACTCCATGGTTTCCATTGCTTGAAATATCTGCCATCTATTGCACAACACAATTGCAATGACCAACAAAGAGGGAGAGAGAAAGAGAAATTTCAGATTTCTGCTCAACTAGCTAGAACAGAGCAAAGCATGTCCAATTTATGCACGAGAAGATCCAACAAGAAAGGAGAGAGAGAGAGAGAGAGACGTGGGGTTTTTTTGTTTTTATAAAAAATACAAAGGCCAATTTTTTATTTTCGCCTAAGGCCCCAAATGAACTCAAGACGCCGTGATTGACACTAAAGTGAGAAAGGCTTTGGTTTATAGTTAGTGTAATAAAAACAATTACAAAAAATTACATTTTATTTCTTCTGTTCTACAATTTCTTATTTTCCTTTTTAATTTTTGTTCATGGGATATATATATTTTGCTCAAACAAAGCTTGAAAAATAAAGAAACTCATACCTGGTTGGATTCAGATTGATATGAAAGATGATTTTAAAAAATTTTATCTATCAAACCCTTTTTTAAACTCTGCCGCCGATAAATGAAAACTTAGAAAATAGTTTGATAAGCAAATGCAATTTATAAGCAAGTAATTAAGTTGTTTGTCAAAAACACAATTACTAACGATGGTAATACTTACTGTTATTCTGCTGTATGCGTATATTATATATCTGTTAATTAAGGTTGTTGTATAACTAATGGATGAGATTGAGGTAATCTGACCTATTAATAGCTTAATTATCCAATTCTCTGAGTTGTAAAATAATTTATATTGCTACTACCATTTATTAGTTAACGTAGGTGGTTAATCCATTTAAGAATTATAATTTTCTTTTTTTGTGGAAAGCACAACAATAAGTTTATTTTCCAAAAAGAAAAATGAAATAATTTTCAACTGAATAAAGATTTGACACATCAAATAGGATTATTAATTGCTTTTTATTATTAAACATAATCGAACTGATAGTACCAAGGTCTGGCGTTGATAGTGTAGAGTGTTGGCTGGGCAGTAAGTAGTCAGTGTGATGTAGAGCTGAGTGTATCAGTAAAAGTAATTGCTTGTAAAATCGCCTGACCTTTGCTTTTTGTCTCTGAAGTTTAGGTTTGTATTTATGGCAAAGAGTTTGGAGCTGGTTCGAGTCTGTTGAAGAGATTGTGCCACGAGATCTCAGGTATAGGATATGATAGGCCTATGTAGCCAATTATTAGAATTGGTCTGCTTTGACTTAGTCTAGCCTACTGGTGAGTAGCTAATACACTTTTGGGCTTTGTTCAATTGTTTTGAGTCTGTTTGTAGGACAGAAGATACTGGGAAGGAAGAAATAGAATAAAGGCCACACCTTTTGATTCATTGATATCGAAAATATATAGAGTACAGATTACAAAAGATTGCAACAGAAACACAACTAAGCTTCTTAAACTGATTCCTAAAAATATAAATTGAGCTGTTACATAAAATATAAATTGAAACTAAAAATATCTTAACAATATCTTAAACAGATACAACAAGTATGGAGAGATTTATGGACTGGTTGACTTCGTCTATTATGCCCCCTCAAGATGGAGCTTGGGTACAGAGTCCAATCTTGGTTTTGAGAGTAAGAAACGGAGTTCGGGACAACGGCTTTGTAAGTGCATCAGCTAGTTGGTCGGAACTGGAAAACATGAGCTACATGCAGAACTCCTAATTGTACTTGATCACGAATAAAATGGAAGTCAATAGACACATGCTTCATCCTGGAATGAAAAACTGGGTTGGAACAAAGATTAGTGGCCCCGATTCACAGTAAATCACAGGCGAATGAGAGAGGGACACACCAAGTTCTCCTAAGAGAGAACACACCCAATTGAGTTCTGCAGTAGTATTTGCTACAGACCAATACTCTGCCTCAGTGGTGGAACGTGCAATGGAGCGTTGTTTGTTCCCAGCCCAATCGGCATCAGAAAAGGCATGCAAGGAGAGTGGTGAATCACGGTAGAGGAGGATGCTGTCATTGATCGAACCACAAAGATATCAAAGAAGTTGCTTAATTAGAGCCCAATGATCTATGGTTGGTCTTGTAACATCCCAAAAGTTCGGATAATTTAATTTGAATATGTGAATAAAAATTTTGTGATTTGAGGGGTGTAAACGTAATTAAAAATATGTTTATTTTTTATGGTTTCCAGGTGAACCAAATTGAACGGTTGAAAATGATGCGTGAAGAGAAGAGTGAAAAAACTGAGACAGTGAGTATCGCGACCACTCATCGCGACTACAGATCGCGATGAACTGCTCGCGATGAGAAATGGTGATTCTTGGCAGTGAGTATTGCGACCTAGTCATCGCGACCACAGATCGCGATGAACTGATCGCGATGAAAAGATGAAATTCGGGCAGTGAGCATGGCGATCACCATCGCGACCAAGATACCGCGACGTGTGATCGCGATGAAGGCGGTGAAGTTGGTCTAGTGAGTACAGCGACCTGGTCACCGCAACCACAGGTCGCGACGACCGAAAAATTTTTAAAAAAAATAAGCTTGTCGAGGAAGTCAACAGAAAAATAGAAAGGGAAAAGAGAGACCGAGAGAGAGAGAGAGAGAGAAAAAGAAAAGAAAGAAGAAGAAAGAAAGAAGAGAAAGAAGAAGGAGAATGAAGAAGAAGAAGAAGAAGAAGAGAAGAAGAAGAGAAAGAGAAAAGGAAAAGAGAAAGAGAAAGAAGAGGAAAAAGAAAACCCTAGAAACGCGATTTGTCGAAAGAAAACGGTATCCAGGTTGGTGTACATCCGTTTTCGAACTCTTTACAAAACGTAGTATATATTTTCAGTCTGAATCTGCACTTTATTTAAATAACCTATTGATTATATGTCTCTATTGTTTTTCTTGGAATGATTTTATTAGAGATCGCATTTTGATCGTATTTCGAGTATTACGATTTCGTTAAAAATACTTGATTTAGACTTTTGTATGAATATTGCTTACTTTCCATGAAAACCTCATGTATTTTTGATGAATATTGTGTGAATTGTATATTTATTGCGTAACTGTTGATTTGTAACTTACAGTGAATATCTAAAAATGTTTTATCGAAACGGCCCTAGGATACTTAGACATAGAAATGGATATATGAGGTTGGTATACCAGCTGGGTTCAGTGAGCAGTACTGCACCGACATTGACATTGCTATTGATGATTGATTATGTACCTCCTCATGGATTCGTCCAGGGGTAGGGAGACACGTACCTCATCACAGAGAATTCCTGGGATGGGGAGATATGTACCTCTCTAGGGTCCGAACCCTCGGTCTTAGAGTAGGGAGATACGTACCACTCTTAGGATTCGTCCTAGGGTGGGAGCTATGTTCGACAGACAGTCACTGTGGTCGAACGACCCATATTCCAGTCCTGGTATATGTTAAGTATTCAAGAGGGCCAGAAATGAATGATTTGGATAATATATTGATAAGTGAATTTCGAAATCAATTGTATACGTTTATGCTTTGGTTTTACGTGAATTATTTATTGTAATGAGTGTCCCTTTGAAATGATTTCAACCGTTTTATTTCTGTAATTGATTTGCATTGTAAATGATTTGCATTGAATATATTTATATTTGATTATAATGTGATATTTCGTTATATTCTGAAAGATTATTTCTGATTTTAATACTTAAGTTTAGTGTACACCCACTAAGCAGTATTGCTTAGCGCGTTAGTTTTGTTTCTAATGCGTAGGTACTAAAGATACCGAGGACGGAAAGGACTGAAGAGGCACAAGCTGCAGAGAAGAGTTCAGAGTCACTACAGTGATTTGGGTAGTTATAACATTTTGTATATTATATTTGGATTAGCGTGCATATACAGAAGTCTGTAATTTCGAAGAGTTTATCTTTATATTTTGTAAATAATTTTATGATTTCTGTTTTTCATTTTTTAGAATGTTTGTAAATATTGAATTATGAATTCTTTTATTTTAAAACTGTGGAAAAGTCGCACTAAACGGCAGAGTGCGCAAGTGATTAAAAACGATATTTGAAGTGTTGTTGTAATTTGTATTTGATTTGAGTTGTGGAAAAACAGGTTTTGGAAAATCCAAAAAACAAAGGAAATTCTGCCGAAATTTTGTAAAAATATGATTTGATGGGCTCACTCGAAAATGTTTTTAAATTATAAACTATGTGGTTTTCCAATGGTTTGAAAATTTATTTGATGAGCTCACAATGGTTTGACAATTTATGAAGTGGATTGAGAAAGTTTTGAAAACCCGGTAGCGCTCCCTGGGTCGATCCAGTCGGGTCGGGTCAGGGGGTGTTACAGGTCTATGCATGAATTGGGAGAGTTTATTGACTGCAAATGCTATGTTCGGCCGAGTAAGTAATAAGTATTGTAGGCTCCCAACAATGGCATGATATTCAGATGGATCCAAGAGTGGAGAACCAGAATTCAAAGTGATTGGAGGTGTGGTGGGAAGATGTGTGAGAACAGGTTTCGCTTCCAACATCTTTGTACGAGCAAGAAGATCCATGATGTATCGTCGTTGGGAGAGAAATAGTGTGTTTTAAAATAGGAACCGCTGGGTGTCCTAGTCTGTGATGCCACTCAGAGGAAGTTGTCTTGACACTAGAAAATTCTAACAGAGGAGTGGTTGGTGGAGAAGAGGTTGGCCATTCATACACCCCATCCTTCGTTTGTCCCTTCAAAAGGATTGTTCCTGTGTGAATTTCCTTAACAAGAAAGGAAAACGGTAAGAATTCAATAGAGACATTATTTGAAAGACAAAATTGTGAAATGGAGATTAAATTTTTCTTCATATTAGGAACACATAGAACATTGTTTAATGTAAAGGTAGTGCTAGGAGTTTTGAGAGAAGTGGAACCAGTGTGAGTGATAGGGAGACCCGTGCCGTCGCCGATCATGATATCGTCAGAACCTGTGTAAGGTGCATGAAGGGATAGATTGGTCAAGTCAGCAGTCACATGGTGAGAAGCACTACTGTCAAGTAGCCATGTTGGATTATGAGAGGATGTGTTTGCAGCAAAATGTGCCCAAGGCTTCTATGGTGTTGGAGAGGTTATCATTGGATCATTTGTACTGGCGGATGACTGAACTGGAACAAGACGAAAAGATGGACACTTCTTGGTTGTATGTCCTTGAATCCCACAGATCTGGCAGTGGCCAAGATATGGATGAGGAGGAGGTCTATCATTTCGATCGGAATTTGACCCGGCATTGTATGATGGAAGGGAAAGATTGTTGTAGTTTGGTGATGGGCGCTAGCCTGTGCTATTGTTTCCAGAGTTTGGTGGAGGACGCCAATGATTGCCATTATTGCCCAAGGTGTTTGAAGGACGCCAGTTGTTGCCATTATTACCTGAGTTGTTTGAAGAACGCCAGCCAGAGTTGTTACGATTTGCAGGATTTGCTGATGTTGGAAAGTGATTAGGTTCTGGTTTTGTTCCAGGAAGTGTTGTTTAAAAGCTTCTCATGAAGCTCATCAAATGAGATGGTGGTGTCACGGGCTTGGACTGCGCGCACCAATTCCTTATATTCATCACTAAGACCATCAAGAATTTTCTCCGTGAGATCGTCTTCATCCATTGGTGCTCCAAGAATAGCAAGTTCATCAGCCCAAGATTTTACTGTTTGAAGAAAGTCTGTAACATTTTGAGAGCCCTTGGTCGGATTTTTAAGATGACTTTTTACTTTCTTAATGCGTCCTCGGGATGGCTTGGCATATGTGTTTGCTAGAATTGTCCATGCTTCCTGAGATGTCTTTGCTCGAGCAATAAAAGGGATGATGGTGGGAGAAAGTGATCCAACAAGAGCATTGAGTATTAACTGATCTTGTCAAGACCATAAGCTATAAGCAGGATTTGGTATAGTGGTGTCATTTTGGGTAATAGTGGCAGGTGGGGAAGGTTTTGATCCATCTACGTATCCTAGGAGGTCATAACCAACGAAAAGAGTGTGAAATTGAAGTTTCCAGGAGATGTAATTGCTGGTGGTGAGTTTGAGTAGGGCTTGGGCTGAGATATTTATGGCAATGAGAATGTTATTTGGTTCATTTGTGTTGCGAATAATAGGATTGGGAATTATGTTGTTTCCTGTGGTCATGGTTGTTGTGGCTTAGGAGAGAGCAGCAGTATAAATTTTTAAGGGCTCTGATAGCAACAGAAGATACAAAGAAGGAAGAAATAGAATAAAGGCCACACCTTTTGTTTCATTGATATCAAAAATATATAGAGTACAGATTACAAAAGATTGCAACAGAAACACAACTAAGCTTCCTAAACTGATTCCTAAAAATATGAATTGAGCTGTTACATAAATTACAAATTGAAACTGAAAATATCTTAACAATATCTTAAACAGATACAACAAGTATGGAGAGATTTATGGACTGGTTGACTTCGTCTATTAGTAGGTCCCCCCTCTAGTTTCATTTATAACTAATAAACCAAAATCTCCCACATAATTTTATTTTATAGTCTATTTCTCCCATGCCGTTAGTTTTAACTACCAAAATACCCTTGACCGTTAATTTTTCGATTAGGAATATTATTGAAATTCCTTTCTATTTTGGTATATTAGTCAAAATCTCCTCTTAATTACCCCGTCCAAATAGTTTCATTTTATATTCAAATTACCTATCTACCATCAGTTTTAATTACCACCCCAAATAGTTTCATTTTATATTCAAATTGCCTATCTACCATCAGTTTTAATTACCAAAATATTCTTAACCTTTAACTTTTTTATTAAACATTTTAGATCACCAGGGTATAAAAGGTAAATATCTATATATATTTAATTAAAGTTGTTGAAGGTAATTTCTGTACATGAAATTGCCACGTCACGGAAAGACCAATATGCTGACGTTTGGTCTTGAAATGACTTTCCAAGTCGAGGGCAACTTTGACATCATTTCACCGCCGAGCATATTTTAACGTTCTCGGCAAGAGTTAAATACTTGTCAGCATAATGCATGACACAATACTAATGTTCTTGGATAAAGTTGCCTGCATTAAATGTGTCTAACAACCTTTGCAGGAAACCTGACCATGTCTTGTACCTTGTCATCGAGGAGGTCAGGTGCATTTAATACTCAAAAATCACAAGTTACCGTTCAACCACTAATGCTGTTACATCTCTAGACAGGCGTTCCGAGAATACAGATATTTCACATTTAAGGAAATAAACAGCCGACCAGGTCTGTTGAGACAATTGAACATTCTCTAAATAGAAGGGCACAAAGGGAATGTTAGGACTACTATAAATATGTTTAGTTAAAAAGAGGTAAGGGAAGCTATTTACTACGATTTCCCCAACCGTAAAAACTCTTAAAACTTGTTCATTTATTTTCCCATAACACTTGAACTAACTTGATCGTCGAAATTTAATCGCCGGCACAAATCCGGCACTCATCAATCATTGTTTGTTTTCAGGTGTCTTCTCAAGTGTTCGTAACCGTTAGGTTCTTGTTGTAGCCGAGAATCTTCTCAGCAACCAAAAGATCCAAACAGCATATAATCGGCTCAACTAACCACGAACTACCTTACATGGCATCGTTGATCTTTGTTGACTACCTGACCCATTTTTTACAGTCAACAAAAGTATTTTAATTTATAATATCAATGAATCTCTACAATCCATCATATTATTACCCGTGGATCCAAAATAAAGCCTTCCATAGATCCAATTGGCGTATCAACCATTTCCGGACAAACTCATCAGCCTCTACAAAAGCCTTGGAATCTACCTTGGTGCACAGGATTGGAGAATATTACATGGAATTTTCCATTGGAACGCCAAAAGTTAAGTATTAGTAAATCTTAATTGTATATTTGACTATTAGGAATTGTTAGGTGAATATTAGGTGAGTGTTTGTTATATGCTTGACTTTATGTGTTATTAGGTGAATATTAGGTGAGTGTTTGTTGTACTTTTGACTTTATGTATTGTTAGGTGAATATTAGTTGAGTGTTTGTTGTACTCTTGACTTTATTTGTTGTTAGGTGAATGTTAGTTATATATTAGACTTTATGTGTTATATCTTCATATATATATATATACCACACAAGGTTAATGAAAATTTTGTACATTATTCCTTCAATATATTTTCTCCCACTTTCTTCATTTTACACATTTCTTTCATTATATTTTCTGGCAATTCTATTATTTTACATGGTATCAGAGCCAAGTTTCTGATCCGGACAACGTCTTGCATAGAATTTCCATCGAGCAACTTCAACAGCTTTCCCGTCTTCATCAAAGATGAGTTCAAGCCGTGATGCTGGTAATAAATACACTTATGCAAATGCGACAGGTCTGTATCCATTTTCTAATACTTCAATTAATTTTGTATTTACAAAGCTATGGATTTTGGATAGTGGAGCCACCGATCATATCACTTCTGATTCCACATTTCTCACCAAAACACAATCATCATCCATACCTATTGTTAATTTACCAACAGGATCTACAGCATCAATCACTTCAACTGGCACTGTATCTTTTAATTCTAACATCACTTTAGATTATGTTTTATGTGTTCCTAGTTTTCGATTAAATCTAACTGTAAGCAAACTTACCTCTGCCTTAAATTGTTGTGCCATTTTTTTTCCCACCTTTTGTGTCCTACAGGACTTGGCTACGGGGAAGATGATTGGCTCTAGTAAACAACATGGTGGTCTCTATTACATGCCTCCATTGCAAAGGATGTCAATATGTCATCAAATTTCACAGCCTTCCAATCTATGGCATATGCGTCTTGGACATCCATCACCATCTCGTCTTAAATTAGTTTCTTCCTTATTATCTTTAAACAATATTTTTTATGATAACAATTACATTGTTTGTCCCATGGCAAAACAAACAAGACTTCCATTTCCATTAAGTTCCATAGCAATTCATGCTCCATTTGATTTATTGCATTGTGATATCTGGGGTCCTCACAAAGCTCAAACACACTCAGGGGCACGATTTTTTCTTACCATTGTAGATGACTTTACAAGATGCACATGGATATTCCTTATGCAGCACAAATCTGAAACTCAAAACATTTTGAAATCTTTTATTGATTTTGCTCACACTCAATTTCATGCATATGTAAAGCAGTCAGAGTAGACAATGGTTCTAAATTTTTATCTACGAAAAACTTTTTTAGACTTCATGGCATTGAATATCAACGCACTTGTGTTTACACTCCACAACAAAATGGAGTCGTTGAAAGGAAACATCGTCATATTCTCACCGTGGCACGGGCATTACTTTTTCAATCCCATTTACTGTTACATTTTTGGGGTGAATGTGTTTTAATTACAGTTTATCTCATTAACCGGCTGCCATCACCATTGCTCTCAAATAAAACACCTTTTGAAATGTTATATAGTCGCCCGCCATCACTTGATCACTTAAAGGTTTTTCGTTGTCTATGTTATACAACTGTTGTACAACCCATTAAAAAATTTGAACCTCATGCCAAGTGTTGCATTTTTGTTGGATATCCGACTAGGCAAAAGGGATACAAACTATATGACATGGAAACCAAGAAATTTTTTGTCAGTCGTGATGTCAAATTTCATGAAACCATTTTTCCTTTTTCATTTATCTCAACCCTATCCACTTCTGATTTTGTGGTGACTAATTTCATATATGAGACCATAGAAATGCAACCTATCACTCCACCATGTCCTTTTAATACCAATCCTCACCAACCCAAGCAAACAGAAACATCTAATACACATGAACCCATCTCACCCACACCTGTTGTTCCCTCCAGCATTAATCAACCTTCCACAAACACACCAGACGCTGAAACTTCACCACCACTTTCAGACCCATCAAACATTCCTCCTGATGTCATCTCGGGCACATCAGTCTACCTCTGCACCAAGTCATATACCAGGTACTCGATATTCACTCTCTAATTTTCTTTCCTACTCACGTTTTTCACCTTCCCATTCTACTTTTCTAGTTAACATCACAGATCACACCGAGCCTAAAAATTATGCTCAAGCTGTCCTTAATCCACATTGACGACAAGCTATGAATACAGAATTAGAAGCCTTGCAGCTCAACAACACATTGAGCTTAGTCCCTTTGCCCATTGGCCACAAACCGATTGGTTGCAAATGGATCTACGAAATCAAATACAAATCTGATGGTACCATTGAACGCTACAAGGCTCGTCTTATTGCTAAAGGATACAATCAAGTTGCGGGCATTGATTATTAAGAAACATTTTCTCCAACAGCAAAGCTTACAACACTTCGTTGTCTTCTTACTGTTGCTGCTGCTCGCCATTGGCACATCCACCAATTGGACGTTCAAAATGCTTTCCTCCATGGCGACCTCCATAAAGTTGTCTATATGGAACCTCCACCTAGTTTCCACCGACAGGGGGAGAACATTGTATGTCGGCTCAATAAGTCTCTTTATGGACTTAAACAAGCATCAAGAAATTGGTTTTCCACATTTTCAGATACTATCATAAATGCCGGCTATCAACAATCAAAGGCTGATTATTCCCTTTTCACCAAGACTCAAGCTACTTCTTTTACAGCAATTATTATATATGTCGATGACATACTTCTCACAGGAAATGATCTACATGAAATGAAACATCTCAAAATATTCCTTCTTAAACGCTTCCGTATCATAGATCTTAGAAACTTAAAGTACTTTCTCGGTATTGAATTCTCTTGCTCCAGAAAAGGTATTTTTATGTCACAAAGAAAGTATGCGTTTGACATTTTACAAGATTCTGGATTCCTAGACGCATGTCCCAAAAATTTTTCAATGGAGCAGAATTTGAAACTTACTCCCACTGATGGAGCATTGCTAAATGATCCAACAAAGTACAGAAGACTAATTGGCAGATTGATATATCTTACAGTGACGAGACCCGATATAGTTTATTTAGTTCGTACATTGAGCCAGTTTATGCAAGAACCTAGAATGCCTCATTGGGACGCTGTCATTTGAATCCTCAAATACATCAAAGGTACACCTAGTCAGGGATTATTACTTCCCTCCAAAAACAGTTTAATTTTGAAAGTTTTTTGTGATTCAGATTGGGGAGGTTGTCGTGCCACAAGAAGATCAGTTACAGGCTACTGTATTTTCCTTGGAAGTTCTCTCATATCATGGAAATCTAAGAAGCAAGTCAATGTTTCTAGATCATCAGCTGAGGCTGAATATCAAGCAATGGCTAACACATGTTTGGAGTTAACTTGGTTGCGTTACACACTACATGACCTAAAGGTTCTTCAAACAACTCCTGCACCATTATTTTGTGACAATCAGGCAGCTTTACACATTGCTGCAATGAGCGTACAAAGCACATTGAGATAGACTGTCATATAGTACGAGAAAAAATACAAGCCGGAATAATTAATCCTTCTTTTGTTCTTTCACACTTGCAATTGGCTTATGTATTTACGAAGGTTTTAGAAAAGGATCAGTTTGTGAATTTACATAACAAGTTGGGACTTCATAATATTCACTCTCCAACTTGAGAGGGAGTATTAGTAAATCTTAATTGTATATTTGACTATTAGGAATTGTTAGGTGAATATTAGGTGGATGTTTGTTATATGCTTGACTTTATGTATTATTAGGTAAATATTAGGTGAGTGTTTGTTGTACTCTTGACTTTATGTGTTGTTAGGTGAATATTAGGTGAGTGTTTGTTGTACTCTTGACTTTATGTGTTGTTAGGTGAATATTAGGTGAGTGTTAGTTATATATTAGACTTTATGTGTTATATTTTCATGTATATATACCACACAAGATTAATGAAAATTTTGTACATTATTCCTTCATTACATTTTCTCCCACTTTTTTCATTTTACACATTTCTTTCATTATATTTTCTGGCATTTCCATTATTTTACATTAAGCAAGTTGGAGCTGTTGATACAGGGAGCGATCTCATTTGGACACAGTGTAAGCCCTGTGAATACTGTTACAAGCAAAAGCCTCCAATATTTGATCCCAAAGCATCCTCAACCTATAAAAGTATACCATATACTTCTACCGATTGCAATGCACTGGGTAGAAATAAACGTATGATTGAACCAAACTTATGCGGTTACGAGTACTCATATTTGGAGAAGTTGAAAACTAAAGGTGATCTTGCTCATGAAAACTTTATCATTGGTTCCTCAACTGGCTTTGATATTGTTTTTGGTTGCGGCCACAAGAACACAGGAGAATTCGAGGAAAATGGATCCGGCGTCATCGGTCTCGGTGGCGGCCCTCTTTCCCTGATCTCTCAATTGAGCTCAACAATAAAGGGAAAGTTTTCATATTGTTTGGTGTCTCAATTGAGCTCAACAATAAAGGGAAAGTTTTCATATTGTTTGGTGCCCACTTCCGCAAATGCGAAAAGCAAGATAAATTTTGGCAAAATCGGTGTGGTTCCAGGAGGTCCTAATGTAGTTTCAACTCCTTTGGTCGAGAAAACGCAGAAAACGTTCTATCGCATCACATTAGAGGCCATTAGTGTTGGAAACAACAGGCTAGACTACACAGGCACATCAACCATTGTTCGACCAGGTAACTACATGATACTTGATATAGGTTCAACATATTCGTATCTTGACCAAATATTTTTTAACAAATTGAAAGAAGCCTTGGTGAAAGCAATTGGGTCCAGAACTGACAGAGACCCAGACGACGATTCTCGGGTATGTTTCAAAGTATCAAGCAGCGGTCGCCAGAATATTCTTCCCTCGATCACGGTTCATTTCACTGGGGCTGATTTGAAGTTGCAGAAAGTAAACAGGTTCATTGAAGCCAGGAAGGATATAGTGTGCTTCGCATTGTTAGCAGCCCAACCTGAAGAAAAAGTTGCCACATTTGGAATGTGGAGTCAGACCAACTTTGTGGTTGGATATGACGTCCTCGACCAGAAGAAGGTTTTCTTCATGCTAACTGACTGCACCCAGCTATAGAAACAAATGTTTACCAGGTTTATGATAACTATGGTTTTGCTATAATTGTGGGCTTATAAAGCAATAAATAGAAAATGACCATTTACTTGAAATGATTCAAATAATAATATCATTGTGATTAATTATATTAAGTGTTCGTATGATACGGTTTCTCCGAGCATAACCAACTTAATTTGAACCTGATTCAAGGCATTTTCATTCGATTAATTAAAATGACAGTTTCATATTTCTAATTTATATGTAAAAAGATTAAAATTTGAAGCTCGAAAGTCGAGTTATCTCCTAAAGAAATTTGGACCAAATGTTGATAAAAAGGTCAAAAGCTTCCACTCGTGTATGCTGGATCAATTTCAGTTGTAGCTTTCCCATTAGAATCAATCTTGAATTTTGTAGGATAAGTTTTTGTTCCATTAACAAACCGAATTTTGACTTCTGAGAATATGTAAGAATTGAGCAAGTCAAAGAACATAATTATTACGATCAAATTTAATCGAAACTATATAGGCAAGATTGGGTACCACGACACCAATTGGTGCACTGGAAGATTGCATATTTCAAATTTAAAAAGAACAGTCAAGAAATGAGCTAAAGTTCAATGTTAAATGTTGGACGAGTTGCAAATGGAGTCGTTAGAAACTTAGACTAATTAACGCTCTGAAGTTAGATACCATAAAAGAATAAAATATAATTAACTGAATTCTATAAACTCACGTGAGTCCTAGAGTTTATGACTATTGTTTTCTATAAAGTTTACAAAGTATAAGTTATGAGATTTAAAATCCAAAATATACAACAACTAAATTATAAGTATCAAGCCTTCAATCATGTTATTATATACACGGTCAAGAATCAAGGAATTATGTATTCGTTAGAAAACCAATGATATGAGCACTGATTATTCATAGCTCAAAAAGATAATTGATTTAACATGCTCTGAGGCTGTCTATTAGATCTCTCAACAGAACCATTTGTCTTAATTTTGATAAGACCTTAATCCACTCCAAACTAGACCCTCCTTCCAAAAGGTTTGATTTTATCATCAAGTTAGGAATTGATGGAGAGATGATGGCCAATATTTTAATTAGGCACGCCCTGCACTTTTGAGGAAAGAGGCAGTCTTGGTGATCTCTCTTAGAGGCTTGTCTGTGTACCTGAGTAGATTGTACACCCAAGCACCACACACAGCCCCAAGAATTGGTGCAACCATGTATATCCATATGCCCTTATATTGTTTTGACACTATTGCTGGCCCCAAGCTTCTTGCCGGGTTCATTGATGCCCCTGAAATTGGCCTGCGTAAATATGAAATATCATTAATATACAATTTGCTTGATTTTAAATTATTTATAAGATAAATACGAAAAAGTACTTATCAGATGTGAACATCCGCAATATAGTTTGTGTATTTTAGTCAAACCCAACAAATATATTCGGCAAATATGACAGTATAATCTACTATAGATTTTAGAAGTGATTAAGTACATACCCGGCAAACATAACATTAAGTAACACGGTGGAGCCAACTGTGATCCCGGCGAGCTCACCAGTCTGTATATATAAACAACAGCAGAACAAATAAAAGAATATACACCGGATCAGATGTGAAAGCTCAATGTATTTTGCAAGTTAATCTGCTCAAATTAAATCATATTCTGAGAATATAATTTATCATAAATTAAAATAAGAGGCAAGAAGATGGGAAGTGGGAACTGACAGCTCTGTTGTCGGTGCCGACACCGGATATGATAAACATGAGATAGAATGTGATGATGAACTCAATCACAAATGATTGAGTATCTGACCCAGCTGGAAGGGTTCCTGTAAAATGATCTTGTTTTCCATCGAATAGCAATCTCAGTGTCCCTGCTGCCAGTGTTGATCCAAGAACTTGAGTTACTACATAAGTCGGAACCTGCCACATATATAAACACAAATACATTGTAAAAAAAGAATGGATATTGACGATTGGTTACAAATTTATCAAAACATTTCTTGTCATTTTAGAAAATTGTAACTGTCAATGGTGCTTTCTTTATAATCCTATTCATTACAGCCAAAAGTCCAAAACAGTATTAAAGATGACAGCCAGTTTTTAAGTACCATGGTTTATTGTTTAGCAACCAAACAGATCAAAGTTGGCACGTGTTGTTTACCATTTCCAGGAAAAAAATAACAAAAAATTGACCTGTTTTTCATTTGAAAAAAAAAATTGGTGGGCTTACTTGTTTCCATGGAAATCTTTTGCAGGTTGCAAAAGCAATGGTGACAGCAGGGTTGAAATGGGCACCAGAGATATGGCCAACAGAGTAAACGAGGACCATCACAGCCAATCCCCACACTATTGAGATCCCAGGATGCGTCACCACTTTGTCGTAGTCAGAATTCACCACCACCGACGCACAACCCGCAAATATCAAGAAATATGTACCCAAAACCTCAGCAATTATCTGCACATAATTGATGTTGAAGATGGTGACCAGACGAAAACGGTCAAATGGGATTTTGAAAACAAGGAATAATAATTAATTGAGTTAGAAATTCAACGGTGGAGAGTTGCTGTTACCTTTTGCGTAAAAGGAATAGAGAAGCCAGAATCCTCTTTGGGTTTGGAGGACGAACATGCAGGATTTTGAATGGCTTCATCTTTCACAGTTAGAGTAACTCCATGGTTTCCATTGCTTGAAATCTCTGCCATCTATTGCACAACACAATTGCAATGACCAACAAAGAGGGAGAGAGAAAGAGAAATTTCAGATTTCTGCTCAACTAGCTAGAACAGAGCAAAGCATGTCCAATTTATGCACGAGAAGATCCAACAACAAAGGAGGGAGAGAGAGAGAGAGAGAGAGAGACGTGGGGTTTTTTTTGTTTTTGTTTTTACAAAAAATACAGAGGCCAATTTTTTATCTTCGCCTAATGTCCCAAATGAACTCAGGACGCCGTGATTGACACTAAGCGAGAAAGGATTTGGTTTATAGTTAGTGTAATAAAAACAAATACAAAAAATTACGCTGTATTTCTTCTGTTTACATTTTCTTACGTTCCTTTTTAAGTTTTGTTCACGGGGTATATATATTTTGCTCAAACAAAGCTTGAAAAATAAAGAAACTCATACCTGGTTAGATTTAGATGGATCTGAAAGAAGATTTTAAAAATCCTTATCTATCAAACTCTGCCGCCAATAAATGGAAACTTGAAAAATAATATAATAAGCAAATGCATTTTATAAGTAGGCAATTAAGTTGTTTGTCAAAAATACATTTACTAAATATGGTAATACTTACTGTTATTCTGCTGTATGTGGATATTATATATCTGTTATTAAGATTGTTATATAACTAAAGGATGGGATTAAGGTAATCTTACCTATTAACACATTAATTATCCAATTCTCTGAGTTGTAAAATAATTTATATTGCTATTACCATAAAATTAGTTAACGTAGGTGGTTAATCCATTTAAGAAATTATAATTTTGTTATTTTATGGAAAACACAACAATAAGTTTATTGCTACTTACCATCTATGCTAGATGTTGAGCATAGGTAGTATTAAAGATACAGTAATGGATTAAAGTCAATCGTAGTCGAGCTGATAGTATCACGGTCTGGCGTCGACAATGTAGAGTGGTGGCTAGACATTAAGTAGCGAGTGTGATGTCGGGCTGAGTGTATTAGTAGAAGTAATTGCTTGTGAAATTTCATGACATTTGCCTCTGATGTTTAGGTTTGTATTTATGGGAAGGAGTTTAGAGCTCATTAGGGTCGGTTGAAGAGATCGTGCCACGAGATCTCAGGTATAGGATGGGATAGGCCTATGCAGCCATTTATTGGACTTGGTCTGCTTTGGCTTGGTCTAGCCGTAGTTGATATTCGACTGTTATAGATCAGTTTGTAGGCTCAAGTCTACTTTAAAGCGTTTTTTGACCACCGCATAATGTTTTGTTAAAGTAATTTGAATAAAGAAACTAATATTATGAAATTTTGTATATGCTCAATAGATGTTGTTTTATGTCTTGTCCAACTAAGCTCCATTTTCCATACAGTGCACACAATTAATAATTTTGTTACTATTATTATGGATATTATTAAAATCTTTTCTATAATTTAGTGTATTCGTTAAAATTCTCCCTCTAATTTCATTTATGACCAAAATCCCTTACATAATTTTATTTTATAGTTTATTTCTCCCCTGCCATTAATTTTAACTATCACAATATCTATGACTATTAATTTTTCTTTTAGGAATATTATTAAAATCTCCCTCTATTTTGGTATATTAGTTAAAATCTCCTCCTAATTTCATTTATAGTCAAAATACCCCCAATAGTTTTATTTTATATTCAAATTGCGCATCTACCATCAATTTTAATTACCAAAATACCATTAACCTTTAATTTTTTTGTTAAAAAGTTTAGCGCATTAGAATATAAAGGTAAATATATATATATATATATATATTAAATTAAAGTTGTTGGAGGTAATTTTTGTACATGAAATCGCCCTGTCACCGAAAGACCAATACGTTGACGTTTAGTCATGAAACGACTTTTCAAGTCGAGGGCAACTTTGACATCATTTCACTGCCGAGCATGTTTTAACGTTCTCGACAAACATTAAATACTTGTCAGCATAAGGTATGACACAATACTAATGTTCTCGGATAAAGCTGTCCACATTAAATACATCTGACAACCTTTGTAGCAGACCTAACCAGGTCCTATACCTTGTCATTGAGGAGATCAGGTGCATTTAATACTCAAAAATCGCAGGTTACCGTTCAACCACTTTATATGTCACATCCCTGGACAGACGCTCCAAGAATACAGATATTTCACATTTAAGGAAACAAACAGTCGACCAAACCTATTAAGACAATTGAACATTCCCTAAATAGAAGGGCACAAAGGGAATGTTAGGACTACTATAAATACATTCAGTTAAGAAGAGGTAAAGGAAGCTATTTACTATGATTTCACCAACCCTAAAATGTAACATCCCGGATTTTGGGTAATTAATTTTATATATGTGAATGGTTAAAAATTGATGTATGAAAAATCAAAAATGGAGACAGAGAGCATCGCGACCTGGTCACCGCGACCACAGGTCGCGATGGCTTGCTCGCGGTGAAAAACGCGATTTCTGGCAGTGAGCATCGCGACCAGTCACCGCAACCACAGGTCACGATGAGCTGCTCGCGATGACAATGTCAAAATCTGGCAGTGAGCAACGCGACCAAGGGACCGCGAGGTGTGCTCGCGACGAAGGCGGTGCGAATGCTCCAGTGAGCACCGCGACCTGGTGGCGCGACCACAGGTCGCGACGACGGTCGCGGTAGCGAAAAAATTATAAAAAAAAGAAGAAGCTTCTCGCAGAAGCCAGAAAAACAGAAACAGCAAGAAGAGAGAGAAGAGACCGAGAAAAGAAGAAGAAAAAGAAGAAAAGAGAAAGAAGAAGAAAGAGAAGGAAGGAAAGAGAGAGAAAGTAAGTGTGGGTGAAAGAGACAAGGGAAAGGGAAGGAAAAAAGAAATCGTAGAACCGCGACTTCTCGAACGAAAAACGGTTCCCAGGTTGGTGTACTTTTGTTTTTGAAACCGTTACGAAAAGTATTTCGTTGTCATTTTCGTTTTCGTTTTCGTATTTGTTTTCGTGGTCGTTTTCGATTTCGTTTAAAGTTTTCGATTTCGATGTTCGTATGAAAAGTGTTTAGTTTATATGAAAAATTTATGATTGATATATCTATTGATGATTTTGGCACGATTCTATTATAGATCGCATTTTGATTGTATTTCGAATATGTCAATTTCGTTAGAAATATTTGATTTATACTTTGTATGATTATTGTTGATTTTCTTGAAAAGTATTGTGCGAAGTGTATATCTATTGAGTAACTGATTGTGAAAATAGCTTATCGAAACGGCCCTAGGATACTTAGACATAGAAATGGATATAGGAGGTTGGTATACCAGCTGGGTTTTACTGAGCAGTACTGCGCCGCTATTGATTGCTATTGATGATATTCATGTACCTCCTCTTGGATTCGTCCAGAGGCTGCGAGACACGTACCTCCTCAGGATTCGTCCTGGGGGTTGGGAGCCACGTACCTTCCTAAGGATTCGTTCCTAGGATAGGGAGTTATGTACCTCTCTAGGTTCCGTACCCACGGTCCTAGAGTAGGGAGATACGTACCACTCGTAGGATTCGTCCTCGGGTGGGAGTTTGACCCATATTCCAGTCCTAGTATGTTTAATATTCTAGCGGGCCAGAAGTGATTTGAATTGAAAAATGAACCGAATGATTTTATTGATCGAATTCATATGTTGATCTCATTATTGAAATTAAAGTGATTAAAATGGTTTAATGCTTTGATTTTGAAATTTAATTGTTTTGAAATTGATTGGAAATGAAATTTATATTGTGGTTTAATTCTTCTTAAAAGATATTTATATTGTGGTTTATTTAATTGAGTTTATAGTACACCCACTAAACTATATGCTTAGCGCGTTAGTTTTGTTTCTAACACGTAGGTACCAGGGATCCTGAAGAGGCAAAGGATTGAAGAGAAGCTTCCTGCAGACAGAAGAGTAGAATCACAACTTTTGGGTAGATGTTTATGTTTAAGTGTACTATGTTTGATAGGCATGCATATACAGAGGATTTGTAAATATGTTTTGTAATATGTTTTGTAACTAATTATTTATCGATTTCCGTTTCTCATTTTAGAATATTTGTAAATGATGACTTTGAATTATTTTATTTTATAAACTGTTTGTGGAAGTCGCACTAAACGGCAGAGTGCGCAAGTGTTTGAAAATGAGATATTGAAGTGTTGTTGAGATTTGTTTTTGAATTGATTTGTTGAAAAACAGGTTTTGGGAAATCCAAAAAAAACAAACGAAACTCTACCGAATTTTTATAAAAAGTTTATTTAATGGGCTCACTCGAAAACGATTTTTAAAATAATAAACTCTATGGTTTCCAATGAGTCGAAAATTTGTTTTATGGGCTCACAACGATTTTGGAATTTATAAAATGAATTTAGAAAGTTTTGAAAACCGAGTAGCGCTCCCTGGGTCGGTCCAGCCGGGTCGGGTCGGGGGGTGTCACATAAAAACTCTTGAAACTTGTTCATATATTTTCCCATAACACTTGCACTGACTTGATCGTTGGAACTTAATCGCCAACACAAGTCTGACAATCATCATCAATCATTCTTTGTTTTTAGGTATCTTCTCAAGTGTTCGTAACTGTTAGGTTCTTGTTGTAGCCGAGAACCTTCTCAGCAACTAAAAGACCCCAACAGCACATAATCGGCTCAACTAACCACGAAACTACCTTACGTGGCATCGTTGACCCTTGTTGACTATCTGACCCATTTTTTATAGTCATTAAAAGTATTTTAATTTATAATATTAATGAATCTCTACAATTCATCATATGATAAACGGTAGAGATCAAATATAAAATATTAAACAACTAAAAAATTTAAAAAAAAATTTAAAATCTACAGAGTTGGATGGTGGATGTCCATCTTTTAATTTTTTATTTTTTATTTATTTCTTAATTTTTATGTATTTTTTAATTATTTTTTTTGTGTTTATGATCTCTATCATGCATCTATGGAAATGGACGGTGGAAATCCATCTCTTAATTTTTTATTTTTTTCTTAATATTTTTTAAATTTTTTATGTATTTTTTTAAAAACATTTTGTGTTTATGATCTCCAGCTTCTATCTATGGAGATGGACAGTAGAGATTCATTTTTTTATTTTTTATTTTTTAATATTTTATATTTAATCTCTATCGTCCATCATATTATGAACGGTAGAGATTCATTCATATTTTTTGGAGCTACATAAGAGAGGTATGTTCTTACCATTATGGTATTTTTTGTGAACTATCGGGAATATTATAGGTAGTTTTTTATGGATTCCTCCTTGTGGAGTTATCTACGCGTTTAAGCTTCTTTTTTTTTTTAAGGGGGCACAATTATAAGATTAATAAGTGTTGGGACTTGTCGAGATCAATCATTAAATGTACGGCTTGGATATCTACTCCCATAACGCGAGATCAATCATTAAACATGCGGTCCGGATATCTACTCCCATAATGGGAGACATCTACTCCCACAACAAGAGAGAAAAACTACTCGCACCTGTAATTTTATGAGATGGTTACTCTAGGATAATATGAATGCAATTGAGTCAACAAATTATAAGTAGAAAGCTTGTTTGAGCAGAAGTGTTGAACTTGAATTATAAGTAAAATTCACTTTATGATTGTGGCTTCACTTTCTTTTCATTTTATTCATACAGGAACTTGGTTTTTATGTTCTTCTAATTGCTTCTAGGGGATTGGTTGAGATATATGCCTTCAAATGATATGAATATTTGCTAATTAAAGCTAGATATTCATTCATTAATTGTATTCAATTTCTAATTCATTATTCAGATTCAGTCAACCTTGAGGAAGATAACATAACCATAATTGGCTCCATTATTATTATTATTATTTTTTCAGTTAAAATAATAACTGATATCTTGTCTTTGTTCGCCAATTTCTCTCCCTTTTCCACCTTCCATTTTACCTCAAGAGTCAAAAGAGTCGAGGATTCTTTCCTAATGAAGCTTTTGCAGTAGATTTATATAGAGAGAAACAATACACAAGTGTACACGTGCCACATGATCATTAAAGCCTCAACAAAAAAGCTATAGAAATTTGTGCACTGTTTTATAAATTTAGTAACGTTCGTGTATGTTTATTTGTATCTCTGAATATTTATTTCTTCAACCCTCTGAAACATGGCTACCTTCAATTTTATGAACTTATGGGGGTCAAAACATAAATTGTTCAGGGGCTTAAAGAATTGTTTTGAAACTAAAGCAAAAACTGTAATTTTAGTGGACAGCATGGCCGTCTGTGTCCCAATGACTAATTTTTCAAACTATTAGGGGTGGAAATGAAAGCAGAATTTATAGGGACTTATCTATAGTAATATTTTGGATTTGTACGGGACAAATGTAATTTATCACTACAACGGTCACACCTCACATTCTACATGTCCAAAGTTCATTGGTTCGAGGCATGTGTCCACCACACGATCAAGGGAAAATGAGAGACGAAGAAGCAGATTAGGGAAAGAAAAATGAAGGACCATAGATAATGTGACATGTGGTAGAGCTGTGAGGAACTGTTTGTCTTTGAGAGGCTATAAATACACATGTACATTTATTTGAAAGGTTTGGGCTACTCTTTTTTACATTTATTTCGTTCCTTTTCATTTTTGGTTCATATGGAAAAACTTAAAGATATACTTTTCTATACTAACTTGAGTGTTGGAGCGTGGTAGCCAGACCACCACCGATAACCACACTGACTCCAAGCTTTTATATGTCCTTGTAGACTTTTTCAGGAGAACATTTTGGGACTCATTCAAGAAGAGTGGCATAAACACCTAGAGACATGTTCAGAGTTTTGTTTATCCATTCAGATCTTATCTTATGCATGTTGATGAATATTCGGAATAACAATTTAAGTTTTATTTGTTCGAGTTGATAGCTATTTCTTCATACGCTTTTATGTATTGTATTTGGAGAGTGTCTTAGATATTATCTTCAAGAGATATATCTATGTATTTTCTCTTTACTTGTTAACTTTAAGTTTGTTGCTAAATTTTGAGTTAACACTATTTTCAAATTTTTTTAAACAATATAGCACATTTTTATTACTGCATGAATTTTAGCATATTTTTAACCATATTGAAAATTATATTAAAGGCACCATTAATGAATTTAATATATTGAACTTTTATGAACTTATAGGGGGTCAAAGCATAAATTGTTTAGGGTCTTAAAAGAACTGTTTTTGAAACTAAAGGAAAAAGAAAAACTGCAATTTTAGTGGACAGCGTGGCCGTTCGCATCTCATTGGCTAATTTTCCAAACTATTAGGGGTCGAAATAAAATATCAGAATTTATAGGGACTTATCTATAGTAATATTTTATATCAGAACGGAACAAATGTAATTTATCACTACAACCATTACCTAATGGCTCTATGCAACTTTGACATATAAACTCATCTCTTTCTACTCAATTTATGTCTTCAAAGAGCCTTAAAACTTTCCTATCAACATTATGGAGTTTCCAAATGATTATTGAGCATATTTGGGTTATTCATACATATCAAATGTTCATTAATTAATATTTAAATCATTTTATTAACTCTTTGATGAGGAAGAAATTCTTTCGTACTTAATCTATCATATTATATTTGAGTGTGAAAATTATTTGTTGAATGTAGAGAAATACCAGTAAGGGTTGAGATTCCAAGTGTGGGGCATCATTTGGGTGAAATTGGTGATGTATCGTCATTACTGTAAGTCGTAAAGATTGGGTCTTGATGACTTTAATTAGTGAAGTATAAGATTGGTAAAGCTTAGAAGGATGAATGTAGGTAAGAATTGGCTGAATCCCGGGAAATTATTATGTTAGCTTTCTTTATCCATTTTCTCTTAATTTTGCACAATTTAGATATATATATATATATATATATATATTTTTTTTTTTTTTTCTTAAGAGCAATTTATATTTATTGAGTATATTTTTTTTTACATTTGCACAAACATCTTAGCATTTTATATTTTGTTTAAGAAAGTGTTTTTGTATTTTTAATTTGTTAATTAGAAGCCCAATTCACTTCCCCTCTTGGATTGTCATTCGATCCAACACAACTAGAATTCAACAAGACAAAAATTGAATTAAATTCCTCATTTATAATAGCACAGGCTAAGCCAAAATAATAGCAATGATATGAGCATTGATTATTCATAGCGCAAAAAGATAATTGATTTAGCATGCTCTGAGGCTGTCTCTTAGATCTCTCAACAGGACCATTTTTTCTTAATCTTGATGAGACCTTGATCCACTCCAAACCAGACCCTCCTTCCAAAAGGTTTGATTTTATCATCAGGCTGGGAACTGATGGAGAGATGATGGCCAATACTTTAACTTGACTTCTTGTACATCACAATTGACTCCAAATAATTTTACATTACATGTAAACCCCCTCATTTTCTAAATTAATCTCTTAATTAATTTTGTGTAATTATTATTAATTAGGCACGCCTTGCACTTTTGAGGAAGGAGACAGTCTTGGTGATCTCTCTCAAAGGCTTGCCTGTGTACCTGAGCACATTGTACACCCAAGCACCACACACAGCCCCAAGAATTGGTGCAACCATGTATATCCATATGCCCTTATATTGTTTTGACACTATTGCTGGCCCCAAGCTTCTTGCTGGGTTCATTGATGCTCCTGAAATTGGCCTGCGTAAATAGGAAATATCATCATTAATATACAATTTGCTTGATCTCGAAGTATTTATAAGATAAGTACGAAGGGATCCTTATCAGATGTGAACATCTGCGATATAATCTTTATATTTTAGTCAAACCCAACAAACATATTCGGCAAACATGACGGTACAGTCTAATGTAGATTTTAGAAGTAATTAAGTACATACCCGGCAAACATAACATTAAGTAATACGGTGGAGCCAACGGTGATCCCGGCTAGCTCACCAATCTACATATATAAACAACAACAGAACAAATAAAAGAACATACACCTGATCAGATGTGAAAGACTAACGTATTTCGCAAGTTAATCTGCTCAAATTAAATTATATTTTGGATTGATAATTTATCATAAATTAAAATAAGAGGCAAGAAGATGGGAACTTACAGATCTGTTGTCGGTGCTGACACCGAATATGATAAACATGAGGTAGAATGTGATGATGAACTCAATCACGAATGATTGAATATCTGACCCAGCTGGAAGGGTTCCTGCAAAATGATCTTGTTTTCCATCGAATAGCAATCTCAGTGTTCCTGCTGCCAGTGTTGATCCAAGAACTTGAGCTACTATATAAGCGGGAACCTGCCACATATATAAACACAAATTCATTATAAAAAAAGAATGGATATTGACGTTTGGTTACAAAATTCATAGAAACATTTCTAGACTTTAGAAAATTGTAACTAGGTGAGTGCCCCACCCAGAAAAAGACAACCAGTAAAATGCAACTGTCAATGGTGCTTTTTTTATAATCCCATTCATTACAGCCAAAACAGTATTAAAGATGACAGCCCAGTTTTTAAGTAGCATAGCCAAACAGATCAAAGTTGGCACGTGTTGTTTACCATTTCCATGAAAAAAATAACAAAAAATTGACCTGTTTTTTATTTTTAAAAAAATTTGGTGGGCTTACTTGTTTCCATGGAAATCTTTTGCAGGTTGCAAAAGCAATGGTGACAGCAGGGTTGAAATGGGCACCAGAGATATGGCCAACAGAGTAAACGAGGACCATCACAGCCAATCCCCACACTATTGAGATCCCAGGATGCGTCACCACTTTGTCGTAATCAGAATTCACCACCACCGACGCACAACCCGCAAATATCAAGAAATATGTACCCAAAACCTCAGCAATTATCTGCACATAATTGATGTTGAAGATGGTGACCAGACGAAACCGGTCAAATGGGATTTTGAAAACAAGGAATAATAATTAATTGAGTTAGAAATTCAATGGTGGAGAGTTGTTGTTACCTTTTGCGTGAAAGGAATAGAGAAGCCAGAGTCCTCCTCGGGTTTGGAGGACGAACATGCAGGATTTTGAATGGCTTCATCTTTCACAGTCAGAGTAACTCCATGGTTTCCATTGCTTGAAATCTCTGCCATCTATTGCACAACACAATTGCAATGACCAACAAAGAGGGAGAGAGAAAGAGAAATTTCAGATTTCTGCTCAACTAGCTAGAACAGAGCAAAGCATGTCCAATTTATGCACGACAAGATCCACGTGGGGTTTTTTTTGTTTTATAAAAAATACAAAGGCCAATTTTTTATTTTCGAGTAAGGCCAAATGAACTCAAGACGCCGTGATTGACACTAAGGCGAGAAAGGATTCGGTTTATAGTTAGTGTAATAAAAACAATTACAAAAAATTACACTTTATTTCTTCTGTTTTACAATTTCTTATTTTCCTTTTTAACTTTTGTTCATGGGGGTATATGTATATATATATTGCTCAAACAAAGCTTGAAAAATGAAGAAACTCATACCTGGTTAGATTCAGATTGATCTTAAAGAAGATTTTAAAAATCTTTATCTATCAACCCCTTTTTCAAACTCTGCCGCCAATAAATGGAAACTTAGAAAGTAATCTGATAAGCAAATGCATTTTATAAGCAGGTAATTAAGTTATTTGTCGAAAGCACAATTACTAAATATGGTATTATTCGCTGTTATTCTGCTGTATGCGTATATTATTTATCTGTTAATTTAGATTGTTATATAACTAAAGAGGATGGAATTAAGGTAATCTGACCTATTAACAGATTAATTATCCAATTCTTTGAGTTGTAAAATATTTTATATTGCTGCTACCATTTATTAGTTAACGTAGGTGGTTAATCCATATAAGAAATTATAATTTTGTTATTTTATCGAAAGTACAACAATATATTTATTTTCTAGAGAAGATGAGTTCGGCTCAGTAGTTTGTTCCTTGTTAGTATATACTTAGTTTAGTATTAGCCCATTGGGCTTAGTCCTGTATTAGCCCATTGGGCTTAGTCCATTTCCTGTACATCGCCTATACAATCAATATACAGAATTTACATTCTCAACATGGTATCAGAGCGTTGTTTTTGATTTTCTGGTTATCGTGGATTTCCGGCGAATATTCCGCTGCCCTCGTCTTCATCCAGTGCTCACTGTCAGAAGAGAGTGACCGCCGTCACCCACAGACCTTCATCGACTTGAATCCATCAGCACAGCCGCTCGCTCGATCGGCGTCGATCCAATCCGCGTCGAATCAACCAGCACCACCGTCCACCACTTCCCCAGCACCGCGACAACAACGTTACCCAGATCCGTTCGCTGCCTCCAGCGCCGCGATCAGAACGTTGCCAAGCTCCGCTCGCTGCCTCACTTCCCTCGACCACAGCCGCTCGCTGCCTCCACCGCCGCTCACTCGAGCCGCTCACAGACCTTCGTTCTACGGCGTCATCGACGCTGCTGCTGCTGCTTCGAGTTCGCCGCTGCTGCTGCACACCTGCGACGTCGATCTTCGCTGCTGCACACCTCCTTGCACACCTGCGACGTCGATCTTCGCCGCTGCTGCTGCTTCGAGTTCGAGCAGCACACCTGCTCGCTTCCTGCGACGCCGATCTTCGCCGCTGCTGCTCTTTCTTCGTTCACCGGTTCTGCTGCATCCTTCGCCGCTGCTGCAACACCTGGTTCTGCTGCTTTCTTCGTTCCACGGCGTCGACTCTGCCAACGACGCCATCGCAGTTCGCGACGCCATCGCAGTCCGCTGCCACGACGCCCAGATCCGCTCGCTGCCTCCAGCGCCGCGAGCAGAACGTTACCAAGATTCGCTTGCTGCTCCTTTTCGCCATCGGATACACCTTTCGCGGCTCCTCATCATCATCGTAGGAGGCGACAGATTCAGATCGAAAGGAAGGATTTTTTCTGAAGGAAGAAGAAGAGAGAACACAATCGTCGCCGTCATCGACAACAGACGACGACGAATCGCAGTCGCTGTGACAATCATCGGGAGCGACCGGCTGCACGATCCTCATCGCCATTTGGAGCTGCGCCGCGCGCTTGCGTCTCCCCATCGCCCATCGCCGCTGTCATCTTCAAATTTGGAAACAGTGCAGCTACCAATTTGGAAACAGTGCGGCTACCAATTTCAATCTCATTTGATTGAGATTGTTTAACTTTTGGTAAATTACCATTTTACCCCTCAGATTGGTGAAATATTACGTCAGCGCCACTGCCACGTCAGCCCTACTGCCACGTCAGCGCCACTGCCTCGTCAAAAAAAAAAAAAAAAAAAAATCTATCTTGCTCAGTTTTTCGCATAGATTCTCATTTTGGGCTCCGTTTCTCCAGTTGAGGTCGCCATTCTTCATTATGGTGCAACAAAACGAACGAGATATCATTCGTCCTATCAACATTCGCCAAGAGATAGTCAAGGAGTTCATTTCTGAGGAGAACCGTCGGCCTACTCATCACATGTCATCTTCTGATCATGTATTGGCTACACCATCTCCACAGCCTCCTATTGCCACATTCACTGCTCCTCCGCAAATAAACTCTGGGCGACTCACCTCTCAGTCTTCCAAAGGCACTCGCTGCAAGTTTTGTCGTGCTAAAGGCCATGACATCTCAGTTTGTCGCAAACTACAGAAATTTTTGCAAGAGCGGAATATACCTTCTTTTCCTCAGGCAGCTGCTGTATGTCCTCCAGCTCCATTGGCTCTTACAGGTCCATCTTTGGCTTCCTCACTTACTACGGCAGATATTGAGGCAGTACTTCAACAGGTTTTATCTCGAACTTCCACTGCCCTTTCTGTCACCTCAGGTAAACAACCTTGGTTTTTTGATACTGCATGTTGTAACCATATGACTCCTGATGAATCCCAATTTTCTGATAAGGCGTCTTTAGAACATCCTATCACTATTTACACTGCTGATGGAACTCCTATGCCTGTTAGTCATAAAGGAAAAATTTCCTCTTCTGGTTTATCTCTTAGTGACACTTATCATATCCCAAAGTTGTCTCTCAATTTGCTTTCTGTTGGTCAACTTTGTGAATTAGGCATAGATCTTCTCTTTACTAATCATGGTGTGTATGTGCAGGATCCCCGGACGGGTCAAGTGCTTGGGACAGGCCGTAAGGTTGGTCGTATGTTTGAGGTTCATGACTTGAAGATCCCTTCACAAGCTGCTTCGGCCGCTGCTACCATTGCCACCCCATCACCTGATCTATGGCATGCTCGTCTTGGTCATCCATCCTTATCTCGTCTTCAGTTTTTAGCCTCTCAAGGTCATTTAGGTTCAGTTCAGTTTCAAAAATTTGATTGTTCTTCCTGTCATTTTGGTAAGCAAACAAAATTGCCCTTTAGTAATAGTGTCTCATTTTCTTCGGCACCTTTTGATCTTATTCATTCTGATATATGGGGTCCTGCCCCTGTTCCTACTGAGGGGGGGTCTAGATATTTTGTCATATTTGTGGATGATTTTTCTCGATATACTTGGATTTATCTGCTTCATCATAGGTCTGAACTTGTGTCCATTTACCAAACATTTCATAAAATGATTCAAACACAGTTCAATCGCACCGTCAAAGTCTTTCGATCAGATAATGCTCAAGAATATAATGATAAATCTTTCCTATCCTTTTTAGACAGTCATGGGACCCTTACACAGCGATCCTGTCCTTACACATCTCAACAAAATGGTCGTGCAGAACGAAAACATCGTCACATTCTTGATGTTGTCCGCACCCTTCTCATTTCTGCCTCTCTTCCTGAGCGCTTTTGGGGTGAGGCCGCACTCACTGCTGTGTACACCATTAATCGTATTCCTTCACCAACCATACACAACAAATCACCATTTGAGCTTCTCTATGGTCAATCTCCTGACTACTCCTCTCTTCGGGTTTTTGGTTGTGTTTGCTTTGTCTCTCTTCCTCCTCATGAACGCACAAAACTCCAGCCTCGTGCTCGTCTCTGTTGTTTTCTTGGTTATGGTGTATCTCAAAAGGGGTTTCGCTGCTATGATCCTATTTCTCATCGTCTTCGTGTCTCTCGTCATGTTGAGTTTTGGGAACATCGTACTTTCACGAGTCTTCAACAGCTTCCTGCGTCCTCTTCCTCCGAGTCTCCCATTTTTACTGATCTTTTTATCCCTCTCTATCCTGAACTTGTGAAGGATTCTTCGTCATCGACTGCCTCTCCAGACGACTCATCTCCGGCTTTCTCCCCGGCATCTGACCTGCCTGTCTTGGATCCTGTGGCACCACCCTCTCCTGAGTCTCCTGAGTCTCTTGTTGATCCTGAACTCCGTCGTTCCACTCGGGTAAGCATTCCTCCCCCCCATCTCTCTGATTATCACTGCTCTTTTGCTCTTGCCACCCTCTATGAACCTCACACCTATCGTGAGGCTCATACTGACCCTCTTTGGCAGCAAGCTATGTATGAAGAACTAGATGCCCTTCAAAAGAATCACACTTGGGATATGGTTGACTTGCCTCCTGGTCAGTCTGTAGTAGGTTGTCGATGGATTTACAAGATCAAGACCAAGGCCAATGGATCTGTTGAACGATACAAGGCTCGCCTAGTTGCCAGAGGTTTTACTCAGGAATATGGCATTGACTATGAGGAAACTTTTGCTCCTGTTGCTCGCCTTACATCTGTCAGATGTCTTATTGCTGTGGCTGCTGTTCGCCGTTGGCCTCTTTATCAAATGGATGTGAAGAATGCTTTTCTAAATGGAGATCTTCAAGAAGAAGTGTACATGCAACCACCCCCTGGCTATCCTCACTCCGGCAGACAAGTTTGTCGTCTTCGTCGTGCTCTTTATGGCCTCAAGCAGGCTCCTCGAGCTTGGTTTGAAAAATTTAGCTCAGTTGTTGCTCAGCAGGGTTTCACTTCGAGTCCTCATGACACTGCTCTCTTCATCCGACGATCTTCTGCTGGTATCACTCTTATTCTTCTTTATGTTGATGATATGATTATTACTGGAGATGATTCTGCAGGTATCCGCTCTCTTCAGCGCTTCCTTAGTCAGCATTTTGAGATGAAAGATCTGGGCACTCTCAGTTATTTTCTTGGGCTTGAAGTTACCTCATCCTCCGATGGATACTATCTTTCTCAAGCTAAATATGCTTCTGATCTTCTCTCTAAGGCCGGTATCACCGACAATAAGACTGTTTCCACTCCTTTGGAATACAATGCTAAGCTCACTCCCTTGGATGGTGAACCTATATCTGATGCTACTCGCTATCGTCAGTTGGTTGGTAGTCTGATCTATCTCACTGTTACGCGTCCAGATATTTCGCATGCTGTAGGTATAGTTAGTAAGTTCATGGATGCCCCTCGTTCTGTCCATTATGCTGCCGTTATTCGGATTCTTCGATATGTCAAGGGCACTCTTTATCATGGTTTACACTACTCCTCTCGGTCTTCTCTCGAGCTCCATGCTTATTCAGATGCGGATTGGGCAGGTGATCCGACTGATCGATGTTCTATCACAGGTTTCTGTTTCATGTTGGGTACTTCTCTTGTCTCATGGCGTAGTAAAAAGCAGGATGTTGTTTCCCGTTCCAGTACCGAGGCTGAGTATCGTGCCCTTGCTGGCACCACCTGCGAACTTATCTGGCTTCGTTGGCTCTTGGCTGACATGGATGCTCCACAGCCTACTGCTACTCCTATTTATTGTGATAATCGTAGTGCTATCTACATTGCTCATAATGATGTCTTCCATGAACGCACCAAACACATTGAGATCGACTGCCACATCACTCGTCAGCATCTCAAGAAAGGCATTCTAAAGTTGTTCTCCATCTCCTCTGCTGACCAGCCTGCTGATACTTTCACCAAGTCTCACCCGCCTGGTCGTCTTCGAGATCTTATATCCAAACTCCAGTTGGCTTCCTCATTGCCACCTCGAGTTTGAGGGGGGATGTTAGTATATACTTAGTTTAGTATTAGCCCATTGGGCTTAGTCCTGTATTAGCCCATTGGGCTTAGTCCATTTCCTGTACATCGCCTATACAATCAATATACAGAATTTACATTCTCAACATTCCTCACACTTACACCCTTGAAGTTGTGAGTTCAAATCGTGTCCCCTTGAATTCCAAATTAATTGTTATTGTTAAAAAAAAACAATGAGTTTATTTTCCAAAAAAGAAAAAGAAAATAAATTTTAACTTAATAAAGATTTGACTCATCGAATAGAATTTTTAATTACTTTTTATTATTAAACATAATATAAAAATCACATTTTAATATATGGATAATGGAACCTACGCTTGTATTGATGGTAGGGCCAACAACCTGCAAGAACAAAAAGAGTGAATATAGAGCACTTGTGTCTTCGAGATGGTGCCAGCCAAATGGACTCCGGCGCTCGAGTTAGGAAATAAGCTCGAATTGGGGAAATGACTATAAAGGAGATCAAACCTGTGAAGGGCAATTGTCGAGCGTAACGACCTATGCTGGATGTCGAGCGTAAATGGTATTGGAAATACCGTAATGGATTAAAGTCAATTATAGTCGAGCTGATAGTACCACAGTCTAGCGTCGACAGTATAGAGTGATGGCTGAGCAGTAAATAGTTAGTGTGATGTCTAGCTGAGTGTATCAATAAAAGTAATTGCCTATGAAATCACGTGACTTTTGCTCTTTACCTCTGAAGTTTAGGTTTGTATTTATGGCAAGGAGTTTGGAGCCCATTGAGGTTGGTTGAAGAGATTGTATCCCGAAATTTCAAATATCCCTGAGAGTTCGCGGATAGGATAGGATATGCATATGTAGTCATTTATTAAACTTGGTCTGCTTTTACTTAGTCTAACCCACTCGTGAGTAGCTAATGTACTTTTAGACTGTTCTATTGTTTTTGGATCAATTTACAGATCCAAATATGCTTTGAGTCGTTTTCTTACCGCTGCTTAATGTTTAGTTAAAATAGTTTGAGCTGTAATGTTTTTGGATCAATTTTCAATAGATGTTGTTTTAGGTCTTGTCCAACTAAGCTTCACCTTCCAAACAGCGCACACCCTTAATAATTTTATTATTATTATTATTATTATCGTGCAGACTACTTTAGTTGATTATATTCCAATCAATTTTACACCTCAATCATTCCCATATTTTAAATTTTTGCCATTTTTTTTTACTAGAAATCCTTATCAACAATCTACATATTTAGTAACATTATTAAATTGTTCAATAATTAAAAAATAAATAAATGGATAAACTCAACCATAAATAACAACCCAAAACTAGTTCCAAGTAGGGAATTTAGCAAAATTGTCCAAAAATAACTCGAAAATTGTAAAACTACCCAGCCTCCACTAACTTTTACAAACTCTACCCAAAAAAATTTGTTGCACAAAATTGCCCTTACTTTAACATTTGACCCACACCACTCTATTTCACTGTCTTCTTCTTCATCTTCTTCACTTTCTTCTTCACCCGGTTCTTCTTTTCTTCTCTTCTCTTCTTCACATTTTATTATTTTTCCTCTCTTCTCTTCTCCATAAATCTCTTACCCAACCTAAGCCAAGAAAATCTCTATTTCTCATCTTTTGAAACTCCGATCTTTGCAATAAAAAAAGATCCATCTCACAAAGTTATCTCTTGAAAAATTTCAAGATTAGTGTTAAACTTTTTTTTTTTAGTCAATGCACATCTTTCTGGGTTTTCAATCAGTTGTAGGTATTTCACATTTGTTAATCCTCCATCAAAAAAATGAAGAACGGATTTTTATAAAAAAAAATTTTCATCATGCCGGCCCGATGATTTTTCATCTTGCCGGCCCGATGGTTTTCATCATGCTGGTCCGATAGTTTTTCATGATGTCAGCCCAACAGTTTTTCATCATACCGGCCTTACAGTTTGTCATCATGCCGGCCCGACAATTTTGATAGTTTAATTTAATTTAATTTAATTTTTAATTTAAGTTTAAATTTTTATTTTTTTATGCAGGAATGCGCATTGATGATGTACAGTTGATAATTAATTGGGATGGACATTGGGTATGTGAACAAGGGGTTTATTGGTATGATGGCAAGAGATCAAAATGGGTGTTATTTCCAAGAGATGCAACTTTTGCTCAACTATTAGATAAAGTGTATGATGTCACTGAGATTGACAGAAACAGCTTTCGAGTCATTATAAAGACGGTTGCTCATACCATCTGCCCAAGCATGCTTGTAGAGATAAGTCATGATGATGATGTTGTAATATTATTACGTCAAAAGAATGTTGACCCTTTAGTTTGTATAACCGTGTTTGAGATTGAGCATAGTGACCGACAATTGAAGCAGAAATTTTTTTCAGAGTCATCTAATCACCAACACCATCCCATCAATTTTCATATTCGTTCATCGAAGGGAAGTAACTATATTCGGGAGGGCTACACACCAAATTTAAATGATGTTACGGTTGATGATGAAGTTCAATTTGTTGATGATTTCAGTAACGAAGCCAGAGATAGTGAGAAGTCATAAGATGTTCAGGGTGTTTGAAACAGTAATGAAGAGTTGGTTCGAGCCACGTCTGTAATGTGTTTAATTGATGATGTTGAAGTAGCTTCGAGAGCTATGCCGATTCTGATTGCAAATGGGGAAGTCTTTGACAGTAAAAAAGAGTTGCATTCCCAATTAAGAAGGTACACTGCTGCAAATCATTTCAATTTGAAAGTGTGGAAGTCGGATACTTCACGTTTTGAGGTACGTTGTGCTGTTGGAGAATGCAAATAGCGGTTACATGCATTCAAGGTTACAAATACTGATTTTTTTTTATTGTAAGATTTGACGACAAATACAGTTGCTCAATGGAGAAAATATTTTCATGGAATAGAAAGGCTAGTGCACAGTTTATTGGACAGCATATCAAGGAGAAATTTCGTGATGGTCGTATCTACAGACCAAAGCAAATAATAAGAGATATCCAAGATGAATTGGGCATTACATTAAATTACCACAAAGGATATCGGGCTAAACATATTGCTATGGAAGAGATACACGGATCAGCTGAAGTTTCTTTTAGTATGTTACCTTATTATTGTCACATGTTAAAGGAAACAAATCCAGAGACGATGACAAACATTAAGACTGATGATGAAAATAGGTTCATATATATGTTCTTTTCCACGAAAGCGTGCATAGATGGTTTTAATGCTGCCATTAAACCAGTTATTGCAATTAATGTCACGTTTCTGAAGGGTTCATATGGTGGCATCTTGTTTGTGGCTGTATGTCAGGACGGGAACGACCAAATATTTCCTTTGGCATTTGGTGTTGCGGATTCCAAGAATGATGCTGCATGGAGTTGGTTTTTATCTTGTCTGCATGATACCATTGGAGAGGTTGAAGATCTTATTTTTGTATCTAATAGGAAAAACAGTATTGTCAAAGCTATTGCAATGGTTTTTCCAAATGCATACCACGGTGCTTGTTTCATACATTTAGAACAAAATATGATTTCCATTTATAAGAACAAAGATCTTTCCATACCATTTCAGAAGGCAGCCAAGGCCTACAGAGTTAATGATCACTCATTTTACATGCTACAATTGTCCAGCATTAGTGTTGGAGCTCATCAGTATATTGTTGATGTTATAGAAGAGAGATGGTCTCGAGCCTTTTTATAGAAAAACGTACAACACTATGACTACTAATATTGTTGAGTCGATGAACAATGCAGTCAAAGATTTTCGACAGTTACCCATTGTTGCTATAATTGACCATATTCGAGATATAATGCAACGTTGGTTTCATGATCGACGTACAATGGCAGCTTCTTATGATACACAGCTGACAGAAAGGGTTGAGGCACTTATTGGGGTTAGTGATGAATCTTCGCAACATATGAAGGTGTCCCCAATTGCATTGTATCAGTTTGAGGTGCACGATGGAAAATAGAATGGAATAGTTGATTTAGAAAACCGTACATGCAGTTGTAGAGAATTCGATCTTGATCAGATTCCATGTGCATATGTTTTAACTGCCATAAAATATAGAGGATTACATTACACAACATTCACCTCACCATACTACTCGACTGCTTATCTGCTTTCAGCAAACAGTGGTGAGATTCATCCAGTAGGCCATCAGGGTGACTGGTTGGTCTCAGCTGAGGTTGCAAATACAATTGTTCTGCCACCTGTTGCCTGACGCCCACCAGGTCGACCAAAGAAACAACGTATACCTTCTATTGGAGAAGATATTGTACACAGAAGGTGTAGAAATTATTGGCGCCACGGCCATAACAACCAAACATGCAAGAATCCTAAAGTATCTGAACCAGCCACATGATGATATGCAAGTAATTGTTGTTTTATTTATCATTTTCCATTTTGTTGTATGTAATTGTATTTTTATTTTAATCATTGCAGCAGATGAACAATATAATTAACATTATTGTACTACTTCGATTCAATTTTGCAACACCCAATGACCCGACCCACGTTGGAAACTTTGAAAACTATATTTCGTATTTGGAAGACATTTTAATCAAAAGTTATGAAAATTTTGCCAGAGTTTACTCTGTTTTTCTAACTATCCAAAACCTGTTTTAACAATTTCACAATATATATACACTTCAAATCACATTTCTCAATCATTTGTGCATCCTTCTGTTCGATGCGACTTTTCCAATCATTTTATCAAAGTAAAAAAATTAATATTTCCAAAATTTACACTCATTCTCCGGATAATGTCAATGTTATGTACAATAATCTTTACATTGTCAATAATCAATAATATTCACATAAAGAATAATTTGGAAAAAAGTACATGTCATTGCTCATCGTCTAGTAGTGTAGAGTTTGCAAATATTTCAATAGACATTTTCCTCCTGAGAGCTTTCATTTGCTTTGCATTGAAATCAAACTTCTGTCTGTGTGCAACGATGTATTCAGCAAACATAAGGGTAAATGCACCACAGTGACCACTGCAATAATTTCAATATAACAACACCGTCAATTATTGAATCAATTAAAATAACAATCACTATAAAAAGATAGAGTTCAATTTGACTTACGCCCCGCGTTGTTGTGGAACAGTATCAGGACCTAGTCTTTTGCAAGCGAATGGAGTGACCTGTACTTTTCTCCCCTTATGTTCAAAATAGCCTCCGTTATACATAAGTGAGGGCAAAAGATGTGCAAGTGGGGAGACATATTGCTCCCGAAAAGATGGATCAGTGTCCTGACAAAGAGAATCATACACCCGTATTTTTCTTTCAACAAAATTAACTGCCGCTAAGACCCAGTGATAACCATCGACGTTGACAGGCATCAATAACTACATTAAACACATAATTGTCATTTAACTTATATAGATATTGAACTGTTAAATAACTGCATGATTACACTTACATTGTCGATCTCCCACCATGGCCGAGACCCTTCAGGTCATTCTCCGCGAACATACTCAAGGTAATAATCCTCCAATTTGAAGGTAAGGGAATCGTAGACATCCTTCGATATGGTTCCATCTGGGTCTTTGGGAAGTTTTTTCCATATGTGTTGAAGGGTTGTCTACAAAAATTTAAAATATCAATATGTTATTTATAATAAATTCATGGAAAACATTTAAATAATTTTGATTTACATTACAACTTACAAAGAATGTTGGATCAATCAAGTTGTAATTTTGTGAAAATATTGTCGGATGTGAAAGCTGGCGCCTTCGTAAAACTGTCAGATAAGCCTCAATGTGTTGTTTTTTGGTTAGATCAAGAACAAAATATTGCAAACTCAATTCATCATAAGTAACAATGGAAATTAATAACATTACAATGAAATTAACAATATGATTACAATTTATTTACTTACCCAGTCTTCCAACCAGTCGGTTGCACTCTCAAACGTTTTGAAAAAATCAGGAGTCGCATCCATTTGTTGCCCAATGTAGCACCTGCATATACGGTATAATATTTGGAGTAAATGACATTAAACATCACAAGGGTTAACGAAGTCTGAAAATAGGTAATGAACTGAAATTATGTATGCTTACCTAGATTTGTTATTCTTTTTGAAAGTCTCGTACTCAGACTGTACTTTCAAGTGAACCGGTTTTAAAGAGTCGAACTGAATAGGATTTGCAGTCCTTGTCTTTTGCTTTTTTGGTCTAGTTGGGTCCACGTAAGGGCTAGATACGTATGCAGAACGCTTACGCGTCCTAATACCATATCTTACACCGACTATTTTTTTCTCAAGAGCAACGACACTCTGATTACCTGTGGCACTGACAATATTCGACAAGGGAGAATAAATAGCAAGCTCTAGGCACTCATCGGGTGCCTTGCCTCCTCCTTTGCAACATCATTTTTAACATCACTTGTATCGTTTACATTGTCAGTTGTATCAAAGAAGTCGTCATTCTGATGCAGTGAATACAAAAATATACGGTTAATAGAATGTAAAAAAGGAAATAACAAAGTTCGACATGATTAAAAAAAATAAAATGTAGACGAGCACCTTATTTGCAGTTTCAAATTGTTCATTACTACCGGCTGTCTTGCAAACAAACTTTTTTAATAATCAAAGACATAAAGCATAAACTAATTAATTACAAAACATTTTACAAAACGTATTTACAAATTCCCTGTATATGCATGCTTTCAGAATATATATACACATAACAAAAATATAGCTACCCAACTGTACAATCTCTGTGACTCGGTCTACAACTTGCTCTTTCTTCAGTCTCTAGCCTCCTCTGGATTCCTGGTACCTACGCGTTAGAAACAAACTAACGCGCTAAGCATAAAGCTTAGTGGGTGTACTATAAACTCAATTAAATAAAACACAATATAATAACTATCTTTTAAAAAGAATACATCACAATATATATATATATATATATATATATATATATGTCATTTCTAATTAATTTCAAAACAATTAAGTTTCAGAATCAAATCATTAAACAGTTTCCATCACTTTAGTTTCAATAATACGGTCAATATATAAGAAAACAATCAATAAAGTCATCTCACTTTTCCATTTCAAATAAATTCTGGCCCGCTAGAATACTAAACATACTAGGACTGGAATAAGGGTCAACGTGACGTCCGGGGTTGCCCCGCAACAACAGTCACTGATATCAACGTGATTGTCCGAGATTGCCCCGCAACAACAATCACTAGTATCATTGTGATCGTCCGAGATTGCCCCGCAACAACGATCACTAAAATCGGTGTGATTGTCCGAGATTGCCCCGCAACAACAATCACACAATAATAACGGCGCAGTACTGCTCAGTAAAACCCAGCTGGTATACCAACCTCCTATATCCATTTCTATGTCTAAGTATCCTAGGGCCGATACAACAAACTAAATCCACAATCAAGTCCAAAATCAACATTTAATCAACACATCTCAAATTTTTATACAATATTCTTCAAGAAAATAAACAATAACCATATAAAAGTCTAAATTAACTCTTTAAAACAAATTCGAATTATTCGAAATGCAATCAAGTGTACCAAGCATCAATTTCACATATTTTTATACAAAAATCGAAAACGAAGATGTTCAACGAAATCGAAAACTTCAACGAAACCGAAACGAACGAAAACGAAACTAAAACGAAAACGTAAATGAAATTCTTCTCAAAACGGTTTCGAAAAAGAGAGTACACCTACCTGGAATCCGTTTTCGTTTCGAGAAATCGCGGTTCCACGATCTCTTTTTCCTTTTCCTTTCTTCTTCTTCTTCTTCTCTCTTTCTTCTTTTTCTTCTCTTTTCTTCCTTTTCTCGGTCGTTTCTCTCTCCTCTCTTGCTGTTCTGTTTTTCTCGCTTCTGCGAGAAGTTTCTTCTTTTTTTTATATTTTTTTCGCTACCGCGACCTGTGGTCGCGCCACCAGGTCGCGATGCTCACTGGAGTGCGCGCACCGCCTTCCTCGCAAGCGCGCCTTGGTCGCGCTGCTCTCTGCCCGTTTTTGACAATTTCATCGCGAGCAGTCCATCGCGACCTGTGGTCGCGATGCTCACTGCCAGGTTTTGCCATTTTCATCGCGACCTACTTCTATCAAGTTTTTAACTCCTTTACGCATCTCTTCCAGTTCTGTTTGTAAAGTTGCAAATCCTTTATCAACTTTGTTAATGAGTGCAGTCATAGAAGTCTATAGAGACATTACTTCTATGTGCAGGCCATCCATTTTTTTATGAAGATCTTGTGAGTCCTATCATAATGTAGTGGGAAGTTAAATTAACATTTACATATTATTTACTGAACAATACAATTAAGGGACAATATTGGCTACATACCGATCTACTCCGTCCAATAGGCCGCTCTTCTTGTATTTTAGTTTTCTTATCTTTCGATTGTCGTTGCTCTTCTTCATCAATAATATCACTCTCATTCTCATCACAATACTCATCATCTTCCTTATCACCAATCTCTATATCTGGGGCACACGGATCATTTGGGATGCTAGCCTTCTCCAACCCTGTGAAATATGACAAATTCAATTCTTCATCCGTGGGTTTCAAAGTTTGAAACGTGGAAATCTAACCAACAAAAAAGAAAAACATACAAGATAAAGTTATAATAAATTTTATATACCTAATATTACTCTGTTAATTTAATTCATACCTTTCGCCTTATGAAAATCTCATTTCTCAAACTCTCAAATCTATGAGTCATTTTGACTTCTCAGTTCAGAAAACGAGGGGCTGTACGAGATACCTTGCTAGCATAATTCATCTTTGAGTACAGCGGAATCGCTTCAATAGCCCACACCTAGCAAATAAAACAAAAAGATCTTTCAATAAGATTTTTAAAGAATTTAAGGGTAAAAATGTTAAACAGTCTATATTACCTGAAAAGCATACACAAATCCATACAAGTTGTACTTCTCTAATGTATGGTTCGGATCGTTTTTCGTACGCTCCATAAACCTCTGATCTTTACCTTTGCAACAGGTCGATAATGAATTGAATATCCTTGAATTTACATAGGAACCCCATGAGAATCGATTGAATTCTTCTAAATTATCCACTAACTTCATTGCCCAATATTTAACGTTATTCCTCAAGTCCTTTCCAAGCAACGTCATCTCTAAGATCAGTAACAAAGCTAACTTAATCATATCATCATCATCATCATTTTCTTCCTCGAGACCATCTTCGAACAAACTTTGCAATTTGAGTCCAGTCACTTTTTTGGCTCCTTTAAAATATTTCTGGCGAATTCTGTCGACATCATTTTTCTTTGGGCAACATCCTTAATTTTTAGTAATTACGAAAAGTACCCTTAATTATTATTAATTATGTGAAATGACATATTGTATTTAATTGGATTAATTTTTAGGCATACAGGTGGACCAGGTAGAGCGGTCCAGAAATAGTGCATGAAAAGAAAAAGGAAAATGCTGGCAGTGTGTATCGCGACCAGGGATCGCGGTGTGTAGCTCGAGGTGAAAATGAGGATTTTGGACAGTGAGCATCGCGACCCAAGACCGCGACCAGTGATCGCGATAAGGTGCTCGCGATAAAAATGGTGAAATCGACTAGTGAGCATCGCGACCAGATACCGCGATGGCTAATCGCGATGAAGGCGATAAAAACTCTCCAGTGAGTACCGCGACCAAGTAACGCGACCACATGTCGCGATACACGGTCGCGACAGCCAAAATTTTATAAAAAAAAATAAGAGGCGGTGAGAAGCTTCACGAAGAAGTCAAAGAAAAGAGAGAGAGGCCGGAAGAAGAAAAAAAAAAGAGAAAGAAGAGAGAGAGAAAGATGAAAAGAGAAAGAAGAGAAGAAGAAGAAAGAAAGAAGAAGAAGAAGAGGAGAAAGAAAGAAGAAGAGAAAAATAAGGAGAAAAAGAAAATCCAGAAAAGAAAATTTCGTAAAAACGGTATTCAGGATTGGTGTACACTTATTTCTGAAATCTTTATGATTTTTGTTATATGCTTTGATTTGAATTTCCATATTTTTGACTAAATGAGTTTGAAAACTTATTGACGGATTTTGTATAAGTATATTTCGTTTATGAATATTGTTTGAAATAATTATAGAATATTTTAGTATCATTGAATTTCTGTGATATCGTATGCTTTCAAACATGTTTTACGAATATTGTTATTGTTGAATTTGATGGATCTTTGTGAATTAAAGTTGTTGATTTGCAAATGAATGAAATAATTTGATAAATAATGTATTGTGAATGATACCCTGAAATGGCCCTAGGATACTTGAACATAGAAAACGAATATAGGATGTTGGTATACCAGCTGGGTTATTTTAGCAGTACTGCACCGATATTGATATTGATATTGATATTACGTATCTCTCTAAGAATTATGAGTAGGTACCGAGTACCCGGTCCTAGGATAGGGAGTTATGATATATCTGTACGTACCACCCTTTGGATGTTGCAGGCCCCACGTACCGGTCCTAGGGTTGGGAGTTATGTTCGACGGGCAGCCACTGAGTGGTCGATATCGAACGGCCCATATTCCAGTCTAGAAAATTATGTTGAGTATACCAAAGGGTCAGGATTGAAATGAATCGAATAAAATATATATAAGAGAATTTAGAAATTGATTTTCGTATGATTTATTTATTTAATTTAGTCGAATCATAATATGTTTTAATATGATATCATTATGGCATTTTATCTTTAAAATTATTTTGTGAATTCTATAATATTTTAGTGTACATCCACTAAGCATTATTGATTAGCGCGTTGATTTTATCACGCGTAGGTAATATAGATACCAATGGAGAAAAAGACTGAAGAAGTGATAGCTGCAGACGAAGAGTCAGAGTCACATTACTTGGGTAGTTTTATTTAAACTTTGTTTGTATAATTAATTATTTCAGCATGCATATACAGAAGTTTGTAAAGTTGTAATCTATGAATTTTGTAAATATTTGTATAATAGTTTATGTTTTCAAAGTTTTGTAAATATAAATTATGTATTGTTTTATTAAAAAATGTTTGAGGAAGTCGCACTATATGGAAGAGTGCGCAAATGATTGATAAATGAATTTTGAAGTGTTTGATATTATATTACTTGAGTTTTGTGGAAAACAGGATTTTTTGGAAATTCAGAAAAACAGAGGAAACTCTAGCAAAATTTTTGAAATATTTGATGGGCTCACTGTAAAAGATTTTGAAAGACAAACTATTTGTTGGTTTTACAAAAGTTTTCAACATATAAAGTAAGTTTAGAAAAGTTTTGAAATCGGGTAGCGCTCATTGGTTCGATCCAAGCGGGTCGGGTCAGGAGGTGTTACAGTGATGGTTGCAGACTGGCCGATATTTTTGTTTCATCGGCACAGTGGCCCGATGAAACTAAACCATCGGCCAGCTGAGACCCGATGATTTTTTCATCGGGCGGCCATTGGCCGATGAAACAAAACCATCGGCCAGTAGTGGCCCGATGATTAAATTTCATCGGGCCATCGCGACCCGATGGTTTTGTTTCATCGAGGCATGGTGCCACCATGAAACAAAACCATCGGGTCGCGGTGGCCCGATGAAATTTAATCATCGAGCCACTACTAGCCGATGGTTTTGTTTCATCGGGCCACTGAGACCCGACGAAACTAAATCATCAGCCGACGACCGCCCGATAAAAAAATCATCGGGTCTTAGCTGGCCGATCGTTTAGTTTCATCGAGCCACTGTGTCTCAGTGGCTCGATAAAACAAAACCATCGGCCAGCCGTGGCCCGATGCCTAAAACACAAATTTCTAAACAAAAAATCAGAAGAAAAATCATTGAAGAAATTTTTTTTCCTTACTTTGAATCGCTCTGGAATGTTACCACGGAAGAAGAAGATGATTTCGTTGCTATGACCCGATGAAAAAATCATCGGGTCTCAGCTGGCCGATGGTTTTGTTTCATCGGGCCACTGAGACACAGTCGCCCGATAAAACAAAACCATTGGCCAGACGTGGCCCGGTGCCCAAAACAATAATTTCTAAACAAAAAATCAGAAGAATAAATTTTTTTTCTTACTTTAAATCGCTCTGGAATGTTGGGGCGGAAGAAGAAGACAATTTTGTTACTGTGGCCGAAGAAGAACGCGACTACCGCGGAAGCTGCTCCGGTACGAACAAAGACGCGGCAGAATGGCTAGTAGTAAGAAGATTAACAGCGACGAACAGATCTGGCGATGAATAGAAGTCGAAATGAAGAACATTAAAATAAATTTGATCAAATGGTAAAGTAAAAAACTGTGAATAGTTTTGCAAATGGTATAGTAAAGTAAGGGCAATTTTATCCAATAAAATTGTTTGGGTAGAGTTTGCAAAAGTTAGTGGAGTCTGGGTAATTTTACAATTTTCGATTTACTTTTAGGCAATTTTACTAAATTCCCTTCCAAGTAAAACTACACCACAAAACAAAGCAAGTCTTGTTTGGTTGCCCGGGTCGGGCCGACCACAGCCCCATGTTTTTGGTCAACCAACGTCAAACAACAACAGCGTGTCCGCGTCCCAAATTCTCCGTTATGTTACCCGACAAACTGTTTCCACTTTCCCACTTAACACTGGGACTTCACATTTTCTTCTTCTTTTTTAATTTTTCTATCCCTTTCTCCGAAGATCCAGTGTTTCTCTATTAACTAATTCGATTTTCAATGTAAGTGATCATCAGTCGCTCTCTGAATATTTACGCTAAAGAAAGCTTTTTGTGTTTGGTCTTTCTATGGAGGCTATAAAGAAACAAGCACACAAGCTCCGTGAGCAAGTCGCCAAGCAACAGCAGGTCTCTCTTTCTTGTCTTCATTTGTCAAATTTGATGTTAAAAATAATATCTTTACTTTTAATTGTTGTGTTATTGATTATTCTGATTCTATAAATGAACATATGTTTTGATTAGGAATCTAACTCGTGTTATTGATGTTTGTTGTTGTCATTTCTTTTCTATTTTTTTCTATTTTGTTTTATCTACTCGTTTTTTGCAGGCAGTGTTGAAACATTTGGCACATATTGGTCATGAAGGTGTTGTGGTTGATGAAGCTGAACTTCTGTGTCATCAACAGCTTCAAAATCTATACAATTCTACTAGGGCAGCTAAGGTACTGTTATAAACCCTTTCTCAGCCAATAAATAGAACAAATTATCATCTGGGAAAAAATTCAGTATGCCTTTTGTTGAACAGCATTTTCAAAGGAATATTGTTCGTGGAATTGAAGGTTTTATATCTATAAGCCTGAAGCAAATGGAGATAGGTGCGTCTCCCCTTCACTCTTTATCGCATTTGGTTCTTTTTACAAGCTCTGTTGTGTACATGAAATTTTATCTTTGCATATTTTAGTTAGAAAGTTTGCCGAAGATTGTTGCAAGTATGGAACTGAGAATCAAAGCTCTGATACTCATGTCACGAGAGCTGCTATTAACTTTGGTACATCGCATAATTTGATGGAAAATGAGAGGGAAACTTTGCTTGGGATTCTTGGTGATCAGGTAAATTCTTCCCTTGTTCGATTTGCGGAGTATATGTTAAAACAATCTCTACATGCTTCAACACTCCTTGTATACCACCTGTTTGAACGACGTGATATAGATGGCGATTATTTAGAGCAACAGGCTTTTTGTATCCAAATCATTATAAAGAAGTACTTCTTTTTTAAGATTGAGAAGGCTGAAGAGACTCTAGATTGAGAATATCAATGTATACAAGAAATTTGTGTCTAATATGGTTCTGAAACTCTAGAAGCGATTTAGCTGGTGACTGTGGTATTTGACTTAGAAATAATAGAAACTTCATATGCTTACTTATGTATAAGTTTGATTGCTAACTGATGGGAAGTGTTTTAGTGAAAATATTGGTAAATAACAAAAAGTGAAAGGAAAAAATAAAAAAAAATTTGACTTTATGCAATAGAAGTGGACTCCATGATGCTGTGCTTTTGTTGCATATTGCTGCAGTGGAAGTTGATGTGATATAACTATAAATGTAGACATGTATATTGCTAAGAAACAATTATTTCAAGATACAATAACGGACTATCTTTCAATTTATTTCTTAATCTATGTCTAACTTTTACTGCATTATGTGAATAAATTTTGATTTATCATCTACTGAATGTATATGCTATGTAGTGAATATAAAAATAATAAAAATATATCTGTTTAACAGATTCTAAGGTTTTGCTTTTATTTTATTTTTCTAATTATGTTACAGGTGTTTGATATGTAGGTATCTGAGCCGCTGCGGGCATTAATAACAGGAGCACCTTTGGAGGATGCTCGCCACTTGACTCACCGTTATGAAAAACTCCGGCAAGAAGTTGAATCCCAGGTAATCTTTGAGCACAGGGTGTATAATGTGTTATGAGTATTATTTTCCTTTTTAATGAGTGTTTCACCAGGCAGCTGAAGTATTGAAGCGCCGATCAAAGATTCGGGAGTCGGAAATATCTGCAGAGAGTGCTACAAAACTTCGTACTGCAGAAGCAAGATTGACTGATCTTAAATCTTCAGTGACAGCAGTTGGCAGAGAAGCAACTGCTGCCATGTTGTCAGTTGAAACTCAGCAGCAACAGATAACATTTCAGCGGCTTTTTACTATGGTATTGAACTTTGTATTTTTCTGTGTGTATGAATGCCTGTCCCCATGCTGACCTTGTGCTCATAATTGCTAACTTTAAATATAAATATAATGATTTATTTTTGTCTGCCATAGAGTTCATAATTTGAACTCAATTACTATGCAACAAGGGTTTCACATGAATTGATGATAAAATTTATCTAAATGGAGATAGGTTTCCAAGGTGCTTAGCAGTTAACTAGCTTTTTTCTTAGTGCTGCAAGTTTCTATCAAGTTGTTTTCAGTTGGAGGAATATGATCTATCTTTTTTAACTTGATGAAGAGTAATCGGGTAGTAATCTTGAAACAAGTGATAGAACACACACAGGCTTATCAGGAATGTATTATCTTATTCCCAGTGAACAACAGAAGGGCCAGCACTCTTACCGTACAACTCTCTTTTTTCTTTTAAAAGCTCATCTGCCAAACATTCAAATTTAAACATGTTTTCTAGTCAATAGATATACACATACTAGTAGAAGATGCAATACCCTTACACTATTTTATCAAAGTTAACACAGTTTAGTGAAAGGTTATGATAGAAATTCCAGTCTCTGTTAAGCTGACAATAGGAAAAGGCAGCAAACAATTTGCCATATATACAACCAATCGATATGATACTGCTGTGCAAAATTCCAAATTCTCATCAAATCAACTCTTCAGGAATTGAAAGAATGATTCATGACCAGTTTTTGTTGTGTCTAAGATTGTGCTTGTCAAATTTTGGATTCACTTCATTTCTTTGTATTTTTAATTTATCTATATTCTTTTTGGTAATTGTTGGATATTTGCAGGTAGATGCTGAGAGAACTTATCATCGACATGTTATTGCTATTTTAGAGAAGCTATATGCTGAGGTTTGCACCCTAGCTATATATAAACATAAATGTGTATATAATCCTCCTTGCTAGCATCATCATTTTGCTGGGTGCTGATAAGATTGCCTTTATCAGTTTTTTTTTTTTTTTTCTATTTTCCCTGTGCACAAAAGATAAGAGTATGACTTGGCATGCTTCCTTTCAATTCTTTGAATTGGAATTAGATGATTCTAGAGGAGCAATCAGAGGAGTCTTCATCACAGTCTGTGTCTTTGGAGATGGATGTAAATCTCCCACATACACATCAAAATACCGATTCAGATGATTCTAATGTACATATGCATGTTAATCAGAATGATGAGTACTTTATAGCAAAAGTAAGGCCTCTGAACTCTTTTAATATTTTGATATGAAGCACTATTGTTATTATAATTGACGCTGCTGCTACTGCTGTTGTTTTTCTTATATAAAATGTTATGTAACCCTTTACAGGTTATACATCCATTTGACGCTCAAGCTGATGGGGAGTTAAGTCTGTCGATTGATGATTATGTTGTTATTCGCCAGGTAGTTTCTCTAGTGCTAATCCAAATAATAGTGTATGGTTTATTCTCGGTGCTGTTAACAGATTATTTTTGCTAACATTTATTTCTTGGATTTTAACTAATGTCTATGCTTGTTTGATATTTATGGTTTCTGAACAATGTTGAAGTTAAGCAATTAGTTATTGAAATGCTGATGTTTTTGTCATATTTTCTTTACACTTTGAAGTGCAAATCATGATAGATCTGGCCTACTCCAGTTTAAAATTATGTAGTTCACCCCATAAATTATCAATCTTTAACTACTTTGGTTATGTGATTAGTTTGTTAAAAAACAAAACCTGATCTTGGTTATATTTCAACTGATTTTGGTAAATTCTAGATTTTGTAATTATACACGAATAAACAAAAATGATATTTAAAGTATTACTTGATTAAGATTTAGTATATATCAAGATTGCTCTTCCAATACTATTCTACATTTGCTTCTGCATCCTCTCATTTAGGAATTATGAAAATCTTAGATATTACACAGAATTTAGTTTGAAGGATTAATCTAATACCAACCAAACACTATTTTTTGTTTCTCATCCATTTTTGTGTTTGTTGAGATGAAGAAAAACAAATAAGATTGTTTGTTCCAATGATATCTGAAGATAGAGAAAATAATTCATCTATTATCCTCAGCTAAAACATTTAAAGAACTGAAATTCTTCTAATCTCATGTTATGTGCTTATTTGTGTTTGGGAGATCACTTCATATCAGCTGGTTTCTTCTTGTTCCTTTATGACAGTGACTTACTTGGGAATGAAACATATGACCTCAGTTGATTGTCGGGGTGATTAGTTTTTTTTACTTGGCTGTCTTACTGTTATGCCTATACAAACTTTACTTTCTCCTACGTTTCATTATCCTGTTTTTGATTAAATTGCCGAATGCAAGGCATAGGTTTGGTTGTGATAATGCGTCATTTTATATTCTGGCTACTTTCATATTAAAATTCCATGAGATTGTACATCATGGTATCTCTCTTCACTTCTCGAGTAAAGAGTTTCCCTCTCTCCCCTATCAATTCCTAAAGGTTCCAATGACTAATTTCATTTCCGTTGGTTGTTATTGTTTCTTATAACATCACAAGGTGGCTCCTACTGGATGGTCAGAAGGTGAATGCAAAGGTAAGGCTGGATGGTTTCCCTCTGCTTATGTAGAAAGGCAGATGAATGCACCCGCAAACAAGATAATGGAAGCAAATTCATCGCCTTGATCGCTCTACTCTCCGTAATGAAATGCTTATAAAAATATGCATATGCCCTTTCTCCTGTATTATATTGCCTTTGTAAGTAATACACGGCTGCGGCATCTGACAACTACACCCATGTTCCTTTCTGTTGTTTTAGTATGCATGATGGAATTGCAATTGTAATCTGTAATTTCTTCAATAAGTTGTTCTATTGTGTGAATTAACAACTGGCAACTCTTGCTTGTTTAGAGGGTAAATTTTGTTCCAATAGAGAAAGAGAGGGTCACATTACTGAATGTTAGTTATGTATTTTATAAAACAGTTAGCATCTTATTATAAGATTTACAATTTATGAATTCCACTGTCAGATTTTACAATCTTTTTCATACTTATTTCATGCTAGTCAAGTCTCGTTTTCTTTTAAGAACAAGAATTATACTTTAATTTTAACTTAAAAAAAAGGTTCGAAGAAAAAAATCAACTTTACAAATAGAGTAAAGTTAGATATCTCACTTTTTATATCCCTACTTATTTCAATTGAAAATTTAAATTTATAAATATTGATATTAGAGAATTTTTTTTTTTAAGGAAAAAAATGAATATTTACTTTTATAATTAAAATTGTTTAATGAAATTTAATAATAAACTAAAATAAGTAGTAAGGTAACAACTTATATTACCTATGGCAAATTATAATATAGTAGATAGACTAATACCATTCACATTTTATACGGTATAAAAACTTTTTAGCTCTTTTTTTTTTTTTTTTGAGCTATAGGTATTTGGATTAAATTCGATTAATCCCATTTTAAGAGTTTTTAATTTTTACAATCGTTTACATAATGAAAACGCTAAAAGGCACACAAAATAAATAGTTTACTGATCTCTGAAAAAAAAAAAAAAATTTACTCATAGATTTATCTTAAAATTAGATACCAAAATGATTCCATAGAGGTTCAAAGACGTACTCTATATTTTCATATTAATTTGAATAATAAAATTTTCAAAATAATGTGTTTCAAGACTGACCTATTACATGAGCCAAGAAATTGATTGGATTTCCCTCCACCAATTTGTAATTTTTTACTACTTGAAGTCTTGAACAGGCCCGACCGGTATGAAAATTCATTTCTCTCGCGGTCTCTGAATGGCAACGTCTTCGTTATCATCACTAACACTGACACCGAGCCCTCGACTTCCCTTTTTCACGCCGCCAAACCCTACCCCTCTTCTCCGTTTACCTACCAAAACATCTTCCTATTCAATTCACGCCCTCAGGTTCTCCTGGACCCCAATTAATCCGACGCCTCCTGATGAATCGCCTCCAAAACTCCCTCATACGTTTCTCGGACTCGCTGCTTCTGTGGTACTCTTTTTGGGTTTCGGCCTTCGCTTCTGCTCCTCCGCTTCCGCTCAGCTCCCTCCCGCTCTCGTTCACCAGGACCGCATTGTTCAAGGCACCATTTTTATAGCTTTTCTTTTAGAAAAGTTGATTTTTTTTTTCTTTTTCTTTTTTATATATTGAAGACTGAAATTTTGTTTTTTGTTTATAAAGATGAAGATAGCAACATAAAAACGACGGAGGATGAAGAATTGAAGGCCGCATTTGAGAATTGGAAGACTAAAACATATGCTCTGACTGTGCCTTTGAGGATTGTCTCTCTACAGGGTTCAATACCTCAATCTTGGGTTAAGGTCAGTCACATAATTTTATTTTTTTATGTTTTCTGCTATGAAAACTGCGGGTAAATTTGCAAGTAATAGTGAGTGCTATTTGTAGGATTTCATGCGAGCACAAGGGAGGAGATTAAAATTGCAGACCAACTTCTATGGTAGCCTTGAGGGCATCTTTTCTCAACTATCTATGCCCTTCACGAAACCAAAGGTTAAGTCAAAATCCATTGTGGCTGCTGATCTTGTTAGTGTTGGTGATTCCTGGCTTAGTTATGCAATTAAAAAGGGATTAGTTGAGCCGATGCGTGGAGTAGAAGACGAGGATTGGTTCAAATGCTTAAGTGATAAATGGAAGGTAACATCTTTAACTTATGATGCTTTCACATTTTATTATGGTCATCTTCTAGGTATTTGTTTTTAACTTGATGGTGCAATTTTGGAAAATGTTATCGATTTTTCAAACCAAATTGGAGTCCGAAACTTCCCAGACTTTTAATAAGTTAAAAGAAATTTTATAGTAATTATTTTGACACAGGCATAGTTTGAAAATATATAGCTGCTTTCAACTTTGGCTGCTTTGATATTACCTGTTTTGATGTTATATTAGCAGTTTTTGAAATTAATTTTTAGTATAATATTATTTCCATGCATCCTTTTGTGTTTTTATTAGACAGAAATATCATAGTTAATTTTGTTGTCAATCTGTTCGTTGTAAGTATTCTTTGTGGGTTTGTTTTATTTTCCATTAACAAAGTCTCAGGTATATCTACGCAGAAACTACTCTGGAGAAATCGATCCTCAAGGTGAAATATGGGCTGCTCCATATCGATGGGGCTGCATCGTGATTGCATACAAGAAAAGTAAATTTCAAAATCATAAATTGGATCCAATAGAGGTAAATTGTCTTTTGAATCTTATGTGTATGAATTAAAAGTAAGATGTCCTTCTCTCCATTATGCTTGACAATAATATGGCTAGAAATGGTAATTTTACTGGTAATATCCAATGATGCTGAACATGCAGTCTAGGTTGACTTTTAAATGTTCTTCTGCTTGCACTGACAAAGACATGGGTTGTGAACTGGAGTTGCTCGACACATGGTCTGGTCATCACATTATATGTTGACCTTTGAATTTATCGTTACAGATATTTTATGCAGGACTGGACAGATTTGTGGCGGCCTGAACTTGCAGGCAGGATTTCAATGGTTAATTCTCCCAGAGAGGTTATTGGTGCAGTTTTGAAATATATGGGGGCATCATACAACACGGAGAACATGGACTTGCAAGTTGCTGGTGGGAGAATTGCTGTTCAGCGGAACCTCGCCCTGCTTGGAAAACAGGTACTTGGAGTCGTTGCATCCAATGCCAATAGATAGGTAATCTGAGACTTGCACTGGTAGACAGTTTCAACTGGTAGAAAGGTTTCTAATGGTAAAAAATGAGATAGAGAGAGAGAGAGAGGTAATTAAGCACTCCCAACATTGATATGGTCATCAGAAGATCAGATCAGTGACTATCCTCTCTTATAAATAATAGGTCACTTCCAAATTCTATTCTTGCCTCAGTCTAGCTTGAATTACCTACTGTTTTGGTTATTTTTCAAAAACCTTAAAAGAACTATCCTATTATGAAGCTTGTTTCATATGGATTACTTGTTAAGATAATCAAGTTATGATTTTTAAGTGAGTCCATTAAATATCTGGCTTTTTGCTTTTTCTCCATGACTCTAGTGAGAATCTACCGTGGATGTGGGTGGCCTTAATTAGTCACAATCATTTATAGGCTCAAAATGATGCAACTGATGCTGACAAGGTTTTTGAAGGTAAAAAAGAAGGAAGGTGACAAACTTTCTAGAATAAACAAAATACTTCATTACAATTTGAACATGAAAGCTTGCGTCAACCTGACACCCTCTAACCAACCCTGAACACTTGCTATACTGCAAATTGCTTATGTGGCTAAGTTTGGTCAAACTTATTTATAATGACAAGAAGTTTGAATTTTTTTCTCTAAATAAAAATTTGAAGCATACTTGAGTTCATACTTCATTTAAGATTTTTCTTCATCAAAGGCAGTTCCATATTTATGAATGCATAAGTTGCTCTCTTTGTGGGATGGATGTTGGTCAGAGTAATTTTCCAAAACAACTGAAAACATTGTTAGTGCACTATTGATTAGCAAAACAGGAAGTATGTGAAATTCCCTATTAGGGCTGATACTTGGATCTTTCTGTGTAAACTTGAACCATGGAGACTGATAGAATTAAGTAATAACAATACAAGAGTCACGCTCCTTTCAAGGATGCATTGTTGAAGTAAAGGGGGGTTCGTAATTGGCCAAATTGTTCTCCCATGCCATTTCTGAAAATTTATCTGATTGTTATCAGTAGTGAAGATAGAAGATTGTTGCTATCAAGTGAATCTGGGAAAGCTCAGGCTGACTCATGTAATGTCTACCAAAGAACTTGTTTGGCAAAGTGAAATTGGCTTCTTGTTCAATTACACCCATGCAACTGGGTCTGAGCAAATCCATGGGTGAAATGATGACTGAAGTGTCTATTTTGCAATGCTGTTAAAATTTTCTGGCTATATTATCTATCCTTCCAAGTTATTCATATTGTCTACTCTGCACAGCTCTGAGTCAAGTGTGCTCTTACTGTAAAAGTAGTTTTTCCAAAAGCTGTAACGTTATTGTTCGTGACATTTGTTCAATGCTGATCAATGAGAAATTCAACTACTGAATTTTTTATGCTACATTATGTTGGTCATTCTTTTATAATGTTCTCACCATATCCACGATCATTGGTTTATGCAGGTTCGACTATTTGACAGCACACACTTTCTAAAAGCATTTGCAGTAGGAGATGTATGGGTGGCTGTTGGGTGGAGTAGTGACGTTCTTCCTGCAGTCAAACGTATGTCCAATATCGCAGTGATTGTTCCCAAGTCTGGCGCTAGCTTATGGGCTGATCTTTGGGTAAGTCGATACATCTCATTCCACTTTGGCATACTTTTGTCACCATTTAATCTAAAAATGTGAATACTAAGTTTGTATCATTTTCAGGCAATTCCTGCTGCCTCTAGACTTGAAACAAACCAAATTGGGGGGCGAGTCAGAGGTCCATCTCCACTTATCCATCAATGGATAGAGTTCTGTTTGCAAGCGGCAAGAGCACTGCCTTTTAAGCAAGAGGTGATCCCAGGTGCACCTCCCTCCGCCCTTGAAAGTAAACCAGTTGAAGTGCGTGGTGATCTTCTGAAAGGTAAACCAAGGTTGGACACAAACTTAATTGCTGGAGTTCCCCCGGCCGAAATTCTGGCTAGATGTGAGTTTTTGGAGCCATTATCTGATACTACATTGACAGATTATGAGTGGCTGATAGCTAGTATGCAAAAACCCGACACTGGTTTCATCAACAGAATACAGCATTACATCTCATCATTGAACAGTAATTTTTTGGCGAAAGCTCCATTTAAAACTGACATAAAGTAATATGAAATTCATTACTAGCATTCCATGCTTGTAATTAGGACAAATAAAAGAGCTTAAAAATGTGCTTTGATTAAGTATTGCACATAAACTGGTGTATCCATGTGTTGATATGCAATAGGGTTCTTGAAATGTTACTGGTTAACATGTTTGTTTTAAGAAGAGCGGGTTGTTTAAAACGGGGTTCTAGATATGCCTTCATTTTAGAAACTACCGAGAGGGAAAAGTTGTAAATATATAAGCATGTTCATAAGCAAGTTGTGTTGTGTTATAGTAACTCTGATGGAAGCAGGAAACTGCAAGAAGTAACTCTTGAGAGCTTGTTCAGAAATGTCAGAAGCCAATTTTCAGTGCTGCTTTTTCTTTATTTTTGTTTATAAAGAACCAACAGACTTGGTATAAAAGGTTTTTGTAACCATGGTAGCATTCCATTGTTTGATGGCTGATCTTAAATACGCAAAATTAACATTATAAAAAGTAAATATTTGGTGAGAGAGATTGTGGGTCGTGATACATCATGTTTTCTGCTGAATTATGTTTTTGGATGTTTGCACTCTACTTGTTTCCATATGGATATCTCGTAATTATTTAAGAGGGTGTGATTCGAATATAATTTTTTAGTAAAAGAGCAATTTCAGTTACGTTCTTCAGCATCTGACAACCTTTTTTTTTTCTAGGTGGTTGCTTGTACTGTACCTTGGGTCTAATTTAACACTAATCTAAACCGCTATGTTGTTAACTTTTTCTAAACATAGTATAATGTTAAAAATTTAACTAAAAAAAAATTAGTGTAAATTTCATTCATGTTAATGTAATACTGTGAGCAAAGGCCCCTTTTTTTTTCCATGTATAGAATATATATTAGTAAACAAATTATTTTAAATAAATTGTGAAGGTTTGTAAGTTCACTTTTGTCTAACTAGTGTGCACCTTCACTTCCATGATATGTTGATAAATTTCGTTTCGGTATTGTGAAAGTAAATATTTAAACTATACATGTAATGATTTATCTAGATAGATTTATGTTCTATCATTCATTGATGGACAAGCACATGTCATAATTGATTTAAGTGTCCTGTTAAATTTTGACCAAACCGGTATCAAATTAAGAAAAAAAATTGATTGTGTAGGTTTTGAGGATCGATAGTTATAAGCATTAAATTATTTAATTATTGATGGAAGTGGAAGGGACTCAATAATAAAACTTTTTACACAACATCAATGAAAGGTCTCGATCCTCCTCTTTCAAATTTGCAATAGGTACGAGGACTGAAAATTAGAAGGGATGGGGGCTGTGGATCCTACCCCCCACTCCACTCTTTTCAATAAGGACCCACAAAAATCTGATTTATAGAATGTAGCCTATAAAGTTTAATGTTTTTTTTTTAATTGATTTTCTACAAAGTTTAATTTTAAATATGTGAAATTAAGGGTAACTTAGGTTGGTGGTACACTCTTTCAAGACCGTAAAACCTAGGTATATATATATTTATCCCATCATTGTGTATAAAACTATAATTAATGTGGGTAGATCTCTCTCATGTTAGGAATAGACGGTTCCCAAACTTCCGCTATGAAAATAGATCTTTGGGTCTTACTAGTAGAGGTTTAATATCGGTAAGTCCAGTAGTCTCTAACTCGCAATATATAAGATCTCAAATATATATATATATATATATATATATATATATATATATACATACATATATATATATATACATACATATATATATATACAGGGACAGACCGTAGTGGAGGCGGGAAGGGACCACGGCCCCCCAAAAATATATATATATATATATATATTAAATAGTATAATTTAATATGGATTCTGTGATTAGCCTTATGTTTGTAGCACTAGGTAATGCAATAGAATATATGTTTGCTTGTAAATCACACTGGTGAAGATCAAATTGATTCTTTACATTTGTTATTCCTAGCGGGAATTTTGTATATTTGTGCAAGTCGGGGTCATTCAATAATTAAAAGAAAAACCGAACCAAAATGCCTCCTTTTAAGTCCACTTTCATCAATGATTCTGCTCATTGTTGATACACGAATTCTGTATCCTGTGTTTGATTTGGATCTTATTCATGTTTTGTTTTCAACACTCTTTCAATTGTTCGTCTTTGTGTTTTTCATTCAAGTTTCGTGGATTTTTAGGTTTTCTCTATAAATCAAAGCTTGTTCACCCAAAAATGCTTATACCCACTCTTGACACCTAAATTCCCATAATGACATTTCTTGTTTTCTGCTCAATACCCATCTAGGTTTTCATGATAATTCAATTAATGTGCTCCCTAATTCATAATCTTCATCTGGGTCATCATTTTGTTTGTAGTATGAAAATAGTGTTTAGTGCTAGAGAGGGTCTCATTTGTAAACGATTTGGTTATTGATTGATATTTTAGGCGATTTCTGTTTGATTTCCCAAATGGGTTTTCTTCAACTTTTTCTAAAATCAATTCCATTCAACAACAGCGTCTCAAAACTGAACACAACATGAGTATTTCTACCCCTACATGCAACTTTTCAGCCCCACCCATCCATGCTGGAGGTGACATGCTTCATTTCCAGCCTGAGTACCAAATTGAGAACAGAGAACATCAAACTCTCCCTCACGATGACTATCCTTCATTTAAGAAGCAAAGATTTGGTGAAGCACTTGTCCTTAATCCGAGGATGCCTGTGACCTCCAACAATGTATTGAGTGGTAATCTTGTGAACAAACCATTAGATGGAACTTGGAAAGGAGATGATAGAGTGATTTCTGAGATGCAACTATGTAGAATGTTCTATTATACGAGAAAATGCATGTATGAGGACAGGTGTAGGTTTTCTCACGTAAATCCTGTGAAAGTTAATCAAGATTTGGTTAGGTTTAGGGATGGAACCGTGATAAGCACCGGGACTAGTGGTTGTTCACGGGATCACAGAAGTGGTTTTGGTCAATTTGCAAGCAAGGAGTTTGGAGATGGAGTGAATCCAAGGTCGGTGATGTGGAAAACAAAGCTTTGTAGGAACTGGGAGAGGACTGGAGGTTGCCTGTATGGGAAGACATGTTACTTTGCTCATGGACAAACAGGTATGAGTAGTGAACTTACTTGACTGAATGATGAATGTCATTGTTATCATGTTTTGTTATTATGGATTCATTGTAAGTATGGGTTATGTTTATGGGAAATGAACTTGCTGTTGCCTAACCTGGTGGCACAGGCTTGTGCCAAGCAGCAGAGTCTTGAAATAGATATCTGATATCATCTGGCAAACAGAAAGTTGAACTTGTTTGGCTACAGAAGAGTGTCTTACATACCTTGCTTTAGATGTTTCTAGGAATTTGAATCGCGTCTGAGTGCTTACATTGTATTACAAGGTATGCACCAATCGTTATATATGTTGCAATGAAACTAATCAGAATATATTCGGAATAAGTATCTATTACATATATATGAAAAACAGCTATTGCAATACATGGCAGCCTTTTATCAGAAGTTGTTCTAATTGTCTAATTAGCATATATTGTGAGGGAAATGCCAAAGTGCACTATTTTTGTGGATCTTACTTAATTGATGACTAACAATTCATCAGTGTCATAATTCTTCAACATAGAGACTTTGAACATGCTCAAGTCGTGCAAAATGCTTGTAAGAGAATAATGTGAGTTGCATGATGCTTCGTCATTTTGTTCACAGAACTACGTAAGCTTGGAAGGCACAATGCATTAGAGTCCAGGATCGTGCAAATGAACGTTTCAAATACTTATTCTACTGGGAATGATCAATCCAGGACTACTTGTAAGCAGCAAGTGCAGGATATGAATTGCGCTCTCAAGTGGAAAAAACTTGAGAAGATCAGTGGCATCTATGCTGATTGGATTGAAGATACACCCCTTCTTCAAAGTAGAGAACTGAGTTGAATCTGACTTGAGTAAAGGTTAGGATTTTAGGATGTTGCTGCTGTAACATGCTTGTGTTTAGCTTGTCTTACATTCAGTACATTCCAGGAAGATGTTAGACTCATTTCAAGGGCATGTTATAGAAGCTGTTAACCGCACGACTTTCTCTGATTTCTCGTGTTAGTTTCAGTGCTAATTTCAGGAAATTCAGAGACCTCTTAATTTCAAAGGGAGTTTCCCAAAGATGCTTCTAAAGGATCATCTTTTTTTCCTTTTATTATTGCTAGTATTATTATTATTTTTATTCTCTGTTCATCATTATGGCAGTTAACACGATACTGTGATAATAACTGCCATTTCCATATTCTAATAGGTTGCCATTTACAGAAACCATCTATCAAATGTTTTTTTTTTTTTTTCAGAAAAGCATTTAAAAGTGGTTTTGTTATCTTAATCTTAAAATTGTTTTGGCTTATTTTAGTCAAAGATTGTGAATAAAGCCTAAATGTGATCTCCAGGTTATTTTGGAAGAGAATATATCAACTCTTCGTTGCTGCTACAGTAAGCCCCAAAATGAGTTCCGACTCATTTTAAGATTAAGATATCACACAATTAAATACGAATTTATAATCCAAAATTCAGTCCTATATCGTTAATAAAACATATATTACAGAAATGGCATAAACTAAGCGTAGGTTTTGTAGAGGTCAATTTTCTCAATTTTTTTACAAATGCCCATATACATTTAACTAAAAGAGAACAAATGCAAGAGGATTACAATTCCTTCTTAGGAAAGAGAACATTTAAATTAAAAAAATTGATGAATAATTGACTCATACCAGAAGCGGAACTTGCAATCACGTGGGGAATGAAATGTCCGAAAGCACCCATGCAAAATGAGAACACCAAAAGTAAGAAAATTAACCCAGAACGCCATTGATGACTAATCAAATATTTGGATAGAGGTCAAGCGGACAGGACAGGAAGCATGCATCTTCTCATTGTCATTAATCTGCACAAAAAATGAATGAATGAAATGGCAATGCGAAACTCTTGCAGACTCTTAGCCACTTTTCACTGCTGGTATGCCTCCTCTGTTATGCTAGAAACTGTATTGACATGTATGCCAATCCAAACATGTCTCATTGTCACCTCAAGGCCTTCAATCAGAGTTGGAATCATAGAAGTCGCTAGGGCATGGGGTCATTACTTCGGATTCAAGTAACTGAACTACCCTGTGCATGGTGGGTCGATCATCTGGGCTTGAAGAAACACATTGGGTTGCTACTGAGAGCAGGGCATCAAGATTTTCAGCCTGCACCCCTTCACAGTTTGTATGAACAATCTCCCGTTGTCTATCCTCCGAAATCAGAAAATTTAACTGCACAAACAAATTCAGATTTGAAAAAAGAAAGATCCATGTATCTCTAACCAAAATCATATAAACTGTATGCGACAATGTATAGGGTTAGTATCTTGAGTATGTTGCCATCCGGCTTGAATATTCAACGTCAGAAAGAGAACTCATGAGTTACCATCTACTTATCACATTCTCAGGGGCAGTTATCAACAAAAGATTTGCTTTACCAGACAATGTCAAGAGTTCTCCATATAAAACTAAGACATCCAAAGTCAATTATTTTAATATCCATGTATTCCTAGGATCATTTAATTCTAATAAAAGGCATTTTTGTAGAAAAAGAATTAGACTTATTTGTGAATATAAGTTTGAAAGAACAAAACGAGAAAAGGAGAGAGACACATTAGTAATAGCTTTTGAAATTGGGATTGGCCAAGTCATCTGTAAGATCTGAGAACATGATTGGGAGATGCTTTTTCACATTGATCAGAAAAGCATTAGGTTATATTTTGTACCCAAAAGGGGTAAAAAAGTCGAAGAAAAGTGGTAGAGCGCCCATGCTCTTTTCTCCCTCGTTTATAATACCCAATCATGATATATTTCTCTTGCTTTTGTATCACATCTTATATCTCCGTCCTTCTCTATTTGGTTCTCCTAGATTCCATCATATAAATCTTCCCTCTTTCCCTCCTTTTGTCTTCTATTCTCAGATTATAAAGTTGCATATTAAACACAAAACACAGATACATAATGTCCTATCAGAGCACAATGCAATAAGCTAGTGGCAACTAAGGAAAGATAGAATAAGCACAGGAGAAGGAACATCTTAGATTATATTGTCATGCATAGCAACAATCTAGAGACAGAAGCGCAGAATGGCACAAATTGATTGACATAAGCAACTCCATTTAGCCACCAGTATTACTAGTTTCAAAGCATAATGTGCAGCTCCATCTCTTTTTCTTTCTCTCATTTTTTTTTTTTTTTCTCTGAGTAGTGTGCCAGTCACTCCTTAGTTGAACAATTTCCTCCAATAAAGTGTAAATATTCCCTATTGGGTCTTTTAAGTTCGGGTATTTATGATACAACATGGTATCACAACATATTTGACCAAGAAAATATCACCTTTGAATCCTAAAAAAGGGTCATCATATTAATAAATCAGACCATATAGCAATTGAGCTTGCATTTGTGTTGCTACCTGTGTTTAGGCTACATAACATGCACGTTGACTTACACAACCTTTCAAGGTGATCTATTGGAGATTAATATTAATGTTGCGCCCTTTCCTTGTAAGCTTAACCATTTAGGAATGATAGTAACTCAGCACCAAAAAAGCAATGCAACATTCAATTAAATTTCATCACATTATAGTAAATTTTATCATGGTACAGCATATCTCAGTTATTTTTATCTAAAAAATAAATTTCAACCTTGGTAACTAAAAATGATCCTAGAGATGAGCAAAATGAAGTAGCGCAAAAAAAAAATATTCTCAAAGGGTGAACAGAGCAATCATACCCAACCAACAATGTTGAGGCCCTTCTCTATGAATGATGCATCAGTTGGCCGCTTTCCACTCAACACTTCTAGCACCAGGACCCCAAAACTATAAACATCAGTCTTTTCAGTAGCTCTACCACTTTGCATGTACTCTGCCAATGAAAACATAAGCAGACTCGAAATAAATTATTCTGGGAAGCCAACATGAAAATTACATATAATATATATTCCAGCTTTACAAAAACTTTACAGAATTAACGTTAGACAGCAAAAGCACAACCAGAGCCCCTCCTTTGGTATTCTTAGGTTATAAGCTAATGAGAAATGTAGTGAATTTATCCTAAGCAGCTGATTTGATTTGAGGCTCATTTCTGTCAGGTGTTATATGTCAAAATCCAGCTGTTCTACAAAAAATGCTTTTTGAATTCCTGGTAGTGAGGGAATTTCAAACAGAAAAGCTTTCAAGGCTGCCAAGTGACCCTTAGTTTTAAAATAGTTTTACCTGCACTTTTCTTTCTGTTAGTATAATTTTATAAATATTGTTTTGGAACTGCCATTTACAAATTAATAGGTTATACATTGGTATGTCCAAGACATATATAGTTAAAAACAGCTCCTGTTTTTACAATTCATCACATGATATAGTTCCACACCAAATATTAAGAGTTTATACAGACTCCTGAATACTCGTCTAAAACGGGTACCCACTCTACTGAAATACCATATTTGATATGTCATTCATATTTCTTTTTCCTGAATGGGGGTGATAATTATCATTTTCTTTCCTTCCTGGAAGCAAAATCATCTTGAAAAGTAACATAAGAAATACATTATCCAAACCCATTTAAAGTTTCAGTTTTTTCTTTTGATAAGTTTGAAGAAAATGTTAGCTGCATACAGTAAATATGTCAACATCAAGACAATGCTCATTCCATTTATTTTCAGTCAAGTCAAAAACATCATGTTCCACAGGTTGAGCCTATAAAGACCCATGTGCTCCACAAATGGTACTGTGGTACATATGAAGTCCAAGCTGCAATTTTATTTATACTGCTTACCTGGAGCTAGGTAACCAAATGTTCCTGCAACAATGGTTGTAATGTGCGATTCCTCATCCTCTAATAGTTTGGCAAGTCCAAAGTCAGATACCCGCGCCTCCAGATTGCCATCAAGCAAAATGTTACTCGACTTTATGTCACGATGTATGATCCTAGGAGAACAGTCGTGATGCAAGTAGGCCAGTCCTTTTGCTGCTCCCATTATAATATTTAAGCGTGCATCCCAGTCTAACTGCTCAGATCTTTCTGTACAACCATTATAAGACATCATTATTTGCTGCAATGACATGTTACTTGGGCAAAAAAAATTATAGAACGCACAAGTCCCAACACCATGCAAGAAATATAGTTCTGATGGAAAAATTAAATAAATAAATTTGAAAAATAATTAATTATCTCTTCAGGTTAATTGGATTAGTCTTCCACAGAAATCTAAATGGCATTTCATAGAATGCTCTGGAGCCTTGTAAAATATCCAGTATATCATATATATTTTTCTATAGGGCCGTATATCATACATATTTATACACTGCTATTGGCATTCCATGAATAACATTTGCCTGAATATAATTTGGTAAATTGTCCTAAAATTTGGCCCAAGAACGTCAAGATTTCATATATTTTCAATTAATATGGGTTAAATTTTCAATGTGCTACCAAACATATATGTAAAAAGGGATGGCAAAGCACAAATAAATGTTTTCTATAGATCTGCAGAAAGTTAACAGGGTCTATCTATATACAAAGAATCAGAATGTAAATTGCTGCATAATTAATACTTAATTTTCCATGCACATTCCCAACAAATTCTTGAAAAAGAAAGGGAACTTAAAAAATCTGTTATGCCAGTCTTTTATTTAACTATAGTATGTGGTGTACTTTGCAATGACTGGCTCCAGCAAGGAAGAATTACTCTGTCGGGTAATACTTAATAGCCATTAACCGTTTGCTAACTCTAAGGAGATATAATTTGTTCATATTTCACCACATTTTTTTGAGAATAAATGAGAAATTAAGAGGGAACTAGGTCACATAAGATGCCGTTCTAGCAGAGAAATCTGTATTTCATAATCCTCTTTCCACAAATGTCAGCCACCACAACTGCCATCCTAAAACAGGGACTAACATAACAACTTCCAACGTCTGATCATAATCTCCAATTGGATTTGGAAGAAACTAAATAAAAATAACTGACAACTCAACATCTGTGATTTGCTATGATTTTGTTCAGCGAGAAAGACAAAAACAGCAAGCTTAGCACTACAACTTAATCAAGGACCAATTTAACACCTCTATCCTGTCCCAAATTGCTTAGCTTTAAAACAAAATTCCTTCTGATGCCTTGCATATGAACAGTAACATTATCAGGTTATGTAATGATAGGTGCTTTTTATGGGTTTATGGTTTATTTGCTCTTTGGTGGAAACATGCACACACCAATCATTAGTAAATCAACAGTGCAACATACTGCCACATCAATGACCATGCATTTCACAGGTTAATGTGTTATAGTCAATTAAGAGAACACTACCATGCACAAGCAGCAGGCTAAGCAAATAAAATCCCTCTGCAACATGCCCATGCAAATTAGTGTTAGGTGAATTCATTAATCCAGTGTGTAAACATGTTGTGCATGAAGAAAATCATAAAAAGAAGAGGGTCGCACCATGAAGAGCTTCGTCAAGGCTGCCACCAGGTAAGAAATCATAAATCAATAATTTTGATGTAGGTGAGTTACAGTATCCTCGCAAATTCACTAAATAACGGTGTTTTATACTTCCAAGAATTTCAAGCTCCCTTTCGAAAAACCGATCAAATCCCTCATTTAACTTTACAATTCTTTTCAAGGCAAATACATTGCCATCATCCATTGCAAGTTTGTACACTGTTCCAAAGCCACCACAGCCTATTATGTGTTCCTCATTCAAAGTTTCCAATTTCTTGATGATGTCTTTTGAAGAATATGGCAAGTCTCCATGAAACATAACAATCGATGCTCCTGAAGCAAGAAAAAAAATTTAGATAGCACATTCTTGGTACATAGAAGTATATGATAATAACTCAAAACAGAATTTTCAGATGTTTGTTCACACTATGGTCAAGAGCAGCACCTCCACCCACATCCCTTGCAAGACTTTTGTTCTCATTTTTACCAAACTTCTTATAAAGAAAGCAACCCCAAAAACACATGAGTGCCACCAGAAGCAGTGCACCAACAGTTGCTGATGCACTAATAAGCAGCCTGCCTGAGTTCTTCTTTCCGCCTTGATTTTGAGCTACAAAAGTTGAAACACCAACAAGTCAATTGCAATCAAGCATAAGAGAACCAAAGATGAATATGATAAATCGTCAAAATACAGATTTTCTAGCAGAAAATTAGTGAATTCCCCAAGAACTTCATCAACATCTTAGCGCCATAATGTAACTATACTACTATAGTAATATGTCAGAATCTTAATAAAAGAAGTTGAACTCTGTGTATCCTAATATTACAAGCATGTCACTCAACAAGTTAATCACCAAAACAAGTATCAAATAACAATTATACAATCAAATTATAATACATACTGATTTACCTGAGTTAGGAGTTCGAGAATCTGGTGTAGGTACCCCATTATCATCTTTGCAAGTCACATTTATTTGGTTCCCACACAAACGACGATTTCCAAAGAAGCTGTAAGATAATACATCAGTCTACTAATGTAAATGCAAAACCACCTCCTTGGCTTACCAGGGACATATCATTATTAACAGTTTAATTTAAATACCATGTGATTGTATCAAATTGTAGGTCTTTTCATCAATTACAGTAGTGTTTCTTAAAACACTTGCATAGTTTCTAAAGTGATGCAAAATTTATTCAACAAAGCAACAAGGGCAGGTCGTACTTACGAGCTTTCAAAAAAGTTGCTAAGCACACCATCAGATGGTATTGGTCCAACTAGAAAATTGTTTGACACATTGCTTCAAGAAGCATTCAGTAAGATCAACATAATTAGAACTATACTCAAACTATTCGAAATGTTGAATCAATAAAGACCTACTGTCACACTGATATAACCTGAATTTAGGCTACTCACAAGTTAATAAGTGTCCCTAATTTCCCAAGTGAAGAAGGTATGTAACCACTGAGTGAGTTGCTTGAAATATCTCTGCAATATGAATGTAATGCCAAATTAACTACATTTATAAGCACAACCAAAAATTGGTTTTATATAAGCAAAATTAGATCCACATAGTACGAAGCAACTACAAGAAAGGAAAAAAAAAAATCACCGCATTAAAGGATTAAAAGCCAGTCACAGTATGATTCTTGAGGGTGCACAGAGGGGAAGACCAAAACTATAGTGTAATGAATTGACAAAATACAAACACAGGCACACATATTATATATATATATATATATAAGCTTGTAACAGCTAGAAGATATGGTTGCCTGTTCTTTAAGCCCAAGGAGTGGGTTGAGTGGTGAGTCTTCGGTTTACAACCAACAGGTCGGTTCAAATCTCCTTGCAGCCATCTACCTGAGGTATTAAATCCTAAAAGTTTTGACTATTAGGGCACATTTGGTGCGCCGGATTGGATTTTTATGGGATTGAATTGGATAATACTAACTAATATTGTGATGTGTTGATGTGTTTAGTGCTGTACAGAGTGGACTAAATATAGTATTGACTCTTATTTAGTGTCGTATGGGATTGTACTGAAAATAATTGTGTTTTATGTTTTATATAGTGTGAAATTGTACGTTTAAATTAATTTTTAAGCAAAATAAAATTATCTTAAATAAATTAATAAAAAAATTATTTTAAATTAAATTTGGTTAAATAATTATCTTTGAATAAAATAAAATATTTAAATTGTTTTTAAAAATAAATAAAATAACATTTATTTCTTATGTGATATTGAAAAATATTACTATTTAAAAATGTTTTAATAAAATAGATTTAATTAAATTTTGAAATTAATTTAGTTTTTATATATAAATAATTTAATAAAATTAAAATTAAAAAAAAAGTAAAAGGAAAAAAGAAAAATCCTAGAACTATTTAGTCTCGGGTTGAGTGGCGGGACCTTAGTCCCGTCATAAAAGGATTATTTGGTTGCATGGGATTGGATTTCTTCAGTCTCATGCAGTGAACAAATATGGGATTGAACTGTATTTAGTCCAATTCTAACAAACAACCCACCCTTAGGGCATGTTTGTTTGGTGGAATAGGACTAGGGTTGCACTAAATTTAGTCAAATCGCATATTTGTTGGTTGCATGAGATTGGATGTCTAATATCATACAGCCAAGTAATCATTTTGTAGCGGGACTATTGAGTCCCACCACTTAACCTGGATTTTTAGTTTTTTTTTCTTTTTTTTAATTTATTTCATTTTATTAAATTATTAATAATATCATTTATTAAAACATCGTACAAAATTAATAATTTTCAATCTCAACTAAGAAATATATTATCTAATTTTAAAATTAATTTTAAATAAAAATTATTTTTACAAATTTTATTTTACTAAAAAATAATTTAAAATTAATTTTTAGACCAATCTCATACTACATTAAACACATCACAGTGCTATTTTTAATTCAACCTCATACTGCACCATACACATCATAGTATTATATAGTTCAATCGTATCCTATCCAATCCAATCTAATATAATAAAAATAGCTCAATCCAATCTGATGAAGACCACATTAGGAGAAGCGAGAGACTGATCCGTAAACAGTAATTCCGTGGCGTGAACAGTAATATCGTGCGTGAACAGTGATTCCGTGACCATTGGCACTTCGTGTCCCAATCAGTTTCCTATTTTTTAGGCTTTTGACTTTATCTTAATTTCCTATTCTAGTTTAGTTTAATTACTATTTGTTTTAGGAGTTTTATTCCTTTTACTATTTTGTTTTTCTAGTGATTTTATTAGGAGGATTCTATCTCCTATATATAGCTTATCATCATTAGGGTTGTAAGTTATCAGATTTATCAAAGTACTATTCAGTTTTCTCTGTCTTTTGGCTAAACAACCATAGACATTATTTCAGCTTTTCTTGAGCGTTATACTTAGGATTGGCTTGGGCTAGGGCAAAGGCTAAATAACCTGCGTTCTAGAGAATTGGGAATCCCTAAATAAGGTGAGCTAATTCAAAATCTATCGTGTGTGTGCGTTACTTGCTTTGCAAGTTAGGGCTTGTTGTTGGATCTAGACCTAGGTCCTCAACAATTTGGTGCTTTCATTGAGAGAATTATCAAGATGTCAACCAGCGAGAATGATCAACCATCAACGTCCAATCAACCCAACAGAGTCCGCTTTGAAACCATAGAGGCCGACATAAGAGACGTGCGAACGGAGATGACCAGGCTATCTACAACCGTGGGACATATGCTAGCCAGGTTAGAGATACTTCATCCGGCAAGAGGAGTTGATCCAGGGGTTGAAGAAGAAGTTATACAAGGGGACAGACGAACTCATGGGGAAAGGCCACCACAGGCTAATCCATTATATGAGTCGGACGATAGATACGATCAAAGAGATAGACCCCCGGCTCATTATAGACATGGAGGACGAGTGGAACGAGGAGACCGGGTAGCCGAAAAGTGGATCAAACCAAATCAAAGGAGGCAGAGGCCTGGGGTCGGTAGGAGACTCGAAAGGGATGGGTCAAATAGTGAAGACGAAATCCGAAGGGACAACCGGAGGAACTACAGAGGAAACCCAAACCAGGAGAGACCCAGAAATCGACAGTTTGAAGATAATGACTATGAGGCCGGCCGACGAGGGAACCAAGGGCCAAGGAAACCAAAGATCGAATTTCCACACTTTAGTGGAGGGGACCCATACGAGTGGTTGGAGAAAGCTAACCGTTACTTCCGAGTATATGAGATTAGCCGTGCAGACAAAGTAGACATTGCGAGCATGTATCTTGATGGGCAGGCTAATAGTTGGTGGAGATGGTTGAAGGACCAGTATGAACATGATCGACAGAGATTGGGGTGGACAGCCTTCGAACAAGAATTTCTAGATCAATGGGGGCCATCACCAGTAACCGATCACCATGGGCAACTTGCAAAACTCCGCCAAGAAGGTAAAGTGCAGAATTATATTAATGAGTTTAGGCGTTTGCAAACTATGACCAGGGACTGGACAGAAACTCACTTGATTGGGATGTTCACGGAGGGCCTAAAACCGGGGTTAGCTAAAGAGGTGAAACTGAAACAGCCAACAACTCTTCGAGAAGCAATGCGGACGGCAGAGATTCTGGAGGAGGGACCCGGTGAGAGGAGGTCTTACAAAGAAAACACGGGGAACAAGTTCTCCAAATCCTTGCAACCCGGGAATTCTTGGAAAGACAATGCTGAGGAAGGAAGCAGTTCAAATACTAGATCTAATGAGATGAAGAAACTATCCCGAGAAGAGGTACAAGACTACATCAAAAAGGGGCTATGTTTCAAATGCAGAGAAAAATGGGTGAAGGGTCACCAATGTAGAAACGGCAAGCTTCTCATGGTTATAGGTTCAGACGAGTCAGAGTTTGAGATCGAAAAGGAAGATGAGACATCTAGTGACGAAGGGGAGCTAAGGGTAGCCGAGTCAAGTGAAGAAAAGGAAATGGCAGAGTTGTCTCTCAATGCAATCTCAGGGACTTCAAGACCATCAACTATGAGGCTAATGGCATGGATAGGGAGTTCTGAGGTTTCCTTACTAGTTGATTCCGGATCATCTCACAATTTCATTAACATGAATACCGTGAAGAAACTAGGGATGAAAGGTACAGCCATAGAAGCATTTGATGTGAGAGTAGCCAACGGTGAACGATTGAAATGCGATGAGGTACATCAAAATGTAAAGATGAATGTGCAGGGTGTGCGAATAGTGGCCGAGCTACATGTTTTGGCACTTGCAGGGCTAGATGTGGTCTTGGGGAACGCATGGTTGAAGAGTATCGGGGAAGTAGTGACCAATTACGAGACTATGACCATGAAGTTCAAGTTGGGAGGCAAAAAGAGGTCCTGGACCGCAACCTCATCCAAAGATATCAAGCATTGTGAGGCGCATGTGATGGAGCGACTTTGCAAAGGGGGTGCCCAATGTTTTGCCATCATCAATACCAATGATGGCCGAGCAACGGGAACCAAATCTGAGCAAATGAAGGTTATAGAGGAAGAGATGCGGGGACTACCTGAAAAAGTCCGCAGTTTATTAGCCCACCACTTGCGGGTACTGGAGGTGCCAACAACTTTACCACCGGCTAGACACTTTGACCATCGCATTACCCTAAAGGATGAGTCAAAGCCTGTCAATGTGCCCCCATACAGGTACGCTTACTTCCAGAAAAGCGAGATAGAGAAACAAGTGGGGGAAATGCTAAAGGGTGGGCTGATTAGACAGAGTACAAGTCCGTTTTCATCACCGGTCTTGTTAGTCAGGAAGAAAGATGGCACATGGCGATTCTGCACAGATTACAGGGTCTTGAATGAAGCTACGGTAAAAGATAGGTTCCCTATACCAACGGTAGATGAGATGCTAGACGAATTACATGGCGCCAGTGTCTTCACCAAGCTCGATCTAAGGGCGGGTTATCATCAAATCCGCATGAGAGAGGAGGATGTACACAAGACTGCTTTTAGGACTCACTCAGGACTCTATGAGTACCTCGTCATGCCATTTGGGTTGTGTAATGCCCCATCGACTTTTCAAGCAGCAATGAATGAGATCTTTCAACCACACCTAAGGAGGTTTGTGCTAGTCTTCTTCGACGACATTCTAATCTATTCAAAGTCGATGGAAGAACATTTATCTCACCTGGAGATAGTGCTGGAGATCCTTGGCCATCATCAGTTCTACATTAAAATGTCCAAGTGCGAATTCGTCAAGGATGAACTAGAGTATCTGGGGCACTTCATCTCAGAAAAGGGGGTGAAGGTGGATACGCGAAAAGTAGAAGCCATGGTAGATTGGCCTTTACCAAAAGATGTGTCAGCACTGCGAGGGTTTCTGGGGTTGACAGGTTATTACAGGAGGTTCGTCAAACACTACGGGTTGATAGCTAGGCCATTGACCAACATGTTAAAAAAAGACAACTTTGAGTGGACCGATGAGGCCAAGCTTGCTTTTGAGAACCTGAAGAGAGCAATGACACAGACGCCCGTACTAGCATTGCCTGACTTCAACAAAACCTTTGAGGTCTACACCGACGCTAGTGGGGAAGGTATAGGAGCAGTTTTGGTACAAGACAAAAGACCACTGGCGTTCATATCTCAAGCTTTAGGACCTATGAAAAAAGCTTGGAGTACTTATGCCCGAGAAATGCTAGCAGTGATCCATGCGGTGAAAGTGTGGAGGCCATACTTGATGGGGAGAAAATTCACCATTGTTACCGATCAACAGGCGTTGAGGCACCTATTGCAGCAAAAGATAGTAACGGCCGAGCAACAAAAGTTTATGGTAAAACTACTCGGATTTGAGTATGATATTGTCTACCAACCAGGAAAAGAAAACAAGGTGGCTGATGCGCTTTCCCGAAAAGAAGGTAGTCCAATGATGTGGACCGTGTATGAGGAAGAAAGCCCAAGGCTAGCAGCATTGAGTGGGGCAGAGTGGAAAATATGGGATAAAATCCGTGAGGCCGTGAAGATGGATGCCAAGACCCAAGAGATTTGCCAGAAAATGGAGAACAAAGATGAGGGGGTCGAGAGATACAAGATAAACAATGGTCTGGTGTACTATAAATCCTATCTGTATGTGCCTGATGTGCCAGGATTAAGGCATGAGATCCTTGCTCACTTCCATGAAAGCAAAGAGGGTGGTCATTCGGATTGGCTGAGGACATACATGAAGATCAAACACTTTTTCTACTGGGAAGGGCTCAAGAGTGAAGTGAAGAAAAAAGTAATGGAGTGTGATACATGTCAAAAGGTTAAGTATGACTCACGGCGACCAATGGCGCTACTACAACCTCTACCTATTCCTGAGAGGATTTGGGAAGATTTGACTATGGACTTCGTCGAGGGGCTGCCAAGTAGCAGGGGATTTGAGGCGATTTTGGTGGTGGTGGACAGGTTCAGTAAGGGTGCTCACTTCATTCCATTAAAGCATCCTTTTACAGCTAGTAGTGTAGCTAATTCTTTCATTGATAATGTAGTTAAACTCCACGGTTTCCCTCGAACTATTGTCACTGACAGGGGACAATTGTTCATGAGTTCTTTTTGGAAAGAGTTATTTAAACTGCAGGGTACCAAGCTTAAGGCGAGTTCATCCTATCATCCGCAGACCGATGGACAGACAGAAGTGGTGAACCGTACTCTAGAGCAATATCTGAGGTGTTACTGCCACCATGAGCAAGCAACTTGGAAGGACTTCATTCCATGGGCAGAATATTGGTATAACACAACTCACCATGCTGCAATCAACATGAGTCCCTACGAGGTAATTTATGGCAGGACACCACCAGGGCTGAGCACTTATGAGAATGGGACGGCGGCCAATGATGAAGTAGAGAGAGAGTTGATGACTCGAGACGAAATTATGGCCAAACTAAAAAAAGAATTGGAGAGAGCTCAAGCAAGAATGAAGAAGTACTATGACCAAAACCGTAGGGACGTGTCATTTGAACCAGGTGACTTGGTGTATCTCAAGCTTCAACCATATCGGCAGAAGTCCTTGAAGAAAAGGTTCAATGTGAAGTTGTCACAGCCGTACTATGGGCCTTTTAAAGTGCTAGAGCGTATTGGAGAAGTCGCATATCGATTGGAGTTACCACCAAACTCACGACTACATCCGGTTTTTCATGTTTCATCATTGAAGAAAAAGGTGGGGAGCCCAGACTTGATTGCGGAGGATTTGCCGTCATTCGATGACGAAGGAAGAATGGTGCTGAAGCCGAAAGAGGCGCTACAATATAGGCATTGGCAACGCAACCGTCCAAAAGAAAAGGTTTGGCAGGTGTTAATACAATGGAGGGGCCTTCCCAGAGATGAGGCGACATGGGAAGATTATGATGACATGGTTTCAAAGTTCCCAAAATTTTCCCTTGTGGGCAAGGGCATACTTGAAGAAGGGGGGATATTGATGAAGACCACATTAGGAGAAGCGAGAGACTGATCCGTAAACAGTAATTCCGTGGCGTGAACAGTAATTTCGTGCGTGAACAGTGATTCCGTGACCATTGGCACTTCGTGTCCCAATCAGTTTCCTATTTTTTAGGCTTTTGACTTTATCTTAATTTCCTATTCTAGTTTAGTTTAATTACTATTTGTTTTAGGAGTTTTATTCCTTTTACTATTTTGTTTTCCTAGTGCTTTTATTAGGATTCTATCTCTTATATATAGCTTATCATCATTAGGGTTGTAAGTTATCAGATTTATCAAAGTACTATTCAGTTTTCTCTGTCTTTTGGCTAAACAACCATAGACATTATTTCGGCTTTTCTTGAGCGTTATACTTAGGATTGGCTTGGGCTAGGGTAAAGGCTAAATAACCTGCGTTCTAGAGAATTGGGAATCCCTAAATAAGGTGACCTAATTCAAAATCTATCGTGTGTGTGCGTTACTTGCTTTGCAAGTTAGGGCTTGTTGTTGGATCTAGACCTAGGTCCTCAACACAATCATACACACCAAGTAGGCTCTTTAAGGTTGAACAAGAGTAGGAGAGAATCAGTTTCAAAAAAAACCAGCAAGAGAGAATCCAAATTCTCAAATAGTAGTCCCTAGTCGAAGCCTACTAAAAAAAGAATAGTTGGGAGAATTCTAAGTGCTGCGAAAAAATAAATAAATAAAGCTGTGTGTGCTTCAAACCAAAAGATTGGACTTCGGACAAGGCATTATAGCATATGAAGGATAATGTGACCCTCTATAGTAAAGACAACACATTTCAAACAAAGATAAGGAAATTCCATTCATTGTAAATATAATAATCAAAGTTAAATAACAACAGAACGGTGGTAAACAGCATCTCTAGAAGAATAACATTATTTTTCAGTATTTGGATTCTCGTATCATAGCATAAGAAAGAATTCCATAATTTATGATTTAGCCATGGCAGATTTTTTCCAAAATCTGACAATTTTACAATATCATAATTCTCCGAGCATATTCAGCATATTCTTTTATTTTAGTTATAAATCTTTCCTAAAGAATTGCAGCGCCACGCTGTTCACGCCTGGACAGAAAGTAGCAGATATCATATACAAGCCTTATATTGTTTTCAGAAAGGGCAGAATCATACTTAAATTTGCAATTTGTACAAATCCAGAAAATATGTATACACGCACATATGTAAACAGCAACATAGATTTTTTCAGATCTCTTTTATACAATTAGCATAAATAATTGAAAACCTAGAAATAATAATTAATAATTAGCATCTGTCAACTAACTCACAAAGATTCAAGCTTTGATAGGTTTCCCAATTCACTAGGAATTAATCCGCTCAAGTAGTTACTCTGCAAGGACCTGTAAAGAAGCACGATCAATAAATTTAACTACAAGTAGCATTTTCAATCAAAAGTAGATAAGAATTTACATGTTATATTTTTTTTTTTTTTGGCAACATAATACTATTATGCGCGTGTTTTGGTGACAATCATTTTTGTCATTAATGATTTTCTAGATTAACTTTCCTAGGCACGTGATTGACAATTATGGTGACAATATTTTGGTAAGAGTGCGGTTATAAGATTGAGAATACTTGTAGTTAGAAATTAGTTCGGTGAACCAAGTGAAATGCCAATCTTTAGGGTCAACAAGTTATCCGATGCTTTTAGGTAAATACATATTTGCGATAATTTTGCCAAGCAAGTGAATAATGTACATTTTTTATTACTATGTAGTTGAGGAGTATGGACATGCCTTATAGAGCTGGTAAGAGAGGTGTTGCCAGGAGGTTCATATGTCCTAATTTGGCATGGAAGTTGTATACATGTACATGATTCAGTATAAATCCAATGTAAACAACTTCACATAATTTTTTAATACTTTGTAAGGTACTTTGCAAGTCAGAATTGGATGTTTGCCCAACAGCTAAGACAACTAGTACCAGTGTGCCAGCCTGATGGAGCGTCATAGAATCAGAATTAGTTGATTTACATACACCAACATAACACATTTAACACTCCTTCAATCGAGCAACTTTGACACCTATAAGTAATTAACCTAAAATATTTCCAAGTCTTACCATTAGAACAGAATGCAGAAGAAGCTTCATCTACAATAGCAAAGGTAAAATTCTGAAAATTTCCTAGGAATAGTCAACCCAATTTGGACCAAATGGATAGCAAAAGATGAAAAGGTGGTTCAGCAGAAATCACTTCCCGCAAACTTAGATACTCATTGCTTACTTTAGCTGCTTCTCTCTTCAACCGAAGGATTATTTTTTCAATTAAAAAAAACACGAAAGAAAAATGAAAGTCAAAGCATTATGAAAGGTACTTACAGAGTCACAATCATGTTCAAGACTGCTGGGACTTTTTAAGGAAGGTTTCAATCAGTTTAAACATAAATAACAAGTCTATCTTTTAATAGTTGATACCACCAAAATTTTGCAAACAAAATGTTACGAGAAAGTAAATAGTTATCTGTAACATGGATCCTTTCGTGCTCATTTAAAATTCTAATGAGTTACCACATCAATTTGTCTTTCTTTTGATTTTCTGAATAAGGACTCGGAGAAAAGCAGAACAGTTTTTTTCGCAAGGAAAAATACATCATATGTAGCACTTACCAGAAAACAAATTACCGCAGATTATTTATAACAAATACAAGCATAAATTAACTAATAAAATACTTACAATCCTAGCAACTCTGTGCAATTCCCCAATCCTGAAGGAATTTCCCCATAGAAGTTGTTGTTATGAAGAGTTCTGAAAACATACAGACCATTATACACAGCAGCAAACATTCCTACACAAAAAACATGTAATGATACCAAGATAACAAGAAATTTCGTTTAACAACATACAAAAACTTTAGTTGGTCTAGCTTCCCAAGCTCAGGTGATATTAGCCCACTCAGTTTGTGACTGGGAAGACTCCTGGAAGGCAACAAGATGTGACAAGTAAACGTATTAAGTCCTATAATTTCAAATGAAAAACATTTACAAAATGCAGAATATTGTAAAATACATTAGCATATGTTCTTCCTTAAGCATTATATCATATTGCATCGTATATAACAAAACACGGTCCATTTAAACATCGGGAAAAAAAAAAGACAAATGAGGATATAAATAGGCCCTTCAGAAAGGAGAGCGAGTGATAAAGCATGTCTGATATCCAAAGGCTAGTCTGTCCATTTAAAAAAGAAAACTGAATATTCTTGATCCTTGAAAGATATTAAATCCTACTTATGAAACACAAGCATTCAAAATTAAATAAATGGGGCTAACTAGGTCTCAGGAAGATTGAGAAACCCAGTGCAAAATGTATGAGAACAAAGCCCAATGGAACAAAGGATGAAAAATGAAAATCAATACCACAACTCTTTTCTGATACAGTAATCACAAAAACTATCATCCCATATATTATACTGACAGTGTTGTCAACCATTCCTTTAAGAAATTTTCTATAAAAAACAATTAAATTGTAGAATAATTAACAGCAAGAATGAAAACAAGCAATCTTCATATGTAAATTAAGAAATACCAAGATATTAATGGACCATTTCAAAACTCACAAAGTAATTACTCTCTTGGTTTTTGTATCACATTCAACTCCTTTCCAATTACAAGGGTCAGGATCCTCTGGTCTCCATTGAGTAAGGACACCGTACGAACCAACCACTGTTGCCCTGAAGCTTAGAAGCGCCAGACCTACACATCAGAAAATGGATTTCACATGTCTTAAAAATAATTGTTGGAGAGAGAGAGAGAAAGAGATAATGATGACTAAAGAATGTTTGTAAATCCTTATTGGACAAACCAAAGACCACGCAAACAAAGAGATCAGGAACTACCACCAGACGCTCTACCTAGAATCACTAGGCGACCCACCCCATGAAATTCTTAAAATATTTTTTTCCTTGCTCCTTTTTTTTCTTTTCCTTTTTCTTGGCATAAATCTAAGGACCCACTAATTGAACCAAAAAGTCACCCTCCAACCCACTTCTGTGGCAATAGGACATACCATTGGGCATAAAGTCCATTAGCGATTTTTCATTCTCTAGAATATAGTACTTATTTTAGTATATCTACAGTATAATATAATAGAGAATTTTTTTAAGAAAAATGAAAATCATAGTTAGCTCTAATATATGCGAAAATATCTGGAGTGCAACAATTTGATGGTAAGTTATAACCATATTTGATATGTTAAATGTTTGTGTTTCGGTAGATTACCGAAATGAATCATGCATAGCATAATTTCTACATTATGTACTTCTCTTATGGATAATAGCAACAGTTATACATCAGCGACTTAGAAACATTAATATAATTGATCATTTTCAAGGCAAAACAAGATATAAAAGAAAAATAAAATTATATAACCATACCATCAGGACTAATAGATCTGCTTTTGTTTATCAAGATACAAAGCAGTAGAATGTAAAGAAGCCACAGCCCTTGACACTTTATCATATTCATGCCCATAGCGGCACTGAAGCATAATATAGCTAAGATAAATCATCTGATACACCAATCTCCAAAATGCTTCCCGTGTAACATATGGTTATTTGGGCGATGGTGACATTTGTCAAGCACAAAAAAAACTAAATGTTTCCTGCACAGAAAGTCATCACAAAATTAAAAACGCCAAGGACATGGGTACCAAAAACACTACCTCAATTTTTTTTAAAAGCAAAAGTTTTAATGTAATACCAATTCAGACTGAGAACATGCTACTTCACTATTGAAAAAATGCATTTGAGTAAACCACTAATGGATTATTTACTTCGGGTCTATTTGCATGTTCACAAAAGATTTCCTGTGTCTATGAGACCTATACATCTGACAATGGATTTTCACATTTGTTTTTGTACAGGCATCAGAGTCAATTACAATTACATAGTAGGATTGTTTCCTTTCTATTAGCATTACCAGAATTGATTGGCACTATATGTAGCTCAGATTATTTCTTCCAGAACACAATAATTACAATTTGCAGATCAAGATACAATAGCTAAAATCACATAATCCAACTATTACTTTCAAAATCAGTTCAACAAACGTACAAGCTATCACTTTTTTGGCCATTCCAAACATAAGCAAATCATATAACATCGGCATTTTCAGCAAAATACTAAAGATCTTTCTAACACAGTTTTTAAAAATAAATATTGTGACTTCACAATCAACCACAGCTTTGAATTCAGATTTATACAGAGGTCAACAAAAGTATATGTTGGAAAAAAACAACTCGACTGAACCGCACACCAAATATCAGTACAGTGCTTGAAATTCACTAATAATTGAATCATATAAAGCAAAACCGCTACTCGTGCTTCCAAATCAAATTCAAAAAATAAAAAACCAGCACCTAGCTGAGAACAGTTAGAGCTGGAAAGTAAGTAAATTCCCAAAATTTTACTTATTTACATTTCTTTTTATTTTTTATTTTTTTTAGAACAGTTATTTACATTTCTACACCGCTTGAGAAACTACTCTTGAGTTCTGACAATTTAATTCCTCAGAAAAATAACTGCAAATTCAACATTACAAAGAAAAGTCTAAACCAATTTCAACAGATTCCTACAAAAGTAAAAATAAATAAATAAATAAATAAAAACAAAAGTCACTGATTTTGTAAATTATGAGAAATCGTGAACTGTCTTCAGAAATAAAAGAAAAAAAAAATTTGAGTGAAGGAGACATTGAAACACACACCTCAAGATTCTGATCTGTGAAGAAGAATGCAGGTCTTTGAGCTGTAAAGCGATACTAACAAATAATAATAATAATAATACAAATGAAAAATCAAAATAAAAAACCAAAAACAAAACAAATTTTGTTAGATTTGTGTGATGGTGGAGAGAGAGAGAGTGGGAGTGTGAGCGAGAGCGAGAGAGAGAGAGAGTATGACATATGTTGTGTTGAATAGATGCTCGGAATTAAAATGGGGCATGAGGTCCAACCAATGAGGTCTGAGTGTTTTGGCACGTGCGAGCGTGACCTTACGTACGTGCCAACCGACGTTTCCTTCTTTCTAGAACTACTGCTACTCACCAAGTAACTTTCGTACTTGCACTCTTTACACATCGCTACACTTGTTCAAGTAACTTCCTCTCCCTCTCTCTCTCTCTCTCTCTCTATTTCAAGAAAATAAACTTTCCCTCTTTACTCTATTTTTTTACCACCTCAGCATCCTCACCTTGGTAATTTTATCCGTTATCAAGAAAAAAATACTTAACCTTGGTAACTAATATTGAAAATAGATTTGTTTATTAAAAAACTATGTTTTTGAATGAAATCTTTATCAAACAAACTTATATTTTTAATAAAAATAAATAATGTTGACAAAAATTAAAGTGGTTAAACGACAAAAACTCCTCTCACCCATTAAGTAAAATTTTAAATTCAAATCGTATTTTTAATACATTACTTTGTTAAATTGATTTTAGTATGCCTTATACACCCCATCATAACAATATTCCCTTCCAACAAAATTTGATATATCTTATATATAAATATTTTTTATTAAAAATATTATATAATAAATATAGTATATCCGATTCATTGAGTTTTTTTTTTCCAAATTAAGACTAGAGATGATTTATTATAAATATTTTTAACATTCCGTGGTAAAGATAAAATTATATGCTCAATACAGGTTATAAAACATTTTCTCCATCTCAATTAGAAAATGGCAAATTGGGGAAACGAGTAGATATGTGCTTCATCCCCATTTTTCTCTTTTTTTTCTTACATCTTTGACTTAAAATAAAATCATTTAAATATGTAAAAATTAACCAAATGAATATTATTCAAACGTTTCCCTTAAAAAAAAAAGAATATTTTTCAAACGCTAAGATAAGAGTATATTTAAAACTATACGTATTTGGAGGAAATTGAAAAAATGGGTATGAGGACCATCCGTATCTTCATCCTCGTTTATAGATAAAAAAAAAATTCCCAAATAGAAATGGGAATTTATGGACCATTCGAAAACAATAATACTATACATTCCAATTCAAATATCAACTCTTTTATCCCAACACACGTGACAATTAATAAATGAATTCATATTAATATTGATTGATCTCACTTTTATGTGAATTCATGCATCAACGGTCATGTAAACTATCATGTGTTGGGATAAAAAAATTAAAATTTAAGTTGAAATGTGCAGTATCTCTTCTAAGAAAAATAACCAACTCGATATATATATATATATATATTTAGGAAACTCTAATCTCAGATGTTGATGACAATAATCCAACGTGAAACTTGATGAAAATGCTAAACCAAAATAAAGTGTGGGACTAGTAAACTTCACTGTAGCTGTTTGACTTAAATGTCCCCCTGATGATTTATATTACAAATTCTCGATAGAGAATAATGATGATGGTACACGGCAGCGATGCCTATTCACATGGGCCCATTTCACCGATTGCAAATGGTTTGGTGGACGGTGGTCTAAGGACATCTGATTTTATATATATTTTTTTTTTTAAAAAAAAAAAAACCTCTGATTTTACGACTTCATCTTTTCCTAATTATATAAATATAATATAATTAAAATATTTTCAATACAAATATATATTTTTGAGTATTTAAATAATACTATATCAGTATTTCTAAATAATATGGATATAAAAAAGTTATAGAAATGCATATTCACTTCTTCAATGTGAGTATCTAAATAGTAATTTTAAACCAATCACCACAAGTCATTTGTTATATTCTCTCCTTATTCAATATAACAATTAAATATATTGACAAAATACTAAAATTTTATTAATGAGAAAAGTTAGAAATCCTAGTCAGTATATCAAGGAGAATATCTACAATTAGAAACTCTACTTGATATTCTCTAACATTTTTTGTGCCACATCATATCAATATTAAAGTTAGATAATTGTATTGGAGAATGTTTTTTTAACTTTTTCAATATAGATCCTATGTGACATTTAATTTTCTCCAAATACATGATAGCATTGGAGATACTCTTACATTTAACAAGCCTAAAATATCAAATAAAATTAATCTTATCGACATAAGAAGCATGAAAAAAAAAATTACTGAGTTAAGTGTAGTTTTTCGATCAATCCGTTAGTTTTAACTAAATCAACTAACGGTAGAATATTAATGTATAATTAATGATAATGTAACACCTCATGACCCGACCCGACTGGATCGACCCAGGGAACGTTACCGGGTTTTCAAAACTTTCTAAATTCTCGTTTCTCATTTCAAACCATTTCAAATCATATCAATTTGTAATTTAAAAATATTTTTCTAGTGAGCCCATCCAAATTTCAATTTTTAAAAATTTCGGCAGAGTTCCCTCTGTTTTTCTGATTTCCCAAAACCTGTTTCAAATAAAACTCAAATCACATAAAATCCACAACACTTCAAATCTTATTGCATTCAAATGCGCACTCTGCCGTTTAGTGCGACTTTCCAACAGTTTTTAAAATAAAATACTTCAGAATTCAATAGTTACAAATCTTTTAAAAGAAAAACAAACTGAAATCATAAATTATTTACAAAACATATATAAAATTATCGAATTACAGACTTCTGTATATGCATGCTTACAAAATATAACATACAAAACTATATCACTACCCAATAAATGCAGTGACTCTGAACTCCAATGTAACATCCCGGATTTCGGGTAATGAATTTTTGATATATGTGAAATTTGTGAAAATAAAATTTTACTATTTGAGGGGGTGTAAATGCAATTAAATGTATGTTTATTTTATGATTTCCAGCGGACCGGATTGAATAGTGAAAAATGAGAAAAATGAAAAATTGGAAAACTGAACCAGAGAGCATCGCGACCTGGTCACCGCGACCACAGGTCGCGATGGCTCGCTCGCGGTGGAAAACGCAAAATCTGGCAGTGAGTGCCGCGACCAGTCACCGCGACCACAGGTCGCGATGGCTTGCTCGCGATGAAATTGTCAAAAAACAGACAGAGAGCAACGCGACCATTCGCGCGACCAGGGCGCGCTCGCGACGAAGGCGGTGCGCGCACTCCAGTGAGTGTCGCGACCTGGTGCCGCGACCATAGGTCGCGACGGCGGTCGCGGTAGCGAAAAAAATATAAAAAAAAAGAAGTGGCTTCTCGAGGAAGCCAGAAATCATCACAGAACAGAGAGAGAGAGAGAAAAGAGCGAGAAAAAGAAAGAAGAAGAAGAAGAAGAAGAAGAAAGAAAGAAAGAGAAGAGAAAGGAAAGGAAAGAAAAAGAGGAAAAAGAGAAGGAAACGAAATCGTAAAAACGCGGATTTCTCAAACGAAAAGCGGTACCGAGGTTGGTGTACGTTGTTTTTCGAAATCGTTACGAAAAGCATTTCATTATCGTTTACGTTTTTGTTTTCGTTACGTTTCTCGTTTTCGTTTAGATTTCGATTTCGTTAATTGTTTCCGATTTCGATTTCGTTAATTGTTTTCGATTTCGATTTTGTTAAATGTTTTCGATTTCGATTTTCGATGTGTAAAAATTGATGATTGATATACTTATGGTTGATTTTGGAAAGATTTTATACGAGATCGCATTTGTTTGTGTTTCGAATATTTCCGATTTCGTTTTAAACAGTTGATTTAGACTTGTATGTGAATATTGTTCATATTTCTTGAAGTTTATTATGTGATTTATATGACTATTGAATGATTATCGATTATTGAGTAATTATTGCGAAATTGATTGTGAATTTGGTTTATCGAAACGGCCCTAGGATACGTAGACATAGAAAAGGATATAGGAGGTTGGTATACCAGCTGGGTTTTATTGAGCAGTACTGCGCCGATATTGATTGATTGATATTGATGATATTGATGTACCTCCTCTTGGATTCGTCCAGAGGCTGGGAGATACGTACCTCCTCGGGATTCGTCCCGGGGGTTGGGAGTTAATGTACCTTCCCAAGGATTCGTTCCTGGGATAGGGAGCTATGTACCTCTCTAGGTTCCGTACCCACGGTCCTAGAGTTGGGAGACACGTACCTCCTCAGAATTCGTTCTGGGGGTTGGGAGCTTGACCCATATTCCAGTCCGTATATGTTTAGTATTCTAGCGGGCCAGAATTGATTTGGAATTGAAAAGTGTATTGAATGTTTTTATTGATCGAAAATTATATATTGACCTCATTACTGAAGTTCAAGTGCTTGAAATTATTATATACATTGATTCTGAAATTTAATTGTTTTAAACATGATTTGAATTGATATATATATTGTGATTTATTTATGATTAAAAGTTATATATGTTTCCATATTGAGATTTTAGTACACCCACTAAGCTTTATGCTTAGCGCGTTAGTTTTTGTGTCTAACGCGTAGGTACCAAGAATCCGGACGAAGGTAAAGACTGAAGAACTGGAAGAATTGCAGACCGAGTCACAGGATTGTACAGTTGGGTAGCGATATTTTTGTTATGTATATATATTCTGAAAGCATGCATATACAGGGAATTGTAAATATGTTTTGTAATATGTTTTTAATTAATTACTTTACGATTTCTGAATGTCCGTATATATATATATATATATATATATATATATATAAAAGTTTGAACTATTTTATTTTATAAATTGTGATTGAACTACTTTTAATTATGTTTTATACCCCTCTAATCATAACTTTTTACATTCTCATTTTCAAAAGCAATTATTCAAAATTTGGAATATTACAGATAAAATTATATTTTCATCGTAATATGTGAAATATTAAGGTACTCTAATTTAATTTTATTTTAAAAATAAAAAAATAATATAATGATATATGTTGCTGAGTTAACTTAACCACGGTTTTTCGATCAATCTGTGACTTAATAAATAAATAATTAATAATAAAATTATAATTTTTATCATAATATGTTAAACGTTAGGGTACTCTATTGTAATTTTTTTAAAAAATAAACGTATAATGATATCTGGGGTTGGTTAACGCGGATTGAGAGTTAGAAAGATGACGAGAGGAAAGCAGAAGATAGAAGCGCAGAAGAGAAATGCAGAGAAGAATCAGAAGGCCAAAGGCTCTCAGCTGGAGGCCAGAGCTGTTGCCCTCAAAGTTAGCTGCCCCATTTGTAAGGTGCTTTTTATTCGATCCACTAGATCTGCTTTTTTATTTTATGATATATTGATATTTGATCTGATGTTTACAAGTAAATTAATTTAAATACTTAGTATCAGATGATTTAATTAACCCACAACAAAAGCCAAAACGGAGTATATTACGTGTGCGATAATCATTTTTCAAATTTACCTATCAAATACCTTTTGAGGTGATTGTTTTACAATCCACAGCATCCCCAAATCCACCTTCACTGGTTTGAATGATTTGTAGGTGGGTTTTGGAAATTCTATTTCTTTTTTTCTAAAGAGTGAAAACTAAATGGGTCCTTCGTTTTATATAACTAGACTTATTGTTAGCATGTGCTCTTTTGTGCTTTCGAATAGTCAAGATTGAAAGGTGATTTGGGAGAAACATTCTTGGGTTGGTATTTTCTTTGGTATCTGCTGTTGTCACACACACACAAAAAAATTTTTAATAATCAAACAAATAATGGAATTTTCAAATTGCTGATTTTACTAAATTATTTCACAATAAAATGGAATAAATTTATCTTTACCTTTTTGTGTATACTTCTATTGTTTGTTCTTGTTGAGCAAAAATAAAATTTATCAAGCTATCTTTCTTTGAAATTCGTAAGTTGTAAAGAACAGTAACAAATTGATTTGGACATTATTATATAGCATAAATATCATTATGCACACATACATTTAGTATTACTAATTTGAGTAATTCTTGGTTTTTAACTTAAATTTGACACTTATTGTAAATGCTATTAGTGTCATTGGCAAATTTATATTGCCTCACGCATAGACACACACAGTATGAGATTACTTTTGTTGTACACCTAGGGAGTCATGAGCGATATGTTAAAAATAGTTCTGCATTTCAAAAAATTATTAATGAGATATCCATTCCTTGTATCTGTTTTTTATGTGTATGTCTTACTGTTTTTATATACTATAGATAAACATGCAAAGCATCTTGTTATGTTCTTGAGAGTAGCTAAAATAACTGCACAGTGGTTTTAGCCTAAAAGATTTAAGTTTTTTCAATCAAAGGTTTAGACTGTTGGGTCATCAAATTCATCAAGGATCTGCTGTGTCAATAAATAGGCAAATCCATTCTTTTGATGAGTTTCTTGATAGTGCTGCTAGCAATAAATAATTGCAAGATTCTTAGGTAGTTCAAATCGCATGTTGATTTCTGAAATCTTGCTTCAGGTTGCAAAATCCTTTGTTTCAAATATTGTGAAATAAGCTATATCTGAATGCCAAATGAACTGTGGACCACTCATAAAACACCGGTGATTTACTGAAAGCCAGATTAGGACTTCAGCCCACTATTCTAGAAAATGCATGTCTCATGATTTTTCTCTTTTGGATATTATAACCACTTTACCAAATTATATATAACCAATTTCATGATGTTGAGAAACATTTTGTCTTTGCTGCCTTGTTAAAGTGGTTAAATTTTGATATGTCCGCTGGTTAGCATTTTCTTTCCTTAAATATCTTGTAAAATGATTAATCAGACTTCTAACCATAAACTCCTTAATAAACCACACTTTTTTTCTTTTTTGGTGGTATAAGATTAGAGACATGCATAATAGCATGATAGAATGGTTTATAACAGTCAGGAGAAACTTAACAAATTGTAGTCATATCAAATATTCTGGGATCAAACTATACAGTTTAGTATGGTGTTTGTGCTTTTTAAGATAATTCAATTATGGTTCGTTTGATGATAGTATCTTCAAAGAATTCTGTGTCTTGACTATGGTTCATACCTTTGGTAAAGTAGGCTGGTCATGTACATGTCTTGAATTTGGAGATGTACATTCTAGAATTAGTGATCATTGTGCGCAGAGTACCTCAGAAAGTCCCACTGTGGACTGCTCTTTTTCTGGTCAGTGGCAGTATTTTCTTATTAGCCGTTTTTTGTGTGAGAAATTATTTGCTGACTTCATACCTTACGTTTTCATATCCTCTTGCTGTCTTGTAATGCCGTAGTTGATATGCTTTCAATAATTTTTGTGGTTTTCCTGCATCTCTGTTGTTACCTTATACAAGACTCGCCAATACATCTTCTGAAACTTGAGGTATTTTGTTCCTTCAGGCACAACTAGCGAATCAGAATCAACTCGCTGATCATTATTCTTCCAAACATCCAAAGGAAAAGCCTCCAAGTGAATCCAGTTGATAGATATCATGTTTATGTAAAACATGCAACATAATAAAAAGAGAGAAGAAAAAAAAAAAGAGGGTTGCCCATGTGTGTTTTCTGAATTCCTATTGTGCGCCACAGCCGTCTTGTGCAGAATGCACATTTGTATGAGTAATGAAGATAATGATAAAAACTGCTTGTTCTTCTTCTAGCTTTCTTTATTGGTTTGTTTGAATGTACATGTTTGTTAGCCCCAAGAATAAGTCAACAAAAATTGTTAATATTTTGCATAGTTCAAGTAGTCATGAGTGCAAATTCTTTTGGAATCGCAATATAATTTGAATTTCAACCAGCTTGCCTCTAGGATCTGTTTCAAATTTGTTCGAGTTATAAATGAAAATTGTTTGGTTTTCTTGAAGTAGATAAGGAAATCAAACGAAAAAAATCAAGTAGTTCTCTAATATTTGTGATTACTTGAACAGGGGGAGAAGAACTCTACTTTGACCACAATTTCATGCAGAATCGAGTTTCAGTTTTCTTTCATGTGAAAGAAAATGATTTCAAACCAAACCAAACCAAATTGAACATCTCGCATATTTAGGCATATCTCCTCTTTGGATTGCAACATACAAGATTGTTTGTGAATTGTGATTTTATCACCAAAATTTGTTTATGGTGTTTTTAAAGATTTTGTAATGCATTTTAGTAATTGGTAATTAGGAATTATTTCATTTTCTTCTTTGAATATACTTAACTAAGAACACCGATCAATAAACGATGCATCTCTTCGTCCAAGGATTTAAATCTTAATAACAATGGTAAGAAGACAGCTTATGAGTTTGTCTACCTCTCCAAAAGATCGCGGAGACAAATCACTCGAAACTCAAATTAAGACAAAAACGGCTTAAAAAGTCATATTTTAGGAGATAACCCTACCCTACTAACAAACAACAAAAACTTAAAAAAAAAAAGAATAAAAAAAACCCAAAACCTTGGCAACCCATCCTCGTCCAAATCCCATATGTTTGTGTTGCATATAAATATACAATCAATTCAAGCTTGCCTGTCCTCTAGGCTTTAGCTTGTGTTTCTGTCTCAAACTTGTTATTCTGCAGATACCAACAAATTTAAGAACAAAGTAAAACACAAAAATAAAATAAAATTCCTAAGCATAGCTGAAATATACATTTCACCACATTTCTACATGAGCAATATCATTAAAAATGTATTCAATGTCAAAAGAAAATATCTGAGTTTGTATTTGTTGTCAAAGTGTCAAAGATGGTCATCATTGAGGAGTTGAGTGAAGAGGGTGGTGAGAAGTTCATGTCTGGTCTGCGCTCGGCTCTCTTCTTTAATCCTTATCTGCTCCTCCGCCTCCATCCAAGTCCGGTGGGCAATCAACCTCTCCCTCTGGCGCTTCTCCATAGACAGCCGCCATTCCTGCTCAAACAACCGGCGCTCATAAGCATGCCTCTCCATCATTTTCCTCCACTCCATCTCCATTCTCTGCTGCTCATCCAGGAATTCCTTTAGCATTTCTGGAACATCTCTTTCAGCTTTCCTCTTTCTACAAGTGATTCTATTAACACCACTTGGATCATCATCGTCGTCTTCGTCGTTGTCATCTGATAATCTAGATTGAGACTGCACGGTCTTTGCTCTTTCAGTGAACACCTCATGCAATTCATCAAAAAATGGACATTGCCTTTGCCTGCCGCTCTCCGGATCAGATGTCTCCTTCCCCTGCAACACCATCAAACAAGAACGAGAAATGAAAAACCCATTTCAATTCAATTCAATTCAATTCAAATCATACCTTGTAGCGATTGACGAGGTTTTTCCATTTGCATTTACATTGATCGGGTGTTCTTGTGTGGCCTTTATCTTTCATTTGAAAACTCACAATCTCCCATACCTTTTTGTTCCCAGTTAACTTCCTCTCCACCTGCCCACGAATATCGATCAAATCCCGACTCTCTTCTTCACCCCATTCACCTTGATGTCCCCTTCCCATTCGCTAGGGTTTTGGGAAAAGTAGCATCTTACAATTTTTAAAACAATTGACAAATGGCTGTCAAATTCAAACCTACCGTATTACATTCAATCCGAATCCGATCCGATACCTTTTTGTCGGGTTTAGATTAGAGGTGTCAAAAGTGTTGGCCGGCCCGATATTAACTTTACTAAAAAAGTAAAGTTGTTCATTTTGGCTTTAAATTGATTAATAAAAAAAGAGAGGTTGATATGATGGAATCACCAAGCGGATCAGATCTCCTTGAGATTTGATATGATGGAGAGCAGCTCCATCACATTTGATAGAGGTGACTCCATCAAATCTCCTCTGTCAATGGAGGAGGTCGAAGGAGGTACTCATCGATTGGAGGAGCAATATGCTACTCTCTAGCACATTGCTCCATTATAGAGGAGCACCACGATTGAGCATATTGTTTCATCGTGGAGTAGCGGATCGTTCCTTCATGACAAAGCGATCATCCACAACAAGGGTTGTAGTGGTAAAAAATAACAGTAGGCTCAAACCTCAGGCCCGATACATGCCCAAGAATACGAAGGCAGTGATTAAAAGGTCTGAAACCACTAGTTTATTGCAAACAAAATACATAAAGGTCCATGAACATCTAGCCTAATACACGGGCCCATATTCAACAAGGGTTCAAAAGCCAGAATCTAAAACTATAAAGACTCAACAGTTATACCTCGTAGACTCGGTAGACCGAATTGTAACTGACAGGAGGAAGATCCGAACTTGATGTCCATAAATACCATGATAAGAGAAACATACTCTCACCTAAAGGAGAGTATGTTTTTCAAAAATACCTCCCGATATTTTTTTCAAAAAAAGGCCGGCCCGATATTAACTTTACTAAAAAAGTAAAAATGTTCATTTTGGCTTTGAATTGATTAATAAAAAAAGAGAGATTGATATGATGGAATCACCACCATCAGATCAGATCTCCTTGAGACTTGATATGATGGAGAGCAGCTCCATCACATTTGATAGAGGTGACTCCATCAAATCTCCTCTGTCAATGGAGGAGGTCGGAGGAGGTGCTCATCGATTAGAGGAGCAATATGCTACTCCCTAGCAGATTGCTCCATTATAGAGGAGCACTACGATTGAGTATATTGTTCCATAGTGGAGTAGCAGATCGTTCCTTCATGACAAAGCGATCATCCACAACAAGGGTTGTAGTGGTAAAAAATAACAGTAGGCTCAAACCTCAGGTCCGATACGTGCCCAAGAATACGAAGTATAACATCCCGGATTTCGAATAATTAATTTTATATATGTGAATATAAATTTTATAATTGGAGGGGGTGTAAATGTAATTAAAAGTATGTTTATTTTTATGGTTTCCAGGTGGACCGGATTGAACGGTCAAAAATGATGCATGAACAATTGAAAACTGAGGCAGTGAGTATCGCGACCTGGTCACCGCGACCACAGGTCGCGATGGGCCGCTCGTGATGAAAATGTCAAATTCTGGCAGTGAGCAACGCGACCACCTATAGCACCCCCCGACCCGACCCGGCCGGACCGAACCGGGGCGCGCTAGTCGGACTTTCAAAACATTTCAAAACTTCATTTTACGTTTTAAAATCATTGTGAGCCCATAAACAATAATTAAACTTTTTTACGAAAATTCGGCAGAGTACCGTTTATTTTTCGGACTTTCCAAAAACCTGTTTTTACACAATCAATTCAAAAACAATTCACATTTTTCACAAACACTTCTATACGATTTCAAACAGTTGCGCACTCTGCCGTTTAGTGCGACTTATCAAAGATAGTTTATAAAATAAAACAAATCAGACTTTACTATGTACATTTAAATAATAAAAAAAAAACAAAACAGAAGTCATAAAATGCTTAATTACAAAACGTTTTACAAAACATATTTACAAATTCCCTGTACATGCATGCTTTCAGTTTATATATACACATAACAAAAATATAGCTACCCAACTGTACAGTCTCTGTGACTCGGTCTGCAACTTGCTCTTCCTTCAGTCTCTAGCCTCCTCTGGATTCCTGGTACCTACGCGTTAGAAACAAACTAACGCGCTAAGCATAAAGCTTAGTGGGTGTACTAAAAACTCAATTAAATAAATCACAATATATATATTTCAAAACAATTCCATTTCTATTGCATTTCAAAACAATTAAATTTCGAAAATCAAAGCATTAAACAATTCCAATTACTTTAATTTCAATAATGAATGCTATCAATAAAATCATTCGGTTCACTTTTCAATTTCAATCAATTCTGGCCCACTAGAATACTAAACATTCTAGGACTGGAATATGGGTCAACGTGACGTCCGGGGTTGCCCCGCAACAACAGTCACTGATATCACGTGATTGTCCGAGATTGCCCCGCAACAACAATCACTAATATCATCGCGATTGTCCGAGATTGCCCCGCAACAACAATCGCTAGTATCATTGTGATCGTCCGAGATTGCCCCGCAACAACGATCACTAAAATCGGTGTGATTGTCCGAGATTGCCCCGCAACAACAATCACACAATAATAACGGCGCAGTACTGCTCAATAAAACCCAGCTGGTATACCAACCTCCTATATCCATTTCTATGTCTAAGTATCCTAGGGCCGTTACAATAAACGATTTTCAAGTATTCGCAATAAATTACAAATCATAAACAATAGTCATGCAAGCAACTAAATCAAGTATTTCTCACAAATCGTAACAATCGGAATATTCGAAAACACGATCCAAATACGATCTATCATAAAATCATTCCAAATCAACAATAGATATATATAAATCATTAATTTTTCATATAAATAAACAAGTTTCTTACGAAAATCGAAAACGTGAAATTTCAACGAAATCGAAAATGAAAACGGAAACGAAAACGAAAATAATAACGAGATACTTTTCGTAAAGATTTCGAAATCGAAAGTACACCAACCTCGGTACCGTTTTTTCGTTCGACCAACCGCGGTTCCACGATTTCTTTCCCTTCTCTTTTTCCTTTCTCCTTCTTCCTCTTCTTCCTCTTTTTCTTTTCTTTTCTTTCTTCTTCTTCTCTCTTCTTCCTCTTCTTTTTCTTCTCTCTTTTCTCTCCTTTTTCTCGGCTCTTTCTCTCTCTTTCTTGCCCTCTGTCCGAGTTCTGTGTGTTTCTCGCTTCTGCGAGAAACTTCTTCTTTTTTTTTTTATATTTTTTTCGCTACCGCGACCGCCGTCGCGACCTGTGGTCGCGGCACCAGGTCGCGATGCTCACTGGAGTGCGCGCACCGCCTTCGTCGCGAGCGCGCCTTGGTCGCGCGAGTGGTCGCGCTGCTCTCTGCCCGTTTTTGACAATTTCATCGCGAGCAGTCCATCGCGACCTGTGGTCGCGGTGACTGGTCGCGGCACTCACTGCCAGATTTTGCGTTTTCCACCGCGAGCGAGCCATCGCGACCTGTGGTCGCGGTGACCAGGTCGCGATGCTCTCTGGTCCAGTTTTCCAATTTTTTTTCATTTTCATTTTTTTTCACTATTCAATCCGGTCCATTGGAAATCATAAAATAAACATACATTTAATTACATTTACACCCCCTCAAATAGTAAAAATTTATTTTCACAAATTTCACATATATCAAAAATTCATTACCCGAAATCCGGGATGTTACAATTCTCCCCCACTTAAGAAATTTCGTCCTCGAAATTTACCTCAATGAAACAGTTGGGGATATTGCTGTCGCATCGTTTCTTCACTCTCCCAGGTAGCTTCTTCTACTTTATGGTTCCTCCAGAGGACTTTCACCAGTGGCACTCTTTTATTTCTAAGTTCCTTGATCTCCCGATCAAGAATCTGTACTGGTTCCTCCTCATATGTCAGGTCTGGTCGGATTTCAATACTTTCGGCCGGAATTCTGTGGGAAGGATTAGATCTGTATCTCCTCAGCATCGATACATGGAACACATTATGAATCTTTTCCAATTCTGGAGGTAAAGCTAGTCTGTAGGCTACTGGTCCTACACGTTCAATGATTTCGTATGGCCCAATAAACCTAGGACTCAACTTACCTTTTCTGCCAAATCGAAGCACTTTCTTCCACGGAGATACCTTCAGAAATACTTTCTCACCGACTTCATATTCTATCTCTTTCCGTTTCAAATCTGCATACGATTTCTGTCGGTCAGAAGCAACTTTCAATCGATCCTTGATAATCTTTACCTTCTCCTCAGTCTGTCGAATCAAGTCTGGGCCTACTAACCTGTCCTCTCCTAACTCTGTCCAGCACACTGGAGTCCTGCATTTCCTTCCATACAGTGCCTCATACGGTGCCATAGCTATGCTCGACTGGTAACTGTTGTTATAGGCGAACTCAATCAATGGAAGATGATCCGCCCAACTTCCTTCAAACTCAATAATACAACTCCTGAGCATATCTTCAAGCACCTGAATCACCCTTTCCGATTGGCCGTCTGTCTGCGGATGGAAGGCTGTACTAAAGCTCAGTCGAGTACCCAAGGCTTCTTGAAACTTTTTCCAGAATCTGGATGTAAACCTCGGATCTCTATCTGATATAATGGATACAGGCACTCCATGCAATCTGACTATCTCTCTGATATACAATTCTGCCAGTCGATCCAAAGAGTAGTCAGTTCTGACAGGTAGAAAATGTGCCGACTTCGTCAATCTGTCCACTATAACCCATACTGCATCGTGCTTACTCCGGGTGAGTGGCAATCCAGTGACAAAGTCCATTGTGATGCGATCCCATTTCCATTCAGGTATTGCTATTGGCTGTAACAATCCTGATGGAACCTGGTGTTCAGCTTTCACCTGTTGACAGGTCAAACATCTGTTCACAAATTCTATCACATCCTTTTTCATACCATACCACCAGTACTGGGTTTTCAAATCTCTGTACATTTTCGTGCTATCTGGGTGCATTGCATACGAACTACTGTGTGCCTCGGTCAGGATCATTTTTCTCAATTCTTCATTTTCTGGAATACAAATCCTGTCTCTGAAACACACAATACCATCAGTTCTGATTGAATAATCCGGATGCTTCCCTTCTGGAATCTGTTCACATATCATCAGAATTCTAGCATCCTGCTTCTGTTTCTCTGCAATCTGCTGAATCAAACTGGGTCTGCAAATCAATTCGGCTACCAATGCACTATCTGGATTCAGTTGCAATTGCACATTCATAGCTTTCAGAGCAAACAGTGCTTTTCTGCTCAATGCATCTGCGACTACATTCGCCTTTTCTGGATGGTAGTCAATTATACAGTCATAGTCTTTAATCAACTCCATCCATCGCCTCTGTCTCAGATTGAGCTCTCTCTGGGTAGGCAGATATTTCAGACTCTTGTGATCCGTGTAGATATAACATTTCTCACCATACAAGTAATGCCTCCAGATTTTCAAAGCGAAGACTATGGCTGCAAGTTCCAGATCATGAATCGGATAGTTCAACTCATGACTTTTCAACTGTCTGGACGCATATGCAACCACCTTACCTTCCTGCATCAATACACATCCCAAACCATGGTGTGAGGCATCACTATAAATCACATAGTCTTTACCTGAAACAGGCTGAATCAGGACTGGAGCCTCTACAAGCATTTCCTTCAATCTGTCAAAAGCTGCTTGGCATCTGTCAGTCCACTCAAATCTGACAGTCTTGTGCAGTAGCTTGGTCAACGGACTTGCTATGGAGGAAAACCCCTTCACAAACCGTCGATAATAACCTGCCAAGCCTAGAAAGCTTCTGACTTCTGTAACATTTATGGGAGGCTTCCATTCCACTATCGCTTCAATCTTTTTCGGATCTGCCTTAATACCCTCTGCTGATACAATGTGACCCAAGAATGCAATCTCAGGCAACCAGAACTCACATTTACTCAGTTTTCCATACAGTTGCTTCTCCCTCAGAATCTGCAATACTACTCTGAGGTGTCTGTCATGGTCCTCAGCTGTCTGTGAGTATACCAGGATATCATCGATAAATACTACTACAAATTGATCCAAGTATGGCCGGAATATTCTGTTCATCAGATCCATAAAGGCTGCAGGTGCATTAGTCAGCCCAAATGGCATCACTACAAATTCATAATGCCCATACCTGGTTCTGAATGCAGTTTTCGGAACATCTGATTCTTTTATCCTCAACTGGTGATATCCCGATCTCAGGTCTATCTTTGAGAAGACACAGGCTCCTCTCAGTTGATCGAACAAATCGTCGATTCTCGGCAATGGATACTTGTTCTTCACAGTCAGTTTATTCAGCTGCCGTTTAATTACATTTACACCCCTCAAATAGTAAAAATTTATTTTCACAAATTTCACATATATCAAAAATTCATTACCCGAAATCCGGGATGTTACACCACCAGCGCGACCATGGTACCGCGAGGTGTGCTCGCGACGAAGGCGGTGGAAACGCTCCAGTGAGTACCGCGACCTGGTGGCGCGACCACAGGTCGCGACGACCGAAAAATATAAAAAAAAATTTGGCTTCCGCGAGAAGCCACAAACAGACAGAGCAGAGAAAAGAGAGTGAGAGACCGTGAGAAAGAAGAAAGAAAAGAAGAGAAAGAAGAAAGAAGAAGAAAGAGAAAGAAGAAGAAGAGGAAGAAGAAGAAGAAAAGATGAAGGAAAGAGAAAAGGAAGTGTGGGAGGAAGAGAAAAGGAAAGGAAAAAGGAAAAGAAAATCGTAGAACCGCGATTTGTCGAAAGGAAACGGTATCCAGGTTGGTGTACATCCGTTTTCGAACTCTTTACAAAACGTATTTTGTATTTTTAGTCTGAATATGCACTTTATTTAAATAACCTATTGATTTTATATCTCTATTGTTGTTCTTGGAATGATTTTATGATAGATCGCATTTTGATCGTATTTCGATTATTACGATTTCGTTAAAAATACTTGATTTAGACATTTGTATGACTATTGTTTATTTTTCTTGAAGAGTATTGTGTGAATTGTATATTTATGGAGTATTTATTGATTTGTACCTTATTGCGAATATTTGAAAAATAGTTTATCGGAAACGGCCCTAGAATACTTAGACATAGAGATGGATATAGGAGGTTGGTATACCAGCTGGGTTCAGTGAGCAGTACTGCGCCGATATTGATATGCTATTGATGATGATTATGTACCTCCTCATGGATTCGTCCAGGGGCAGGGAGACACGTACCTCCTCACGGATTCGTCCTGAGGTTGGGAGACACGTACCTTCCTAAGGATTCGTTCCTGGGATAGGGAGTTATGTACCTCTCTAGGTTCCGTACCCTTGGTCCTAGAGTAGGGAGATACGTACCACTCTTAGGATTCGTCCTAGGGTGGGAGTTCGACCCATATTCCAGTCCTAGTATGTTGAGTATTCTAGAGGGCCAGAATTGAATTGAAATAAGTGATATGTTTATAAGTGTTTTCGAAATTGATTTGATACGTTTATTTTTAATGTTTATATAAAACTGTTTGTAAATGAATTGAGTATGATTATTGATTTAGTAAATGATTTTATATAGTTTTCATTAGTAATGTTTTTCCTTGTGTTTATATGAGATATTTATATGATGACATGTTATGTTATGATTTTCATATTTGAGTTTAGTGTACACCCACTAAACTATATGCTTAGCGCGTTAGTTTTGTTTCTAACGCGTAGGTACCAGGGATACTGAAGAGGTAAAGGACTGAAGAGGAGTTTCCTGCAGACAGAGGAGTAGAGTCGCATTGCAGGGGTAGATATTTATGTTGACGTGTATTGTGATTGATATGCATGTATATACAGAGATTTGTAAACGTTTTGTAAAATTCTGTTTTGTAATTAACTTGGTTTATGATTTCTGTTTTTCATTTTTAGGATGTTTGTAAATATTGACTTCTGAATCGTTTTATTTTATAAATTGTTGTTGGAAAGTCGCACTAAACGGCAGAGTGCGCAATTGATTGAAAATGATATTTGAAGTGTTATTGCATTTGTATTTGATTTGAGTTATGGAAAAACAGGTTTTGGGAAATCCGAAAAACAAACGGAACTCTGCCGAATTTTTGTAAAAAGTTTATTGCGATGGGCTCACTCGGAAATGGTTTTAAAAATTATAAACTAGATGGTTTTCCAATGGTTTGAAAAATTGATTTGATGGGCTCACAGTGATTGTAGAAATTATAAAATGAATTGAGAAAGTTTTGAAAACCCGAGTGGCGCTCCCTGTGTCGATCCAGCCGGGTCGGGTTAGGGGGTGTTACACGAAGGCAGTGATTAAAAGGTTTGAAACCACTAGTTTATTGCAAACAAAATACATAAAGGTCCATGAACATCTAGCCTAATACACGGGCCCATATTCAATAAAGGTTCAAAAGCCAAAATTTAAAACTATAAAGACTCAACAGTTATACCTCATAGACCCGGTAGACCGAATTATAACTGACAGGAGGAAGATCCGGACTTGATGTCCATAAATACCATGATAAGAGAAACATACTCACACCTAAAGGATTGGATCATTACCCATCAAGGATATCCATTGAAGGTAAATGGTAGAGCGTCAGCCTCCCACTATTTAAACCAAGACCTCTTCATTGAATAAGAGGTTTTTTTTTCAACTTGAGAACATTGTTGAATTGGTCTCTCAATTTTCTCTTCTACTTTTGAGCTCTCCAGAGGTCTTGCTACCTCAAGGTCACATACCCCAGGCTATCATTGGTCCCAACACCCCGACGTTCTATCAATGGTCTGGTCACGTCCATCGGGACACACACTACATCAGGGTATAATTTCTATAATTATTTTATTTACATTTTCTACGGTCTCACGATCTTCACTGACTTAAGCGTTGAAGGTCAATTGATTGGCACCATCCTGGTGTCCCAAGCGATTTTATGATTACTGTTTACAAGTCTCGTAGGTTGTAAGTGCTCATTCCAATCAACTGCAAATCCAGCGCTACAATAATCAACAAACGACATATAATACATGTGTAATTAAGGACTAAAGTTTAATATTATGTTACAAGTGAATAAACTCGCTATATTAGTGCAATTTACCCATGTAGTGGTTAAAAATAATCCAAAAAGCTTAGAGCTAGAAGTCTGGCCCAAAATAAATGGAACGGACCCAATTGACTTTCTAAACCATCAGTCACACACACGCACACTAAGTAAAGCTTTTGACCAAGTCTGTAACAGAGTCCACGACGACTCAACCAACTCGAGATATAAGGGATTCCTGATATCTTGAAACGAGATTCTCTCGACCACTTCCAACCGTCACTTCCCATCCCCTATAAATATAAACCCAAGCTTCATAAGCTGGGACACGCGCATTATCCAAGAGAACTGTCATTATACTCAATTCAACCCAGCCATACCTCGACATTGTCGACCCTAAGCCTTTTAAGTGCTACGTCCAATGATCTTGATAGCGAGTACCTTCTGGTGGCGAACGTAAGATCATTCAACAAGTACACTACGCTTGATGAATCCATTATTACGCTCGACATTCAGATCATTTCAGGTAGTATATTTTCGTTACTTTCCTTCATTTGGATACATTTCCTAACTTAGGCATCGGAGGCTATTTGGCTGACACCACCCCTGTGTCCCAGACAGCTCGATCCTGTTGATCTCATTTTGTAGGTTGTAGATTTCATCTCAACCTGACCGTAGGTTCCAGATTCTACCAGTGGATCTGAGCATCTACAACCCATAATAAATTTTGATATAAAATGACATGCTATGATACTGGCATTCGAATTAATAGCGTGTTTATTGATAATGAATTTCTAACTAGAAGTGAAATTTGTTTGACTTTAAATGCATTTCGGTAGTTATTAGAGTTTTTGGGAATAAACCACGTGCACTCAAATATGAATTAAGTTATTAGTGGAAAATTAATGCCACCCTCACTCTATGAATTAAGTTACTTTTCCTTAATAAATAAAAATCTATATTACCTAAAATATTATGAATTAAGTTTGTTTTAATGAGGATGCTGCTTGGATTGAATTTGTCAATACCCTGTTTCTGTGGAGGACTGGTGTCAGCTCGTATTTATTTGAATTTGGATATTGATGCATTTATCTTTTGTCTTTTTATTATTTTGTTGACGCGGCAAATTAAAATTAGAGGTTATGTTAATGTAATTGTAGACTGCAATAGAAGACGTGGATTTAGCGTAACCAATTAATAGGATTAGAAAAGTAGGGGAGTACCGAATTTTAAATGTTAAAAACTAATTAATTATGATCACGGTTCCTATGTTGTATTTATTGTAAAAAAAGTAGGAGCTACTTTTAAGAATTGAAATGCTTTTATTTTTAATTTTTAAAAATTGGTAAAACACTCAAAACGGAATCTCTTAACTTTTTCAAATTGTTATTTTTTTTTCTTATTATTAACTCATTTATTTATTTTTATCTAAAGACTGAACGGTCTTAAATTTTACTGATTTAATGGTCCAAAAATAGACTTGAGCTTACAATTGAACAAAATCAGCCTAAAGGCCTATCAATCACTTATCAGGAGGCCAAGTAAAAAAACCAATTCAACGTAAACCAAGTCTGAACAATGGCTATGAAAGCCTAACTGCTCCAAGATAATAGGAATTCCTAATATTTTGGAGTACAATTCTCTCGACCGACTTCAACGGGCATCACATGCTTACTATAAATATTAACTCAAGTCTCATAAGTGAGGGTCACATGATTTCATTAAACGATTACTAAGAACACAGCAGTTATCATCAGTTAGTTTGTTCAATTATTGTCCAACCTCCACTCGATACAATCGACACTAGACCTCGATATAGTCATCTCAACTACATTCGACTCCATTTCATTACAGTATACTTGGTAACACCTACGCTCGACACTCGATCGTCACGGCTTTGACATCACTTGCTTTTATTTTACCAATTCGAACTTATTCGCTGACTTGAGCGTTAAAATCCATTTGGCTGGCACCGTCTCAGTGTCTCAAGTGTTCGATTTTCTTTTTTTCTCTTACAATACAAGTTGTTGATCCTATCACTGACTTCAACCGTAGATTCCAACATTTACAACTAAAGAATAAATGGGGATTGAAATCTAAATTTTTTTTATGTTAAGTATTACTTTTTAATTAATTTTTTATCTTTTAGATCTTATAATCCCTAACTTTTTTAGAAGTAAATCAAGTTAACAGTCAAACCTCAAGCACTGGTCGACCTCCTCCGATGCCCAATCGACCAATCCTTCATCTCTCCTCTTCTCTTTACCCCCCTTTCTCTATTTTCTCTTTTCAAGTGCAATCTTGGATTGCATACCTGACCTTTTAATTAATTAGTTAATTATTAATATTGATTTGGGTTTTGATTAGAGATGACCATGTCATTAAGAAATTTAATTTTTACTAAATTATTTTCTTGTGTCAAACTTAAAATTTATATAGGTTATGTGTAATTTACTAAAAATAAAAAAATAAAAGTAATGAGAAGGAAGGATGAAGCAAGCAAGAAAGCAGACATGAAGGGGCAAGGGAGCATGGACCACGCGTGACAACAAAGCATTTGTCATGAAACGACAAAATCAACTTTTTCAACTGTACGCGTCTGTGGATATGGATTATACGATTAGGTTCCAAGGATGTCCCACCATTTGCTCACTCTTGTAATATACTTCCTTGTCTTCGCCGCATATTCATATTATTATTTGATAAATTCATGATTCTCTTTTACGGAGATTTTTCTCAAATGATTTTTCTTTCTTTCATTTTAAAATATTTTATTTAATTAAATGCAGTTTAAAATATACCACGTTAATTACTCTTTATGTATTTATTATGGTAAGAATTTTTTGTTTTTTAAAAATATTTAGAGCAAATATTTAATATTTAAGTTCTTTAACTATGGGTTGATCCTAAAAACATCTCCAATGCAAATATGTATTTTTTAGTATCTAAATAATATCACATTAGTATTTATAAATAATATAGCTCTACCTTATTAAAAAAATTATAGAAATGCATATTTACTTCTCCAATGTGAATATCTAAATAGTAATTTTAAACTAATCACCCCAAGTTATTTGTTACATTCTCTCTCCCTTCAATATGATAATTAAATATATTGATAAAATGCTAAAATTTTATTGGTGGGAAAAGTTAAAAATCTCAGTCAGCATATCAAGTAGGATATCTACAATTAGAAACTCTACTTGATATTCTCTAACTTTTTTTTGCCACATCATATCAATATTAAAGTTAGATAATTGTATTGGAAAATATTTTTTTAACTTTTTCAATATAAATCCTATATGGCACTTAATATTTTTCAAATGCATAATAGTATTAAAGATGTTCTTACGTTTAGCTATTAGCTGAAAGGGATTAAGAAAATATTTAAAGAGAAAATCCTTTTGTATTAATACAACAAAAGGAAATTAAAAATACAATACAATTCCCAATAATAAAAATAAATTAGTCGTCAGTGAGCTCACTAGTTAAGATATTTGTAAAACAGTAGAAGTATGCATCTTAAATATAAAAAAATTGAATAAAAAAGCCATTATTTGAATAAATGATGCTCAGTTTGTAACTATAGGTTAAAATGAATATATATATATTTTTTATTTACTACATTAATTTATAACACTTGTCAATAAAATGAAAATATATTATAGTATGTCTCTCAAGTCTTAAATTTGAACCGTGTCTCTCTTAATTATAAATACACATAAAATATAAATATATAACACATGTCTTAATTGAACATGACATGACATGTTAATATAATGCACTATATTTTTTTTCCTTTGGAAGGGGTCAATGTTTGAAATTTTTAAAAAATGTATAAAAAATTTGGATAGGAAGGAATCGAAGGGAAATGGAGAATGCGTACTTGCGTAGGGAAAAGGCTACTTTATTCCACCGCTTAACTTTTGTCATTCACATCTCGATGTTGTCGTTGATGATGTCATTGTTAGTTAGTTACATATTTATTGCTAAAGTCCAATTAAACCTCTCTCTTTCCTTTATTTTTGTGATCCTTATGCATCCCACGTCAACCTTTCCAGTTAGGCACCTCACACTTTCCTAACTCTAAAAATCAGTTTTAATTCTATTTTCTTTTCTTATGGTATTTTAATTTTATTTTTTAAAATATAATACTATTATTAGTTTAATGGAATATACAAAAAATTATCTACTATAAATACGATCTGAAAAATAACTTTTGATACTAAGTGAGAGATTTTTCCACACTTTATAAATTTAGAAATTAAATAAATTGGTGGATTGTGATTTGTTAATAGAAGTTAGTTTTAAGATTGTTTATAGTATTGTCATTTCTTTTTAATTTAAGTGAAGAATCATGCTTGAAACCTTAAATGAGCAGTTTTGCTTGATTTGGTAAGAGAGAGAAGAAAAGAAAAGATGGAAATATTCTATTCCAAAATTAAAAAATGACAGAGAGAGAGAGAGAGAGAAGAGAAGAGGTGCAATGCAAATAATTCAAGTTTAGGTGATCCTCCTAACTGTCGCACCAATTACGTATTCCTTTTATCTTTTGTTTGATACCCCACCTTGTGTTTCCAAGCCATGGCAGATCGTCCCATCAAACGTCAAAAACTAACAAACCATCAAGAAGAAGAAGAAGAAGCAGTACTACTTCCTGGACTCCCAGATGATATAGCTCAAGTGTGTCTCTCCAATGTGAGATGCCCTTCACTTGTCTTCTCAGTTTGTAAGTCATGGCGTCGTCTCCTCTACTCACCTTCTTTCCCTCCCTTTCTCTCTCTATACACCACTAACACTTATAATTCTTCAAACTCTCTCCATTTCTCTGCATTCGATCCACTCTCTTGCAAGTGGGAATCGCTTCCTCCTCCCCCGCCGGACCAACCCCTCCTCCTCCACCAACACTCTTCCTTTCTATCTCGCACCCTCCCCGTCCAATCAGTCTCCGCCTCCGGCAACCTCGTCTTGCTGGCCGCCACCACTCACAACCTCAACGCTGCTCTCTCTCGTCCCCTCCTTTTCAACCCCATTCTCCGCAACTGGCTCTTCGGTCCCCCGCTCCTCACCCCTCGCCGCTGGTGCGCTGCCGGCTCCCTAGGCCACGCCGTCTACGTCGCCAGCGGAATCGGATCCCACTTCTCTACCGACGTCGCCAGGTCCGTCGAGAAGTGGGACCTGCACGCCACCGTTTCGGTCAAGAGTTGTTGTTCCGGATGGAGATGGGAGAAGATGAAAGGGCGGCTCAAAGACGGAAGATTCAGCAGAGACGCGGTGGACGCGGTGGGGTGGAGAGGGAGGCTGTGCATGGTCAACGTCAAGGGAGACGCCGCCAAAGAAGGCATTGTTTACGACGTCGGCAGGGACACGTTGCGGGACATGCCGGAGGGTATGCTCAAGGGTTGGAGAGGTCCGGTGGCAGCCATGGACGAAGAGATCTTGTACACGGTGGATGAGACCAAGGGCTCCTTGAGAAAATACGATCAAGAAACCGATTGTTGGGTGGAGATTATTAGCTCTGGCATGCTTGTAGGAGCCCAGCAGATTGCTGCTGCTGCTGGTAAAGTCTGCGTCGTTTGCGACGGCACTGATGGTGGTGGTGGAGGAAGCGGAATTGTGGTGGTGGATGTCAGGGCGGCGCTGCCTAGGATCTGGCTGCTGGATACACCGCCCGGATTCCAAGTATTGACCGTTCATATACTGCCCAGGATGAGCCGGCCACTTTCTAGATAATTGCCGGTAATACAATTTTTTTTTTTTATAAATCAACTCTTAAGTGTCAGGTGCATTCAATTTAGATTTATTATAAATTTTAATGACTTTCTTTTTAATTAAATAAATTTTGTAGAGTTAATGACTTTATAGAATTTATAAATCTTACGAACCACACAGACTTTCATAAATTTTTATTTAAATTACTTTTTTAAACTTTAATAGACTAATAACTTTATTAAAAATAATTTTATAGACTTTAAAAAGATTTTTATTAATTTTTAAAATTATAAATAAATTAATAGTTAAGCAATAATTATTTATGGATGTTGTTAGTAATTTGACCACACAACTACACAGAAAAAAAAAATCAAATAGATAACCAAAATACCAAAAAAAAATTTAACTTTTATTATCCATTATATACTTGATCTCTTTAATGAAAAAAAATTCATTAATCTCTATTATTAACAATAAAATAACGTCTAAACATAAAAAAATAAAAATAAATAAATAAATACTTTATATACTTTATATCAATTCATTCAAATTTTATATGTATCATAATATAACTAAATTATTTAAGTTATTTATAGAGTGAATAATTGTATATAATATTTGACATAATTTTTTATTTGTCTATTGCTAATGCATTTTATTTTATTTTAAAAATTTTTTAACTTATTTTTTAATATTTAAAATATTAAAATTTTAATTTATTTTTATAGATTTGTTAAGTCCTAACGAAATATTTAAAGTCTTGAATAACAAAAAGATATAGTATATATTCAGAAGTAATCATTCCATACTTTTTTTTTGTTTTCACTTTAAGTACTCTTTTTTCTATCTTGTCAGAAATATTTATTAATTTTTAAATTATTTTTCGTCTGCATAATAGGTTGCAGGGTGATTACAATTTTTTTTTAATTATTTTTTTTGAATAATATGCTCAATAACAAATGATAATAAAAATTATCAATAACCATCTGTTAGAAAGTCTTCAAAAGCCTTTCAGAGAAGTAGAAGAGAAATTTTGAGTATTTTTGTGAAGAATAGTCTAAAAAAATCAAGCATTTTTAAAAGTCATTGACATTTTGAATACCCCGTGACTTTCGTAAACTTTTAAAAAGTCTAGATTGAATACATTATGACTTTTATAAACTTTTTTAAAATTATTAAAATTCTAGATTGAATACTTCATGAATTTTGTAGACTCGTTAAAAATCTAGATTGAATACCCAATGACTTTTATAAATTTGTTAAAAGTCTAAATTAAATACTTTATGACTTTTATATACTTTTTTAAAACCTATAAAAGTCTATATTGAATACAGTGTGATTTTTATAAACTCTTTAAAAAAATTTATTGAATACACTTAAACTTTTTATTTTTATAAAAATCTTTAAAAAATTTTAAAAATTTAAATTAAATACACCCCTTTAATTCTTCAATGTAGAAGTGAAAATTTTTATGAATAAATTTATATAAGTTTTTTCTTTTTTTTCCTGAAACTATAATTTGGTTTCTAGTAGTGGTAAATTGGTAATTGAGATATTCTTTTAAAATTAGAGAAAGTGAAAATTTGTCTCTTACTTGCATTGTACAGAATGTTGATGTTGATGCACAACTAATTAAGAGACATATAAATAAATGCATATAAGATGATACATTGAATATTTTCTCCCCATATGTTTGGAGTTGTTTCCTTTTTTTATATTAATAATATCTTGGAAGTTTTATTAATAATATTGGTAGTTTTATTATTTAAAAGTAAGAACAAATTATAATAGAGCACCTAATATTTAGTTATATTACAATGATAATGTGAGTTTTATCTACATATTAATATTATTGACTAACTGATTGACCGTTAGAATTGTCAGTTAACCAATAGTTAAAATATAAAATGATCATTTTCGTCTTTATTTTTAAAAATAAAATAAAAGAAAATTTCCAAATATATATATATATATATATATATTTTTGGGAGACAGATTTGTTTCATCAATAAGAGCAGATCCGTCTCCAATTATTTTTTTTTTGGGTTGTTGGTAAGGTGGAGATCCAATCTATTTTTTTTTCTTTATCTCCAATTTTTTTTTAAATTTCTTTTTAATTTTTTTTAGTATGATCTCCAGTATCCATCAATCTTGACAAACGGTGGAGATCCATTTAAAATATTTTAAATTTTAATAATTAATATTATTTTTTATTTTTTAACTGAGGATATTTATATTATTTTACGTAAAATTCTTGGTCAAATTGTATTTTTAACTGACTCAACTAATGATAGGATACTAATGTGTAATTAAGATTAAACTCACAATTTTTATTACAATATAATCAAACGTCATAATATTCTATTGTAATTCGCCCAAAAAGTTAACATTAAACACTAACTACTAAAAGTAACTAAATTCGGACAAAAGTTGAAGCAGCATATTCAAATCTAATTTCCCTTTATAAACAAGTCGAGGTCATGGCTTCAACATGCATTTGTCCTTGTGCTGGATTAAAACCGTTTTTCTTACAAATATTATACTGCTTAACTTAAAATTATTACAAGAATATCTTAAATTTAAACTGTCAACTTGTAGTTAATAACTATCAACATCTTGTAATATAAGATATGTAATTGATATAATTATCTACTCTAAAACTTTAAAAATATAATATTTGTAATTAATATATAATGAATTCGATAATTAACAACTCCAAACAAACAACAACAGCTGTAAATATTAGCTGGTTTGGGCCAGAAAAAAAAAAAAAAGATAAAAGCATCATCAGCAATTGTACTTCCAATCCCATCCCATTTTGAGGTAACAATGCTAAAATAATTATCTGCTCTAAAACTTCAATAATATAAAATTTGTAATTGATATCTAATTAGAAAAAAATTGGTAATATAACAGTTTGGAACTACTCAATGTGATTCGGTGATAAGAGTGTTCTTTAATAATATCTCATGTTCGATTTGTCACCACCGTAGATGGTATATCAAAAAAAAAAAAAAAATAGTAACAACTTGATTTTAATGAATGATAATGACCATGTATCATGATAAGCGAATGTATCACAAGATTATTTAAAATTCAATTAAGATCAAATTAGTTTAAAAAAAATATATATAGTTATTGGACATAGAAGAGATGCATGATATAGAAAGCACTTAAGAAGGAAATGGGATGCCTGAATATTATTCTAGACAACATATGCAAGTGTTTATACTTGGAAAAAGTTGTGTGTAGAAGTAGTGTAAACCTAAAATGAGAAAGAAGAGCCTGTCAAGTTAGCCAAAAATGATTGCCTGAGATTAAACATGCACAATGGTTCTATATTGATTGGAACCATGCTTGAAGTTTAACCCTCATTGTATCTAATTCTTCCAAGGAAATCATTCTTGGCTACCTAACCAGAGTTAGCTACTCTTTCTTTACAAATTTTATACTTTTGATTTGATGATGTAACAATCTTCAAATTAATCTACTTCAATGTTAGTAATCTACATCGGATGCAGACATCAATGTTAGTAATCTACATTGGACGCAGATCGACAAATGCTATATACTATACAATCTGCCTCATTAATAACTTGATTTTTTTTACCATTATACTTTTATTTACCTTTGATATAATTCATATGTTTGGCAATTACAGCTGTCATGACTAATGTCATCAAATATTGAAAGACAAATAATTTGGTTACTAAGATTTTGCAACAATGATAAGGATGCTATTCATTCCAATCCAGCTTACATTGTTTTAATAAAAGCTAGTAGCATCATTTGAATACTTATTGTTTCAATAGTAAACTTTAGTAGATGTCAGTGACACATGTACACTATAATGGACATGTGATTAAAACTAAATTCTGCGTTATTTTAGTCAACAGAACCTCTACACAATTTGGTCTCAAGACAACCCCAAACAACAAAATTTCCTACTAGTACACAGCAACGAGCAATCCATACACAGTGACAGCAGGTTATTAAGATGCACATACACGGGCAAAAAAAATTCCCTTTTTCTATTAGAGAAAAGCATCGAGTATTGAAAAGTTCAGTGCTCAATAGATCCAAATAACAAACTTTTGATCAACTTCTTAGATAAACAATACAGTGAAACAGATTATGTCACCATTCCAGCATACCACAAAACATCCCAAATTTATCAAGTTTGAACACCAAGAGTACATATTTAGCCCCCGACACAAAATAAGACAAGCCTACAAGGCCCCAACCATTTCATATACAACAGTTAATATCCCAGACGATTACCACATGAGTACAACAGAAACAAAGGAAACGCCAAACAGATTGGTTTATTATTTATGGTAACATTCAAGAGACAGAACATGACATTCGCAAATGCAATCCAGACAAAATGCCAGCAACATCAAGTGATTAGAGAACATTTAGCTTTCAGAGCTGTAACAGCCCTCGCCTGATGACGAAATTTCTCTTCGAAATCGCTTCATCTCCTCATATGCCCATTCAAGACCAGGGCAGTAATGTAGTGGTGGATTGAATCTGCTATCATTGATGTCATCTGGCAAGAATGCTCCATTCTCTATCAGGAATTTGACAGCATCCTTCTTTCGTTCTTTGGCTGCTGTGTGAAGTGGGGTCCCTGGGTTAAAAATGACCATGAAAGCAAGATCAAATATTATCAGTTGCTGCTAGTAATAGCACATAGAACGTACTAGACCTTTTAGTATATCTTCAGAACAGATGAAAGAAAGGGCTGAAAACTGATCTTTTACAGCATAAATATACTTACAGCCACAAGCACCCTTGGTTCTAGCATCGATGTCAGCACCACGGTCAAGCAATTCATCCATCACTTCAAGGTGGCCACCCTGAGCAGCAAGGTGGAGTGGGGTAACCCCTTTTGATTTGGGCCCCCATGCTGCCACATTCACATCCATTCCTTCATCAAGAAGTTGCTTCACCTATACAACAAAATATTAAGTCAATAACTGTTGCCCACAGTAAAATTCTTAGCAGGGAAAGTCTTTTGAGTCTCACAAAGATTCATAACATAAATTAGAAAATATTTCTCTAAGAGAATATATGCAATAATAATGTAGTAGAATAAAATAGCACGAACACAAAAATAAAGGGTTCTTTATCATAATGTTGACTTTAACATCAAGAACTTTATGATAACTCTTAAAGTCTGTAAAGTGTTCTTAATTCATAATGTTGACTTTAACACCATCTCAATCAGAACAAAAGATAATAAAACACTAATATCCAGCTTGGTTAAAGAAAATAGAGAATAAGGAAATTGTTGAAGAGGAAGGAAGAAAATCAATACCATATTTCCTTTCATTTGTTAGGTTGAAAGGAAGTAAAATAAAAGGAGGAAGCTGAAGTTCTACACGAAAGAGTGGATTTTGCATTTGACCTTTCTTCAGTTTTACATTTCAACTTGATGCATTATTGCATGTATGAATATTATCAATGTGTTAATAATCACTTTAATAGGTATGGTACAATTAAATGAAAACAATTCCATTAAAGAAATTGTTATTGAAAAAAATATATATACAGTGGCAATTTAAGTACTTCATTACTACCAAAAGTACCTTCTGATTATGAAACAATGCTCTCCACAACATCAAAGCACTTTTATGGTGAGAAACAAAAGACTTCTATTGACAATGGAAACAACAATTACAGAATTGAGGGAACCAGTAGCACCAGACATACATACAAAACATAATCAAGAAAAATCAAAACCAAAACCAATATTTCTACAGTCTACACTCATCTCCACAAACTACAGCTACTTCTCCAATTGTTCTGATTAAAGCAAAAAGACACTCCGCACTTTTAAGGGTTGCAAAACTAAACAGCAAACTGCTTTCTATATATATGCTACAAACAAAAGTACCAAAGAAAAATATTACCTTCGGTCAGTACAGCAAAACTGACCCTAAATGCACTAGAAAGAAAATCCAAACAAATCAACTTCAGTGGGAAAATTTTCATAACCTAGACTAAATCTCACTCATGAAGTGCCCAATGCTTATGGAGCTCGATCATTGCTCTTCTCTATATAGATTTCAATGAGAAAGTGGTTCCCTTTCTTCAAGGGACAATATTTCGACTCCTACCTTTTAGCCCACTACAAAATTTAATTAAATCTAACACTTTCCTAGGCGACACCAAAAATATATCACAAACCTTAGCAGATGATCCCTAAATTCCCTGTGCATACTGCACATCATATACCAACTAGTTGAGATTTACATTTCCCTTTCTAACAAATTTCTACATGTCAAAACACGTGTGAGCTGATATCCACACTAAAGAAGTAAACTGCGTAAGTACTCTAACCTGACACAAAAATTACACAGTAACTATTACAGATAAAAAAAAACTATGGGTTATATAATGATTTAGCCCATCAGCGCTTTGAAGTTTGAACACCCAACCTAGCTGTAACAATGCTGGAAAGCTCAAATTAAAAAATCAAGTTCTGCGCATAAAACCTTCTATTCCATTGATAAGCAAAAGTGGAAAATAAATCAGGAAATAAACCCCATATAGCAATAGGGTCGTAACAACACCACACATAAATTGGGACTGAAGCAATTCCCATTAATTCCATTCCTATTTTAGAGGAGGTAGGCCTAGCTTCATAATATTCTGCCGGAAAAAAAAATACCATAACTACTCCTAACCCACACAACCTTCTTGGCTTTTGCTACGCTGCATCATAGCCCCCAAAACCCCATCAACCAAACTATTTCCCCAACACAAAATCTACTACATATTGAGTCTCACCGCTTTCACAACAGGACATCACTTAAGACGTATATTGTTATCGTACTCTTAAAAGCAGAATATTTGTTAAACAGTAATATTACGCATAAAGAAATCCTAATGTCATTAATAATAAAACAGAAAACGAAGCTGATGCTATTAGATTTTACAAACAAACAAGCTGACGATAAATTAATTATATAAATGTCAGCAAAACCTTAACTTACCAGTTTGAGATCACCTTTACGTGCGCTGATATGAAGAGGAGTCCAACCCCGATCATCCCTGTCGACCACAGACCTAAAAAACCGCTTTCTAGAGTACTTACGCTGAAACGAAAACGGACCCAAATGCTCTTGGGGCATACTTTCGATCATCGTTTCAAATTTCTGTAGACGAAACCGGAAAAAATAATCGTAGGAATCAAAGTTTGTTAGCAATCAAAGAGGGGAGAAGAAGAAAGACCGCTGATTTACATGATACGAGGTGCAAAAATGAGGAAATTAGCGAGAGAAGGAGGTGGAGGAGTGATTGGCGATGCAATAAGGAGAAAACGGATTGAGACCGGGGCCGAAAACTCGAAGATTCTGACTGGTTACGACGGAGGTAGTAGCTGGTGAAGACGTAATAATCATAGTAATCGTTGAAAAACCCTAATTATAAAACACAGAGAGAGAGTTTGGAGAGGAAAAGGAGAGTGTGAATTAGACGAATCCTGGATTGATTTGGAGAGAGACTGGAGGAAACATTAAAGTGTTTTAGGGTTCAATACAGGTTGTTCGAAATGAAAGACGCTATCTTCGGCAAACCTCCGCCTCCGTGTGAATTCTGGATTGTGATTTGTGAGAGACGTAACGCCTTTTTATTTATTTCTTTGTTTTTTAATTTGAAAAATTAATTTATTTCTTTATTATTTAAAGAAAAATATCTCTTTTTTTTATTTTTTTTTATTTCTTTTAAACATTATAATTTCTTATTATTAATGTCTTTGTTATTTAGAGAAATTATTTTTTTTAACCATTACATATGGTTTTAAAATTAGGCATATCTAGAGGAAAATTTTAGTAACAAATACCTTTTATTGCACATACTCTACAAGCTCAAGTGTATTTTCCATTTATATTTATGGTGAGAGATTTATACACATTTAATAAGTACATGTAAAAATTTTTCTTTCTTCACGAATTTAAATTTAGTGTTTAATCTCGATAAGGGACAGTAAACACTTATTTCATGTTAGATTATAAAAAATAAGTTTTTTTTTTTTTTTTTGAAGATACCCCTAATTGTTTTAATGATATTTTAATTGAAATTTTAAGATATAATATAATTTTTTAAAAATAAATAAATAGTTAGAATCTTATATTTAAATTTAAATTTGAGATTATTAGATCTTTCAAATATGTCTTTTTTTTTTTTTTTGGATGTTCTGATTTAACAAAAATGAAGATTCTTTGTAATCAAGATTTCATTTGATCATTATCATCATAATGGATGTTTGGTTTGTGTTCTTAAGTTTGAATGGGCCGAAAAAGATATTCTGTTTCTTTTTAAGTATTCGGTAGTCATGTATAAGAAAAGAAAGTATAAAAAAATATAAAATAAAAAATTATAAAAATTGCAAATAACACACCTTTAATTTAATAATGGAAAAAAAATGTTAGATATTTTTTTTTCCAAATTTTTGTTAACTTATATTGAGATACTCATTTATATATATATATATATATATATATATATATATATATATATATATATATACTCCCTAGGTTTAACTTATTTCCAAAACTAATCTTTTGATTTAAAATTTGGTGTAAATCCTTTGCTTTACGTTCCGTTAAGAAGAGGTGACGTGAAATAAAAAAAAAAACTAAAATAATTGATACAGCCTTAATTTAATTACATTAAATAAATAAATAAAAATTCCAGAATTTTAATATTTTTTATTATTTATATTTAAAATTATAAATTAAAGACTGAAATATTCGGTGTTATTAGATTTTAACTAATGGTAGAAAAGTTTTCACCAAAACCAACTAATAATGATAGGAATATTTTTTTTCTCATCTAAATCCAAAAATTAAAGTATTATTTTTAGATATAGGTCGAACCTTATCGGGAATTTCACAAATCTCCTAAAATAATGTTTTGAATTACAATGGTACTAAGGTATTCTAATTCACTTTTTAATAAATTATGATACAATAATTTAATTCATATAATTCGTGGTAAATAGGATAAGTTATTATTTATGTGAATTTATTTATTAATATATTATAAATTGGAATATAGAATTTATATGTTTAACATTGTTATTTAGAACAACTTATGGATAGCTGTTTGAACTCTAGCAAATTACACTTATAAATGACTTTATTAAAATATGACAATGACCTATCCTGCCGTTATTTAAAATTTGTTAAAGTTAATGTTGATCAATTTGACTATTAAAAAAATAAAAATGCCTATGAACATAATAATTAAAATTACTAAAATAATCTTAACTAAAAAAATAAATATTTTTTAAAAAAAGTTTTAAAAATAAAAATAAATTTAATTTAATAAAATTGATAATTGGATCTCCATCTCTATTTGTGGAATAAAAAAAATTTAAATTAGAAAAAATAAAAAAAAATTGATTGATGGAAAGATGGACAGTGAAGATAACAAAAAAGAAAAAATATGGGATTTTCATCATCGTCGACTATGGAGATGAGATCTTCATCACTGACCATGGAGATGCCCCTGCATCTCGCCGATGAAAGGATCGATCTCCATGAAAATCCAAAATGGGGTGGAGATCTACCAAAGTTTTTAAAAATGAATCTTCACAATCCATCTATTTCAAATATGAGCAATAGATATCAAAAATATTTTCCTTGATCATTTTTAATTTTTAATGGGATCCCCACTGTTCATCTAAAATAGAAGGTAGAGACCTAAGTGTTTTTATAATTTTTTTAAACATTTAATATGACATGAAATGACAATTTATCTTTCGCCAAGTTAAAGTTAACAATCAACATTTATTAATCACTAACCTCAAATGAGGTAATTATTAATTTTTTTAAAAGTCCTATAGAGTGTTGATTGTCAAACCTCGATAGTTATTCAATAAGTTATTATATTATTTAAGTTAAGACAAAAGAAAAAAAAATGAGCTATTTTGATGGATTAAAGATTAAAAAAAATACCCTTAATTTCAGTCGAATGTCCAATTTAACTTGAAATTGAAATTCTTACACTCGGTTTGCTTCCATTTTAAGCAAAACTGAATTGAAGTAGTGGGCTGTTCTGAAAACCTAAAAATGGTACAAAATAATATATATATATATATTCACATATTAGTTTTATTTTTAATTGAACTATTATAATATTATTTATAAATATGTGGAGACATAACAAGATAAATCATTCTACAGTCCAGACATCTACCCTTATAATACGAGGATAAAATTTCCACGTATGCTAAAAATATGCATAGTAAAACTTAAAAAAATGAGATAAAAAATTTTACGGTTCAGATATCTACTTCTATTATCGGGAGACAATTACTTTCACAATACGAGGAGGAAACTCTCATACATTCTAAAAATTATGTATGGTGGGACTTGAAACCCGAACCTTAAGGTGAATGTAAAAGTACACTAACTACTTAAACTATGAATAAATGTTCAATATAATAGTTATAATTTTAAAAAAATATCTTTTTCATTTGTTTAGAAACACACGTAGCTAAACAATTTTAAAGCTGAAAAACACGTCCAAACAGTGCAAGTTGCCTTCTAAAAAATCTTAAAAGATCAGATTTGGCCTTCGGATCTACAAAAACGAAGGCAGTCCGATATAGTTATGAGAGATTGATCAATATATCATAAAAATAAAATAATATGAGACTAGCATTAAGTTAATAAAAATTTAAAAAATAATATAATTTTTTATAAAATCTAAATTTTATCCTTGTAAAATTATTTTTATCTCATTCAAATTTATTTAATGTCTTATTCAAATTCATTTGTATTTGTTGAGTTCTCAAAATTTTTTTTTTTCTCTCATTGAATAATTTCCTCTCTTTAAGTTTCTTATTGATCTCTTTTTGAAAACAGTTAAAAAAAAGTGGGAACTACACAAATTTTTTTTTATAAATTTTTCTTTGACTGTGATCTAATTTTCCTTTAACCATGATCTAATTTTTCTTTAGCTGTAATCTATTTCCTTTGACCGTAATTTAAATGGATCATGGTCAAGTGAGAACTCACTTAGTCGTGATCTATTTTAATATATATATTTTTAACTAATAGATCATGGCCTTAGTGAGGCCGTGATCTATTATGATGTTTTTTTTTTTTTTTCTTTCTTTCTATTTATTAGATCACAAATAGATCATGGTCTCACTTGGCCGTGATTTATTATGACTTTTTTTTTTGTAAAGGAATTTGCTTTTGGAGGTATTATTGTCATAATATATATTTTAATATTATTTACACTCAATTTACTAACTTAGTGCTATTTATACAAAGTCAATTCAATTTAGTACTATAAATAAAGGACTCATTTTTAAAATATAATTTAGAAATTATAAAAAAATAGTTTTTCATTTTATAATGATAGAAAACATCTTATTTTTATTTTTATTTTCCACATAAATTGGACCAATAAATTGTGGAGTCTTATACATCAAGACTCATGTCATTAATATATATATATATATATATTTAGAAAATGCAATTCATTAAATTGACTATTTTTACATATATTTTTTAGTAATTAATTATTTTTTTTGAAAAATATATAAATAACTATTTTTCTAAATTTTTTTATTGAACAAATTACAATGAAATGAAATCGCCTCTTTATTATTTTTTAAAAGAAAAGGTCGAAAGATCAAAGATATAAATAATTTAAATAATTTATGGTTAATTAAAAAAATTGTTAAGTATCAGTTTAGTTAAAATAAAATTTACGCAATGTGTTTTTATTTTCAGAATAATGTACCAATAACTTTTCATATTTCGAAAACAGAAACCACAAAAAGGCGTCCGAATCCTTTAAATATACATGAGTCGGGTTGACCCGAACCGGTTCATTGCCCTCTGCAATAATATTTCTCGTCTTCCTTCGCTAGTCCCTCACTCAATCGAAAACGAAGGAACAAGAAATGGAAACTGAAGATATAGTGGTGGAGCTGGAAAACGTGGAGGTTGAAATACAAAATGTACAAGGTAGAAAGCTTAACCTACATTTTAGAGGAACACTTTCAAGTCAAGTATCTCTTCGCCTTTTTCTTTTTCTCTTAATCAAAGTTTAATTGAATTGAGTTGATATTAACTACACAGAGCAGATAAAGCAACTGCTTGATCGGCAAGAGAACTTGTACGAGAGGCAAGCGGAACTGAAGTCTCTCTTGGAAGCATGTACGGCTTCAGGAAGCCCAATGCAATGCAGTGCTCCAGTTGCTGTCGAGAAAAACTGGTCGGGGCCGTTTGAGTGGGATTCTCGAGCCGATGATGTTAGGCTCAATGTATTCGGTATCTCTAAATATCGTGCTAATCAGCGAGAGGTTATTAGCTGACTTAAATTCTTGTCAATGATTGAATGCCATCAAGCATACTTTATTATGTGGGGAATAATTTAAGGATGATTTGAAACAGTTCATATTCGAACAAAAGAAAAAATTTATTTTCTTGTGCATATTTGTGTGTTTTTATCTGAATCTGAACTTGCAAAGTTGTTTTTAATTGGACAAGAACATCGTAGGAACGAAACTTTCACTTGCCGCAATTTAAAGTGGCATATCCTGGATTCCCTTTGTTGTTTGCTCAGTTGAATTGGTTTCCCCTCTATGAGTTCGCTCTAACAGAAATGTTGCTTTGTTAACAATGTTTTCATCATTTTGGGTTTTGGCATGACCTGTAATGGCATAACCAAAAATCTGTGAATGAGAATTCGTATGGTATAGGTTGGTACTTGACTGACCTGGCTGAACTGGTTCTGACTCATCCAAACCTATTTACAAGTTTTTGCATTGTTACTGGTTACTAGGAAAAGACAAGTTGCTCATTGCCGTATGTCTTTGTTATTATTCTAGTGGTTTTCTTTTAACCGTAGTTTCTATTGCCTGCTGCTTGTGGCTCTTAGAGGTTTTAGGTGATAATTACATTTAAAAAACATGTGTTTCTTTCTGATTTTTGGAAAGTTTAGAAAAATCCAACTGTTCCATGACAGAAACTCAAGTTAAATTTTTATGCATGATGTTGCATGCTTTAATATCGTCTTCTATCAGTGAGTTTGAAGTAACTAATAACTTGTCAGTCTTTACCAGATCATAAATGCTATCATGAGTGGAAGAGATGTTCTGGTGATTATGGCTGCAGGTGGTGGCAAGAGCCTCTGTTACCAGCTTCCAGCTATCCTACGCGATGGGGTTGCTCTTGTTGTCAGTCCATTGCTTTCTTTAATTCAGGATCAGGTGTTATATACATATGAAACAAAGTGTACTATGCAGGTTCTTTGATTTTATTTAGCTTTTCTGACAACTCTGATAATTTAGGTGATGTGCATGGCTGCTTTGGGGATTCCGGCATACAAGTTGACATCAACAACTTCTAAGGAAAATGAGAAGTTCATATACAAGTCACTCGAAAAAGGTGAAGGAGAGCTAAAGATATTGTATGTAACACCAGAAAAGATATCGAAGAGCAAGAGATTTATGTCAAAACTTGAAAAGTGCCACCATGCTGGTCGTTTGTCTTTAATATCCATCGATGTGAGTCACAACTCAACACTGTTCTTAGGCTTGAATTTGAAGTGATCATATTGAGTTTATTGTTCTTTTTTTGGTTATAATTGATTGACTGGGGAAATATTCTATCTAGAAAGGTGGGCTATGATAGATTGAGCATTCCATAACACATTAAAGCATAGAAGGAAGGTTATACCTTTCTCTTGACATGGCAATTATATTCTTAATCTTTCCACTTTGATGAACACTAGATTCAAATGGAGGTTCTGAGCTTTTCTCAACAATCCACTAAGGAAGACCAGTTGATATGTTTTATGGAGAGAGCCTAGAAAAAAGTGTAATAATGAAGCTCCCTGATAATGTTTCCGAGGAGTTGTCACAATAGTACAATCCACTTTTATTTCATAAAAAGATTAGGGAGGAGAACATGAGCCTCTCAATTTTTAATTAGAGAACTTTCTAAAAGTTGTGAGCTTTGTTTAAGAGTGTGCTACCTTCTTTTTTGTTGTTTTACTTGACACTAGGGGGTCGTTTGTTTTTTTCACTTAACACTTAATGGGTCTGAATTGGACACATTAAATAGTTTTTGTTTATTTTTTTAAAAGGTCAAATAACTTAAAAAAGGTAAAAAACAACTTAAAATAAAAAGTTAAAAATTTCGACTTATCACTTAACACTTAATCACAGGATCATAATTACATTATTTTATTATGTAATTACAATATTTTTTTCCATAATTATCATTCTTATATTAATATATTTATAAATTTATCTTTATTCAGATGTTTTAGTATTAAAAAAAAATAAACAATCAACACGTTTATTCAGTAGTTAGAAAGAAAAAAAAAATGTCATTCAGGTTTCAGTCACGGTTCAGCCTTTAGAAAAATTCAGGTCTATTCAGTCTTTAGATAAAAAAACAAATGACCCTTAGGTGTCATTGCCTAGGCTTATTTTTATTTCCTTCTACAGCTCCTCCTCCTTCCTTTTTTTTGCAGCCATGACCAAGAGAATACTGTTTAGCTCTAACTCCTTAGCTGTAGTGCTGGAATAAGTTTTTCATAATAGGCTATAATTACTCTTTCCTTTTCCTTTTTCAATGTTTCTTTTGCTTCCTGTGCACTGGTCTCCCATTGTTTTTGATGTTTTTTAGTGGTTAAATTCTAAGAAGCATGGACACGGCGATACGACACGGGATGACACGGCAAATCTCAAAAAACTAGGACACGGACACGGCAGGACACGGCAATTAAAATAATATATATTTTATATTTATATTTAAAATATAAATAACTTCATTCATTCATAATTAAACAAATCAATTCATAAAACATAATTTATAAAACATCATCAAAAACTAGTCAATTCATAAAATATAATTCATAAAACAAAAATAGTCATAAAACATATTCTTTCCTTCTCTTTATTCTTCTTTCTTTTCTCTTCTTTCCTTTCTTCTTCTTTCTTTTCTCTTCTTTCCTTTCTTCTCTGGTTCTCTTGTATTTTTCTTACGGCTTTGAAGTGTTAGACCAGCAAATGAAAGAAGAAGAAGAAAAACCTAATTGAACTTTCAAAATTCATTTTTAACCCTATATTTTTTAAATTTATAAATTGACCCCTTTTTAAAAAATAATAATTACAAAACGGCCCCAACCGTGTCCGACACGTGTCCCTGCCGTGTCCCTTGGTCAACGGTCTTCTGAAGTCAACGGATACGCGTGTCCTATTTTGGACACGCGTGTCGGAGTGTCCGACACTGGTGACACTCCGACACGCGAGGGTTTTGAAGTGTCCGTGCTTCCTAATGGTTAATTATTATCAAGAAAAGAAGGAAGAATATACATACATACATATATATATATATATATATATATATATATATATCTTTTCTGTTTGGGTGAGTTCAGTTTTTCCATAGGGTTTAAATGAACTTACTACCTTTTTCTTCCCTTGACTTCGTCAAAAGACGTTACAGAATAATTTTATAGTTTATTCTGGAAATACATTACTATGTATTATATGATGCAAATAAGCATGAATGTGATAGGGAGCCATGTGCTACATATCCTTGATATTATTCATTTGACAAGGTAATTTTGGGGACATCAATATACTAAATTTCATCGTTGTAATTTGTAAGTGTTTACTTGGGTGGGTTACTTTGCAGGAGGCACATTGTTGTAGTCAGTGGGGTCATGACTTTCGCCCTGACTACAAGAACCTTGGAATTCTCAAGACTCAGTTTCCAGATGTTCCTTTAGTGGCTTTGACTGTATGTCATTGTTTCTTCTATTCTTTACTTATAGCAATATATAGTAATTTGTTTTATTTTTTTTCTAAGCTGCAAAGTTCAATTAAATTAGTTTACATTATAACCTATATTGCAGGCAACTGCTACTCAGAAAGTCCAAAATGATTTGATGGAGATGTTACATATTTCAAAATGCATTAAGTTTGTTAGCACGATAAACAGGCCGAATCTCTTTTATACGGTAATAGTTATTGGTAATCTTCATTTGATTTTCAATGGTTTCGGACTTCATTTATTAAGTACTAATATGATACATTCGTGCACTGCAGGTAAGGGAAAAGTCATCAGTTGGTAAGGTGGTTATTGATGAAGTAGCTGAATTCATACGAGAATCTTATCCTAATAATGAGTCCGGGATAGTTTATTGCTTCTCAAGAAAAGAATGTGAACAGGTTTTTGTTCTTAAATCCCTCCTTCATTGTCCTTTTAATTTATTTTGTAAAGTAATGTGAACTCCAATCCATTTTATCCTTCCAAACCAGATCCTTCCTATATTCCTAAGCACTTTCTTCAAAATAGAAAAAAAGAACTCATTCAGGTGCATGAGCTAAACTTACGAGGACTTCATCTTGATCCTCCAAAAACCAATTTAATTCGACCTTTTTTTTTTCTTGAGGGATAATTTTGCTTCTTATCACGACATGTAAGAGGATTAATATCCTAAAGAAATTTCCAAAACCATTTTTTTGACAAGGCCAATTCCTTTTACAAGGTCACCAATCCCTAGTCCTCCTCTATTATGTCTTGGATATTATGTAGTAGTATCTAGCTTATATACGGGGTAATATTTATTTCAATTCATACTGTCAAGAGTTGTAGGTTGCACACGATTTACGTGAAAGAGGAATTTCAGCTGATCATTACCATGCAGACATGGATGTAAATGCTCGTGAGAAAGTTCATATGAGGTAAAAAGCAAAAGTTGATACTTGAATTGAATGTTTTCCCTCCAGAAGTTTTAGTAACTTATCTCTTTTCTAAAAACACATTAGTTGATGTATGGTGTTACAAGCATCCAAATGCCATTATGTTAGAAGACATATCAGACTGCACCATAAATTTCCTTGCTATATAAGTTACTTGGTTAATCCTTTTGAAGTCATAAAACAGTGAGCAATGATGTATTTTCTATCTTGGTTTCATTTGCTAGAGTCTCATGTATTTTTGTTTCATGATGAAGGTGGAGCAAAAATAAATTGCAAGTCATTGTTGGTACGGTATGTATGTTCCAATCATCAATTTTTCACTTGTATTTGTATTGGTATTTAGTTTTTAATATTTTTCCTGTGTGCCAGGTTGCATTTGGTATGGGGATCAACAAACCGGATGGTTAGTTTTACAATTTTATTTGCAGCTGTTGTTATCTAGTTATGAATTAAAAGCTGAGTGAATTTAAACCATAAATCATGGGTCATTGCAACTTTCTATAGATGAAACAATAAGGAGTTTTTGGCAATATTATTTAACAATGGGCTAGTATATTAAATTACTCTATGCCTATGTATGAATGCCTCAAGGAGTGGACTCTGTTATTAAATTTATTGCTACTATTATCTCAACGAGGCTATATTTTAAAGGCAAAACAAATGGTGTATGTTATATCAACTGTAAGGTTCATCCACGGGATGTTTTAAGTGTCAATACTGAAAACTGTAAAAAACTAAAACAGTAATGGGTATAACCTTTACACTTTGGGCTAGAGCTTTAAAAAAACTTATATCGTTAGATTTTGTATCTGTTCTGATCAAGGAATAGGATATCTTCATAAGGTGGGATTAACTTCGTTGGGAATTGAATGCAGAAAGTAGACTGGAATTGGACAGAAAGATTGTTGAGGTTTCTGGGACAAAAGCAAAATTAGGTTTAAGGGTTTGTTAGCAATAGTGAATTGGAAAGAAAGGAACTTTGTTATGGAAAATATTGACATGATATAGAAACCAAAGCAGCGGGTCTGATTGCTAATTTGGAAGAAAGACTGCTTCAGAAAGGAAAAAAGAAAACTGGTGAAAATTAGAGAAAGAAAGAGAATGTGTTTGTGTAAATAGAGAAGAGTTAGGGGGGGAGAGACAGAGAATGGATGACACTCTAGAGTGGTAATAAGAGGTTCAAGTTGCTGCCTATGAAAATTTAAGTTGTGGTCGATTTTATTTTGTTTTGGTCGTGACGCTTTATTGGGTGCTTCTTGCGTCATGCGATGTCCTTTTGTGCAAAAGGTTTGTGCTTTTAAGGGTGAAAGAAAGCTACGGTTTTTTTCTTTTGGGTGATTTTGTCGGAGTTGAGTAGAAGAATTTGTGAAATGCTTAAGAAGAATATTGTGGTTTTGTTTAGGAAAAAGGCTCGTCTTTAAGCATATCTTGGGCCTTGTTCTCTAATGAATGTTGAGACACTGCATCTTTTGTCATCAATTATGATTGGATGGCTGTTAAGTTTTTTGTAACAACTTATTGATTTTCTTCTTCTTTGTGGGTTATGGTGTACCCTTTTGTACTTATATATCGACCCCTTACAATAATGTCATTCAAATACCAAAATTGTGGTTTTCTTTGGGATAGGACACATTTTCTAACATCATTGTGGACTTCTGTCTCTTAAGAAATTTCAAATTATTCCACTTCTGTCATAAGGCATAACTGGAGACTATAGTTAGATAATTTTGTATTGTTATAGAGTTTTGTTGTTTGTTAGTTCCAGTCAGAACCTTTTGTACTATTTTTCTTATAAATAGAGTTTTTTGGTTTCTACTTTCTATTAGAGAGAGAGAGAGAGAGAAATAAAAGTGGAATTTGTTTCCATGCTTTATCATTTTCACTTGATTTTCCAGCTAAAAATTCATCCCTATAAATTTTAAAGACAAATGGAGAGGTCTCACATTATCGCCAACTACCTACAACATGTGCTAGTGCAATTACAGACTTGGTCATGCCCCTATCTTCCTAAAACAGGACAACTGGCATCTGGCGTTCTTGTATATTTGTATTAACTGGTAAACTGGATTTGTTTTATAATCTTACCTGCGTAATAAGGGAAATCACATCTCTATATAGTGATAATGATCAATTTAATTCTTTAACAACTTTCTTTATCCCTAACATCTGCAGAATTGTCTGCCCATGAAATTTTTACCGGATGTAACATTCTAATAAAAGGCGTTAGACTTTGCATGGTTAAATCATCTGTAATGTGTCTCTTGTCATTGTTCTCTTGATTTTTGACGCTATCTTTCACTTTTTGTGACATGAATGAGAAACAACCTGCTAATGACCCACAAGTGCTTGTGCCTAAGGAAAATGTTCTTTTCAATCTTTTTGCCCTTCCCCCTGTGTCTGCACCTCCATGCATTTATTAAACACACACAGACACAGACACAGACACTCTCAAACAGAGAGAGTTTTTTTTTTGTATTATTATGCACATCCTGTCTATGAGGGCACATCCCCTTTTCTTTGTCTTTTTAATTAATTTTTGTATAACAAGTTTATTTAAATATTTATTTTTAATGTTCTAATGATTAGTAGCTTCCTGTAGTCAGGTTTGTCATCCATCACAGCCTAAGTAAATCAGTGGAAACATATTACCAGGTTTTCAACCTTTTCCCACTAAACTGTTCTTTCTTCCTAAATATTTTTCTTCCTGTAACTTATTTTGTTGCAGGAAAGTGGTCGTGCAGGACGAGATGGCCTTCCTTCTGAGTGCCTACTCTTTTTTAGGCCTGCTGATGTTCCTAGGCAGGTAAAAGTTTCTTTGACATTTCAAAATTTTGTTAAGTCTGCTCAAGTCTTCTAGTAATTGGTAAGAGTGACACACTTTTTTAAGCAGAGTTCGATGGTCTTCTATGAGTATTCTGGATTGCAAAATCTCTATGACATTGTACGGTATTGTCAGGTAGGCCATTGTTCTTCTGCTAGTAACCACCTCTTGATACTGCCGGTCATTATTTTTGGCAAATCAATTAGTTTGTTGAATTTCAGAAGCTTGTAAATTTATATCTTCTTGATAACCACATAAAGGTGTATGAGCCATATTGTTTAATTAGAAAACATGTGCTATATCATAATTTAGCCCTTTGCTATGGGATAACTTTTTAACTCCAGAGAGGCTGAGACTAGGTCTATTGGCTCCTTTGCATTTAACCATACTTGTTATTTCCAGGGAAAATGCCCATGGTTGTTTTTTAGGCATATAATATCATCTTATGAATTAGTATGTGGCTTTTATTGCAGCTCCTTGGGTAAAGGCATATTTATATTTCACAATTGAGCATGGATTATTGTTATGGTTCTTAAATTTCATGTAGTTCTTTAATATGGCTGTTAGCAATCTAAAGATTTGTTTACTAGTTAGAAAGTGTTACATCCCACCTTGAAATTTGAAGTTCAAGTCATGTTAAAAGCCTGTGAAATTTTTTCTTTGGGTCCTGACTTGAAAGAATTTCAAATACCAATTTCTTCTTCTTCCTTTTGATTTGATGGGGAGATTTAAATAATTTTGTACACTTTGCGGTCTTTTTAATATTTATATATATATATATATATTCCTTTGAGAGATGCCCAGTCATCTAGCTTTTTCAGTTATATAATTTTGTATAGTATAAAACTTGTTCATTGGTCTTGTGGACAGCTTTTTCACCTTTAGTGCCCTCATCAATTGTAATATATATATATATGTTGGCATTGGACCTGCAACGCATTTAAATTTATGCAACACTAACCAGTAATCAGCACTTGCTGATATTCTATTTGTAGATTTTAACTACTTTCTCTATTTTTCCAGTCTAGAAAACAATGTCGACGGAGTACTTTTTTCTGGCACTTTGCTGAGCCATTACAAGACTGCAATGGTATTATTTTTGTTACTACAATTCTGGTATTTTGTTCACTCCTACTTTGAGATAATTATTTTGAATAATACTATCTTAATTTTGTTGTCTTAGGGATGTGTGACAACTGTGCATTCTCAAGTGAGGTTAAGGAACTGGATGCATCTCGTATGTTTCTTTGCCTTTTGTTATATCAGGCATTAGTTATAATATATATTTGTCAAAAAATACATATAATATTTAGAAATTATCCTATCATGTGAGTCCTGATTTTATTAAAGTTAATTCTGTCTTAATTGCCTTTGTTAGAGACTTGCTTGACATATATATACAATCTGTGTGTGTGTGTGTGTGTGTTAATGTTCTCAGTCAGTTCCTGATTTGTTTTAAGCATTATTATTTTCATCTGATTTCATCATTATTAATCTTTGTGTGGTTTATGCCATTTTTGTTCTTTACATTTTTTCTTTTATCTAATTTCATCATTATAACTTCCTTGTTTTCATTTTTATTCTATTTAGTTTTTAAAACTATACACATATCTACCAAAATGGATATACAGATATAGAATGGTTTTGTTATTGCTTAACGTGGTTATGATTTTCAGGTCCTGCAAAATTTGTGGTTTCTTTGCTGCAAGATATGCAAGAAAATGATCAGAGATTGACAATGTTGCAATTGGTAGACAAATTGAAAAATAAGCAAAAGGAACTAGGTTGGTTTTACGATTTAATATATTGCTTCATGTTGTCCTATATGGATGGTCTGCATATGCATATCAAGCACAACAAAAGGGTATGGACAATCTAATAATTTGTGTCTTGGTATTGCCATTGCGTTTAAATTTTGCTTTTACAGTTTGTTTTGCAAGAGGAAAGAATAAGGTAAGGGAAAGAATAGGTTGAAAGGAAGGGGAAAGAGAGTAAATAGTTTTGTATTGGTATTTTAGTCCATGATGGAAAATGCAGAAAGTGTGGTTGCAACCCCTTTAAATGCAAGATATAAGCATTGGGGGGTTGTGGCATTAAATTTATGGGTATCTAGTTTTGTATTTGGAAAAAGTATTCAATAGAAGTATAATTATGTGTCTTTATTTTTTCCAAAAAAGAATTATAATAAAATATATATTTTATAAGAAAATTATATCGCTCTATATATATATATATAATATATTTTAGTTATTTATAATTATAAAAATAATTAAAAGAAAAAATCAACTATATATATTTGTTAATTTTCCATGTGGATAAATGTTTATGGGTAAATGGATTATTTTTATCCCAATTCCTGAATTCCATTATCTAATAATTTAAAAATTGTTTTTTTATTTAAAAAATAAAACAATAAATGATTACATTGTGGGCCCCATAAAAACGTGAGAACAAAAAGTTGAAAACATTGAAAATTGATGTTTTCCAACATGCCATTCAATTGTCTAAGAATGCTCACCAAACGCACTTCTATGTTTTTTTCCAACTCTAAAACGAAAAACTCGTTTTGGAAACGTTGCCGAACAACACCTAAGTTTCCATATTTGGTATTATGTATTTATGAGAAGTGAGATATATATATATATATATATATATATATATATATATATATATATATATATATATATATATATATATATTGGTGGATGATCTTATTATCCAAAAAACTAGTCTATTACGTTGTGACATTCATTGGTGTATAATCTTTTTCTTACTTTTTATATTTTCAATGTGGGATTCATACCATCTTCTTTTAACTTCTCACATGGGTACTCTAACACTCCCCTCACATGTGAGTTTGGGTTGGCTTTGATTGGCCACCCATAATATGATTTTTGAGTTGCCATTTAGCAGAGCTCGGCCCTAAGCCCATGACAACGTTTGTCGAAGACTCTGATATCTTGTAAAATTTCAATATTGTTGTATTTTTATGTGTTTAAGAGAAATTATATATATATATATATATATATATATTCACACACAATTACACACATATACATATATACTGGTGAAATAACTTTACAATCCAAAAAAGACTAGCCTATTAGATTTTGTGATATTCATTGGTATATAACCCTTTTCTTACTTTTGATATTTTCAATATGGGATTCATACTATTTTCTTTTAACTTCACATGTGGGTTCTCTAGCATAAATGATTAAATAGGACAAGTTGCATATAGTGTGTTTTGTCTATTTCCTAAAATGTCGATTGCATGTGACATTTTTTTAGACGATACAATGGTGATAGTTTCAAATTACAATTTATTTATGATTCCATGCAAAATATTTTTTATAGTAACTTTGATGTTTTGTTAGTTAAAAGTTGAATATGTAGCTGCTCTGAACCTTTTTTTATCTTGATCATTGGACTACTTCTTGAAAGTGATACATCAGTGCCCATGCTATTTGTCTTTGGTTCTGATCCATCGTCTTCTACTTTTGGGTAAAAGCAGGTGCTGACTTGAAGCGAGAAGAAATAGAACAGCTTGTGTTGCAGCTTATACTAGACCGTGTTTTGGTGAGGCCTTTAGAACTCAAATTATTTCTGCAAATTTGCTTGTCTTACTTTACTTGTCTAATTGTTACTGAAAGTATGAAGAAAGTTTCTAATTTTGAAATTTTCTTTAAGAACAAAGGTGATGGAAGTACATGGCTATCTCATTTGAAATTTTGTCTGAAAGACACCTCAACTGATTATTGCTATCCTATGTGCATAATCAAGGAAATGATCTGGAAATTATTGTATGTTTGTGTATGAATCATGATACATTGCAGCACCGTGTTAAAGAAAGAGGAATGAGGGAAAAGATTACGAGTTATGATATCCCTCATTGATAAATTTATTTTATGGCTGTGTGTTGAGGACCTAGTTATTAAATCCAACAACAAACCTAACCTCTCTAACAATCAATAACCCAATTCAACCCTAACTTCAATTTAGCCCCAAATTGCAAACACCTATGAACCCTAATTTCCCAAATCAACACAATAACACACTCAATCTTCAATTAATCCCGAAATCAATACAAATCCACAACTCTAACTTCACTATTAACCAAATAAACAAAACCCAACACAAATTAAAATAATATAAATAGATTATGAGCTTAGTTACCTTTTTAGGGAATCCCTTGCTCTCTAGTTCTTAGGTTATTAGCCCAAGCCCTAGCCCAAGTTGATCTCACAAGCGAAATTGCAAGAAGAACCGATTTGTTCTTGGTAATGATCCAAGAGAATGAGAGAAATGCTCTCAATTTGTAATTTTGATTGATGATGATAGTGAATAGTTTACAACCCTAGACTAGTTGTTCTATTTATACAAAATCAGAAAATATGGAGAAATGACTAAAATGCCCCTAACTATTCAATTTAAAAGTGTGCAGGAAATTCAAGTTTTTTGGGCGACCAGTGAGCATCACGACCTTGGTCGCGACCTGGGTTGGTCGCGAGGCTCACTGCCTCATTTTTCTCTTCCTCGCGCTAAATCACCATTTTACTCCAGTGAGTATCGCGACCTAGGTCGTGACTTGGGCTGGTCGCGAGCTTGGTCGCGGTGGGTTCTAGCATTGTGCTCCAGTGAGCACCGCGACCGAGGCAGTTGGTCGCGACCGTGGTCGCGGTACTCACTGCCTAATTTTCTCACTTTTTCTTCTTCTATCCTCTTCACTTCTCCTTTCCTCCTTCTAGTGCTAGTACTTCTTCTAGGTGAGTTCTCATCACTGTGCAAATTTAAGCTTAGTGACTTTGAAATTTATGAGGATATCTGTGTAGCAACAGATCAGAACAATTTTTTCATGGAATAGTTGTCACAGATCATAATAAGAACTGTTTTAGTAGAAGATGATTAAGCTTTATCTGTGGCAAACATTTCTTTGCATGTAATTTGAGGCCCAGATCATTTTGTTTCTTTTCAGTAGTTTATGAACTAAATTTGAAATGCACTTTGAAGTTACAATTCAAACTAACTACAGACAAAATATTACTTATAGGAAACAAAAAAAAGGTGTGGCTGTAACTCTAAAAATGCTAGCAAATTACTGATACTGGAATAACAGAAAATATTTCCAATCTGTATTCTGTACTATTAGGGTATAACACAAGTGTAATAAACTTTTATATGCCTACTAAATGCTCCCTATATGATACTGTACCATTCATGTCTATGAATACTTGAGTTATGCTGAATGTGGAAACTAACCAAGTAAAAAGGATGTTGCGTCAAAATATTTTAGCTATTGTAAAATTTGCATACTTTATGTATTTTTGGTGTTTATGAGAAGTGCTATATATATTAGTGACAGCCTTACAACCTAAAATACTATTCTATTGGGTTGTGGTATCATTGATATTACTCTTCTCTTTGCTTTCTAAGTTTTCAATGTGAGATTCATTTCCATTTTCTATAACTTCATGTGAATTCTCTAACACTTCCCCTTACATGTGAGCCCAGGTTGGCTTTGATTGGCCACCCCTTTTTTTTTTTTTTTTGAGTTGCAGTTTGGCTCGGTCTAGGCCCATATGACATTTGTTGAAAGCTCTAATACCATATAAAATTTGCATTCTTGATGCATTTGTATATATATTTGTGGATAGCCTTCAAATCTAATAGACAATATGGAATTTATTCTCATATTCTCTACCTTCAGATAGACGGTTCATTAAGAGCTGTCAACCTAATGCTGAAAAGTAATAATTTATGCTCTTCAAAATATTTCTTAATTTTAATTTGTTCATACATATGCCTTTTTCTGATTTTTTAGGTAAATAATAGAGTCATCTAGTTCTATTTGGTGTTGACTAATAATATCTTTGTACCGTTAATAATTTATGGACTTTTATATTTTAACATCAAGTTTCATCCTATCTTTTAATTGACTATATTCACCTCATTGTAGCCGCGGTTGACAATAGTCTTGTTGCTTAGTTTTCTTGTGTTCATGATATGTATAGAAGGAATTATATAGAACCTTCCTTAGGTTTGCTTAATTACATGCATAAACAACTTCTCCGTAAATTGATATTGACCTCCTTGCCGTTAGTATTTGACCGCTAACTTTAATGGTTAACTATGTCAAAAAGGTAAAGGACTTAAATGATCCTGTTTTCTTTAATTTAATAAAATAAAAATATTTAAGAAACAAATTATAAAAAGAAAAAAAAAAGATGGAAGGACGGTGGAGATCCATCTTTTTTTGATAATTTAAAAAACAGAAAAACAAAGGACATCTCCATTATGGAGGTGGAGATAAAAAACTTAAAAAATTTCAAAAAGAACTAAAAAACTAATTATTATTTTTTTGGATGGATTTGTGGAGACCTAATCTGGATCTCCATGGTAAGGGGAGGTTGGAGCCTCCCTCTATTTGCTGCGACCGTCCGTTTTCGTGGTCAGCTGCGAACAGAGGAGGCTCTAGCCTCCCACATTTTCGCAGCTTGACGACTTGAGAACAAGGCTGGTGCTAAAAGCCTCCCTTGTTTGTGGCGAACAGTTGCTGCAAACATTAGGAAGCTCCAGCTTCCTTCTACCATGGAAATCCATCTCTGGATCTCCACAAATCCATCAAAAAAAAATTTGTTTATGTTTTTGTTTTTAAGAAAAATAAGAGATGGATCTACATTGTCCATCTCTGAAATGGACGGTGGAGACTTCTATCTTCTTTTTAAATTTCTATATTTTAAATTAAATATAAAAATATGATAAAAAGACAAAAATAGTCTTTCGCCGGTATAATCTGACCTACTTTGACTAACGATAGGGAGGTCAATATCAATTTACAGAAAAGTTGTTTATGCATGCAATTAAACAAACCTCAGGTAGGTTCTGTGTAATTCCTATATATATATATAATATTCTTCTCTTTCTCCTCGGTGTTTCAAAAGCAGCCTGAAAGTCTGCTTTTGCATGGTATATCTCAAATATTTGTGACCTATAGGCATATGATTATTATTATCATTATCATTATCTTATTACTAATAATGCAATTTTATAGTATAATTTTTATCAGTACATAATAGAAGTCCTTTCTCATGTAGAGTGAAGAATTTCAGCATACACCTTATTCTACTAATGCTTATGTAACAATAGGACCACTGGCAAAACAAGTATTGCAAGGTATGATGCTTTTATGATAAAGAAGTTAAGTTTATATGTCTTCAGCATTAGATTTCTTAAACTAGATTGTATCTTGATATCCTACCCTTTCGTATTAACCCCTCCTCGTTGTTAAAGGTAGGTAAACTTCAAGCTAGAATTTTATTTTTATTTCTTTTTATCTAAAATATTAATGCTCGAGCTCAGTATTCAAAGCCTCAGGTTTTTGAAGGGATATCATGTTAAGATATTTATCTCTTTTCTCTTAGTCTTTTGTGCACTGTGTTGTTGAATTTATATATCATTTTCAGCAAGGAAGATTTTGAATCAAAATAATTTGCATTTAATATATGATCATCATTTTCTTTTCATGAATAAACTGCTGCTACACTGTATAAGGGTCATCTAACTACAGAATTATATGTGTGTGTGTGTATGTGTATATAGTGTATATATATATATATATAAATCTCTCTCTGAAAACCATCTAAGATGTATCAAGATATTAAATATAGGAAGGGAAGAGGTGAAAACTAGGCAAAAAGCTAGGCAATCTGAGGTAGGCGACAGGTTTTGCCTGCGAAGCAACATACAAACGAAAGTCAGGAAGCTGCGTTTTGTATGGAGAGAATGAATAACTGGGCATGATCCAAGTGGTTCTGAATATAAAATTTAGAGAGATATATAAGAGCAAGCAAAATGCCTTGCATCTCTAAAAAATTTTAACCGTCTATCTACATTGTCAGCAAATATTCTACCCACATCATTCTTAAGTTTAGGTATATGAGATGCTGTGTTTTGTGGAAAAAAAAAAAAAAAATCAAATAAAATGTTATATTGATTTAGCAACTGGATCTTATAATCAAATATATAATTATAATTTTTTATTTCATGTAATTCGGACAAACTACAACTTAGATGTTTTAGGACCCAAATGAGGCCCATGAATGTCTTTGGAACCTAAAATAAAGTCATTTCCAATTACTCATAAGTACTGTTATATTATGGACATGTTTGTCATCATAACTAATGATCATTGATCACATCTATTTTGGTCTATTGAAATTTCGTACAGAATTTGCTTTTATATATACACACTATGGATAAGTAAATATTAGTCCTAAAATATAAAACAGTAATAGAGACACTGCAACTAGTCAAAATTACTAGCCTTGGCACGAGGAGAAAAGTGAATGGCTTATTAATGTGGAAAGGATGCACGTCCCTTCTGGTGACAAGTGAAAACCTGAAACAAGGTATTCCTTTGCCGTGTCAATACTTGCCTGAAATGCAAATTGAAATGGTATGTATAGCATTAAAATATCAGAGGAAAGAGTTACCTGTGACTGTTCTAACACATTGTGGTTTATTAGTAAGAATTGACCTTGGTTTGGAACTTTGGATAGCTGTTAATGTCACATGGCTGAAGCAGGGATATTTACCTGCAGCAGATTGATGTTAAATAAAGAAAAGCTGCTTTTCTAATTGCTCAACAGATGGAAGAACATAGAAAATGACCGTTTAGCCATGCCAATATTTTGGCAAATTGTATTTTTCACTTCTAAGCAATTCTGCAGATGATGTGTTTTTAAATTTATGTTGTTTACGGCTTGTCTCTGTTTTTGCTGACTGATTGATTTTCATACTTAAGAGGTAGTTCCTTACCGTTCTTTAAAATTGTCTGTTTCCTACTCCATTATTGACAATGTACTGACTTCCATCCTTCTTCAAATAGAGAGGAAGATCATTAAACTTGAGATTTCTAGCAGTGGCAACAAGAAATCAACCAAACGTAGTTCCACATCGTCTGCTTTGGAGTTCAAGCTTGATGAGCTGCGGAAGGAACTTGCTTCAGTTCATGGGGGAATATTCCCTCATTCTGTCTTGTCTAGTGAACTGATCAGAATGATAAGTGCCCAGAAACCAAATTCAATGGAAGAGGTAAGTTCCAATCATGTCATTTTTCCCGTTGGAGATAAACATCATGTTAAAGTGCCGATCCTTTCTGTGATGATCATTTTAAATGACATTTTAGTTTGTCACTGGGATTAGTGCTTTAGTATAGCTGTGTTGAAAGAGAGCAATATCACTAGAGCTTATTTATTTGCTATCTCATTGACTATAAATGACTTTCTGCTGGATTTCGGTGGCTTTCTAAAGTCTGAAGACCTAGCTGTCTAATGTGACATTAACTTGTGCCAGGAGTGAGTCATACATGCCTCACACACACACACACACACACACACACATATATATATATATATGTATATACACAGGGAGATAGAATACCACACTCGCACAACATACTCAGCATGCAGACTGATCTATTTATTAAAAAGTCAATTATTTTTAAGTTCAAAAATATATCGGCTAGTTTCAGGCAATTGTCAGTGTAGAGATCTATGCAAAACAGTTGAAATCATTATTATGTGATATGTAATATTATTTCTTGCAGTTGGAGAAGATAATTGGAAAGTTGAAGGCGGAAAAATATGGAAGTAGAATGCTTGAAGAAATCAGTAAGTATGCCAATACTGAACAGCCTGATAATGATTTGTTAAAAGACGAGCCACGGAATGAATCTAGAGCTACAAAGAGACGAAAGACCCAAAAGGCCCTTATTGTTGTTGAGAGTAGTGATGATGAAGTGTAAAGAATAAGGAATTTGTTTTGATGCTTCATAACATACTCCATACTGTCATCAAGCTCACCGAGGGATACGACTGCATACGTGCATATTGCTGAGAGTTGCGCCTTTCTGGAGAGTTCGTGAATGTCTTTAGTCTCAGGTTTTGTTACTGCCCGGTAAGAAATATTTTGTTGTGCTACTATGTCCCAAGATTAACACTAGATCCAGTCGTCAGGAAATTAGTTGTTGATTAGAACTTAAATACTATGGTTGAGGACTTCATCATTAGTTTTAACTTGGATTTAGTAGTAACTTAACATTATCAGTAGTTTATAAGGAAATATATAAGCAACAAAAACATTTGACTGCATATTAGTATTGTTTTCAACCTTCCAAGATTTTATATCAATAAAAATCAAATTCAACAAGATGTTTTTTGTTTCAATTGCCCTCTACACTCAGCTTTTGAAAGGCTCATCATATGAATTGATCTGTATACTCCTTTAGTAAAATTTTAGAATGTCTCTAACTAATTTGAAAAACCATGGTTATGATGAAGATTGTGAATTTAAATTCATTTAAGGCCAATATTTAATATGTGGGTGTACAAATAATATGATATATTCGTCTCTTTAAAATTTTCTCTTAATGTTTTCAAAGATGTTGATCAAGGAGGGATGGAATATGTAGTACCATCACTTGCATTTTCTTAAAATAATCATGTCAGTAATTTTAAATTAAATTTTTAATAAAATTAATCACGATAATTATACTTGTATTATTTTATCTTAAATTATTTGTCAATGTTCTCTTTAAATTCTGAAAATTATGTACATTTCTCTATATAGGGTTAACTGTGATTTTTTTTTTTTTTTTTTGAAATTTGACACCTTTGTGGGTCAGAGGACTATCGGGATCAACTGAGATTAAATCATATAAGTACGGTCCGGACAATTACTCTCAGTAACGGGAGACGATAACTATCGGGATTAACGATCCGGATAACTACTTCCTAACAACGGGAGGGGTCTACTTCCAATACGGCGAAGAGGTCTACCCATATAATTGTGTTTTTATAGGCAATGGTGGGCAAATTTACTACAAAATTTAGAAGTTTTTCTTTTTAGTTTAGTGGTAATTATATCTTTTTTTCAAAAAACAAATTAAGGTTCCAAATCTATTTTTCATTCCTAGCTAAAAAACACTTTCAAAAACAAAATAGGAAAAAGTAGGGATAATTACAATAAAGTACCTGATGTTTGACTATATTGTAATGAAATCGTGAGTTTAGCTTTAATTGCATGTTAATACCCTTGACTAAGTTGATCGGTCAAATATAACAGGTTGACTTTGATTTTTTTTTGTAAAAACACATAATTGCCCCCGGTTTTAAAAAAATAAATTAAATAAAAATTTAAAAAAATTAAAATTTTTAAAAATAGATCTTCATCGTCCATCAAAATTGATGGATGGTGAAGATACATTTTAAAAAAAAAATTTAAAAATTATACAATTAAAAAAAGTTAAAAATAAATTTTATATTAAAATTTTTTTTGGTGTTCTTGGTGGAGATCCAATTATTCAAATTGGATCTTCACCAAGAACATCAAGAATAGAAAAAAAAAAAAAAAAAAAAAAATTTGTTCGAACCCAGAAATCTGGGTTCAAACGCGAACCCAGATCTAGGTTCGAACAAAATTTTTTTTTTTTTTTTTTTTTGTTCTGTTCTTAATGTTCTTGGTAGAGATCCAGATTGGATCTCCACCGTCCATCAATATTGATGGACAGTGGAGATCCAATCTGGATCTCCACCAAGAACATCAAAAAAAATTTTAATATAAAATTTATTTTTAACTTTTTTTAATTGTATAATTTTAATTTTTTTTTTAAATGTATCTCCACCGTCCATCAAGATTGATGGACGGTGGAGATCCATTTTTAAAAATTTTAATTTTTTAATTTTTATTTAATTTATTTTTTTAAATCAGGGGCAATTATATCTTTTTACAAAAAAATCAAAGTCAACGTGTCATATTTAATCGGTCAATTTAGTCAAGGGTACTAACATGTAATTAAGGCTAAACTCATGATTTTATTGTAATATAGTCAAATGTCAAGGTAATTTATTGCAATTATTCCAAAAAAGTATAGTAAAAAATATGAAAAAAAAAATAGAAAAAAGTGATACAAAAATTATGTAATCTATAAAAATTGCATAATTCAAATCGGTAAACGTGGTGAATTCGAATAATCCATAACATCTGCGCAAAAAAAAAAAAATCGTAAGAAGTGAGCAATTTTTTTATTTAAAAAACGCGGTGACAGTGGCATGAGACTAGAGAAGAACATCGCAAAATTGGATTCAAAAGCTTGTAAGAGAGAAGAAATCACAAGTTGAGCAGACCTCTCTCTCTCAACATGAAGTCCAACACCACCAAAATATCATTCTCTGTGCAATCAAAAGCAAACCCCTCCAAGTCCTCCTCTCGAAACTCCAAAGCAACCACCCACCAAGACGATGATGAACTTCAAACCAAAAACACCACCAAACAATTCGTCACCGAGTTCGACCCTGACAAAACCCTAACCCACTCCAGACCCCAGCCCAGAATCATAATACCTCGCAAGCCCGACGAATGTCTTCCCCCCAAGAAGATGAAGAACCTCGACATCGTCCTCTCTCAATCGAACAGCGCCTCTGATCGCCTCCAGTTCGACATCCAGAACAAACCCGACGCAGACCCCGACGCCGATAAGATTACCTACGGCCTGAACGTCCGCATCAACAACGCCACCAACCCGGATTCGGCCGGGTCGGGAGTCGAACCCGTGGAGAGTTCGGGCGGGCTTTTGAAGGATGTCAAGCTTGATATGGATACATTACCGGACGATGAAGGGTTCAGGGAGTTTGATGATATGCCTGTTGAGGATTTCGGTTCCGCCTTGCTCAGTGGATTGGGCTGGTACAAGGGCAGAGGAATCGGTAAAAACCCTAGAGGGGATGTTGAAATCAAGCAGGTTGAGAAGAAAAGTTTCGTTTCCGACGATGTCAATATCAATTTGATGGCTGACAAAGACAGAGAAAAAGATGGGGTTTCTGAAGGGAAGAATGTGAATTTGAAAAATCAAGATAAAGATAGAAAAGTGAAGCATCAAGAAAGGGAAAAACGGGTGGATAAACGAAGCAGAGGTAGCGAAAAGAGAGAGGGGAATGATAGGTCAGACAGAGTTGCCTGGCTTAGGAGTCATATTAGAGTTAGGGTTATAAGCAAGGACTTGAAGCGAGGCAGATTGTATTTGAAGAAGGGAGAGGTGGTGGATGTGGTGGGGCCCAAAACCTGTGATATATCCATGGATGAGAGTGGGGAGTTGGTACAAGGTGTCGATCAGGATCTTCTCGAGACTGCGTTGCCAAAGCGTGGTGGCCCTGTTCTTGTCTTGTATGGCAGGCATAAGGGTGTCTATGGGAATTTGGTAGAGAGGGATTCAGATAGAGAGACTGGTGTTGTTCGTGATGCCGATAGCCATGAGTTGCTTAATGTGAAGCTTGAACAGATTGCGGAGTATATTGGGGATCCGAGCTACATTGGTTATTGATTCTCTTGCAGCAAGCAATACCGAATGGTGGGGCTTTTTTTGCTCAATAGGTATTGTGAGCTCATTCTTGATAACCCATCTAGGTGGATATACAGGCCTCTTGTGTTTCTAAATTATTTTAAAGAAATTTACTTTCTCTAGTAAAATGAAAAATTTTTGTTGTACTTTTATTTGGTGATTTTCGTCTGGCCTTATTATATATCTAATTTCTCCATATGAAGTTTGAAGTTTGTTAACCTCATACTTCAATTTATGATCCATTGATGTTTGTGCCTAGCAATCACTGAATTACTAGTACAAGAATTGTGGGTGACTTTATGGCTAAATTGCTAAAAAATAGAAAAAATTGCCTTAATTTTAGTGAAATATGTGAACAGAAGTTCTGCACATAGATGGTCACACTTTAGGTTTTGTATTCAGCATGTACTAATTTTAGTCATGTCATTTCAATTATTAGAGAGAGAGATATGGGTATAGTTGGACGTGTATGATTGAATAGACATGTGAAGCTTAATACTTACTACAAGCAATAAAGCTTCCCATTTTTGTAAGTTTGAGAATCCACGCATCATGAATCTACTCTATGTAAGACCAGTTTTGTTGTATTGCATTCGATCAGTCCGTCAAGTCCATTAACTTGAAGTATTGCATTTGTAAGTTGTAACTTTACGATTCGTATTGGAGGTAAAATCCAAAGTTTAGTTCTTGTTAGTGTAAGAATTTCCAACAATTTTAGAAGAAATATAGAGATGATTTCAGACTCCCATTACTGGTGAAAGTGTCTTCTGGTTTTAGCTATTTGTTCTCTTTTTGGTGAGAAAATAATTTCAGATTAGAATGTTTGATTAACTCTTAAAATGTTTAATGTTATGTTTAGATTAGAGTTTGGTCGTTATTTCTCCATTCCTGCTATTAAATGGACTTGATTTTAAGAAAATATTCAGAAACTCCCAGAACTTTATAAGAATTCCGCTAAGCACAACTGCAAATAAATACATTTGGAAAGATCAGTAAGTTTTTCAATATGATTCAATTGTTCTGGAAAAGCAGTCTAGGCTAGGATTCATGAGACGAAGATTTCTATAAGGTAGTTTGCTTTAAGGTTGCCTTGAGCTCTCTGAGCTGGGCATTTTCCAGTTATTATATACTGTCATCCAAACTGCTGCTGTTGCTTTTGTAACTTGAAAGTTGTTAGAAAATTTTCACAAGAAAATGAGTAAAAGTTTATGTTAAGTATTGGTAGGCTTTGTCTGATCATGAAGTTTTTTATTATTTGAAATTTTGGTTTTCGACATTCAACCACAATCTTGAATTCTGGTTTTTGGGGTGTTAGTATTTGAAGGAGCATTTTAACTATTCACCAAAATGAACTGGATGAAGTATAATCTGTCTTTTCAAATTTGATATGGGGAGGAGTACATGGAGATGTGATGAAAAAAAAATAATTATGATTTTACCATTACTGGGTTGTTTATTACTTCTATTTAATTTTGGGTAGTGTTCGGAAAAATAAGGGTGGCAAGCAAAAATGAGTTTCATTTCTCCCTAACTATATCCTCAAGTGAAAATTTTGAAAATTGGTCCTTGGTAATATTTGCTACTCTTCTCTACTTCTGTTTCACTCTTACTTAGTATCTGAAACTCTTGTCCCCTTGTTATTTCTCCTCTTTGTCATCTTTTGTCTTTATTTTTTTCCTTTTTTTTTTCTTTTCCCTGACACTTCTCACATTCAAACATTCATGTTCAACCTTCTTTGCTTTAGTACTTGAATTAGGTAAACCTAGGTATGTGTTTTTTGTTGATGCACAAGATTTGGTATTTGTGTTTGTGGGCATTTGACATTGTTTGATCCATTGATCCCAAAATCTTAGGATGTTGAAACCTTCTCCCAGTGACTTGAAGGTTTTAACTGAGAACTCTCAGCTTGACATTTTGTGTTGCATACAAATTGTCCATCCTCAGAATTTTCTTAGAAACCATGCATGTCTATTTTTTTTTTTTTTATCCAATCTTGAAGTTTTTTAAGGTTCATGTATGGCTATAGTTGTTTTCGGCACATACTGATGTTTTATTGCATCCAATATAGGTACTTTTCATATTTCGAAGTGTGTTCTTGTACATTAATTTCTTTTTTGTTGATTGGAAAGACTGAAACCCCTCGAAAGATGCCACCAGACTGACTGAAATAACATCATCGAATGCAATTAAGCCAAAACAATAGCTTGTCTTATTTTATTTTTCTTTTACGACCCACTTCTTTTCTTGCATTTAACCTCTTTTTTCTTGTACTTTTAGCCGTATAATATTTGGTTCAAGTTCATAAATTAGTTCAGAGAGAATGAAAAATGGACCAGCAAACATGAAAGACTCATCTTCTCTGACATGTTGTTTCTTAAGGTAGGCAGTAAATTTGGTGATAGTGTTTTCATTTTTCACTGTGCATTTATCCTTGTATGTACCAAATTTGTCTTTAGCTTAAGTACAGTTCCAGTTGAGGTGATGAATGTGCAGATTATTGAATCGTTTTACATCAAAGCTTTTCAGAAGCGAAATTAAACCTTAAATGAGGATTGGATGTTTCTCTGTGACAGAATTATTCTGTACTACTTTCAAGTTTGAAGTTCGAAGGTAAACTAGAACATTGCTGATTGTTTAGACTAATGCTCGGAAAAACAATTGCTGATAGAGCTTGCTTATTCTCTTGTCTTGGTGATAGACTCTGCTGCAGGCGTGTGTCCTTACATTTTCTTGGGGGGGCACTAATGAGTCTTCCATAGTACTTATTGAATTTATTTTTCTTAAGGTATTGGTTGGCATCACGAATGAATCTACTACTTTTGATGAGACAAAACTTGAGTGCATTATGATGCATGATGCTTCTTTCGCTCTGATTTTGCATGATAGTTTCTTTTGAAGAAATAAGCTATCTAAGCTTCTGTCATGTCATTCGTGATCATGGAACTGTTGTTAATAGTCGTGCTGAAATCGAATCATCTGCTATATACTTATAATATAATTAGACATTTGTTATATCAGGTCAATGAAATATTTGTATTAATTTTGACAAAAGATTTATACGTGAACAATTAGACCTAAATGCAGAGATGATTGTGCAACTACCCATATAATAATATGAATTATAAAAGAATAATAAACTTAAATAATTAAAAAAAAGAGCACCTACTTTCTTCAGTTTGTGGAGGATATCTCCTCCACGAATCAGAGCTGAAATATTTCGTGGAGGAGATTGAATTTGGATTCTCTCTTCGTTTTTAGCTCTTTATCGTGGAGCGGAGGATATTGAATTTGAATTCTCTCTTGATCTTTATCTCTTTCTTGTCTTTGATGATCTCATATCGTATAAATATTGTAATGAATAGGTGGTTGGCATTTTAATTGATTTCTACTATTATTTTATTAACAATTAATCCTATACTTAAAAAAAGGTGGGGAGAGTATTCAAGTTCGTGGAAATTAAATCATCTCCTAATTTTTAGGGTAGTGATGTGGTAAGTTGTAATTAGACGACAACATATTTTTATTTTAATATTTGTTCAATGTAACACGCAGTGTTGTTATCCACTGTTAAGTTACAGTGTTAGTTAAACACTTTTGACTTACTCCGTCCCAAGATTTTATAGTTGTTATTATACATTAATATTTTTTTATTTTAAGGGGATACAATTATAACATTAATAACTGTCTAGATTAATTACTAAACGCGTGACGAGAAACATTTAAACTTCCTACACATATGTTGGTAAATGTGTATGATGAAAATTGAACGTTTACCACTGATGTGGAAGGTGCACTAACCACTTTACTATAAGTGGATGTGCAATTATACATTAATTTTGTAGCTCATTTTTAATTGTATGCATTACATTTTTGTTCATTTAATTTTGTTCTTATAGGCTTGTTTTTGAAACAAACTATTGTTGTTTATGCTTGAAGATGCTTGAATCTTGGATGGATTCAACTTATTACTTTTTTTTTTTTTTTTTGTTGATTTTTTAATTGATTAAAAGAACAAGAACTTAATACTTTATGTTTTTTTTGGTTTTTATAATTTATATTAAATTTAAATGTTGTGCTTTATTGATTTAAGTTTTGTTTAAATTTAATTTTTATTGACTAAAAACTTGTGTAATTATTCTTTTTAATGTTAAAATTATTTTATTATATTCACAAAGTATTCATAACTCAAGTGTTTTAATTCTTTTACCAAAAACCATTAACTTTTGAGATAAAATAAGTAAATAATTAAACAAAATTTATTTTTATACATAATTCCATTTTAATAAACTAACTAAATAGTTTTTGAGACAAAATAAGTAAGCTAAATATATAAGTCCATTTCAGTGGCAATCTATAAAACTAGTTTCTGATAAAAAAAAAATTAATGAATTTGATATCATTTAATTAATTTATTTTTTGTATTATATGATTGAATTTAAGACTTATTAAACTTAGATAAGATTTACTAAATTTAAATTTAGTATGAATATAAGTGTATCTTAAATTTAAGTTTATATATATATATATATATATATTAAGTGTATATTTAAAATTAAATTTATGTTTAAATTTAAGTATATTTTTTTAATTATGGTTATGTTTAAATTTTAGGGCGAATTGCAATAGAGTAACATGACGTTTAGCCGCAAATGAAATCGTAAGTTTAGCCTTAATTAGATTAGTACTCTCCTTTAGTTGATTTGGTCAAAAATAAAAGTTTGACCAAAATTTTATTTTAAAATGATAAAAATACCCATAATTAAAATAAATAATATTAATTATTAAATTAAAAAAAATTAAAAATTAAAAAAAATTAAATTTTTTAAAATGAATGAATCCATTTAATTATTTTTTTTAATTATTTAATTTTTTAAAATTTTAATAATTAATATTATTTTTTATTTTTAATCAGGGGTATTTTTGTCATTTTTTGTAAAAATGTTAGTCAAACTTTTATTTTTGATTAAGTCAACTAAAGGATGGTACTAATGTGTAATTAAGGCTAAACTCACGATTTCATTATAATATGGTTAAACGTCAGGGTACTTCATTGCAATTCGCCCTAAATTTTATTAAGTGTTAAAATTTAAGTTCAATTCTAAAATTTAATTTCTATTAAACTTTTTTTTCTTTAATAAAACATGTCGAGACGGGTTGAGTATGTTTTACAGTCGTTCCAAACAAATTCGGATATAGTGTAGAAGTTAAAAGCACGTTTAGAGTATGGGTCGGATATAGGGCACTTCAAATTTCAAGTAGGAACATCTCGATACGATTTGTAGTCATCCCTAACATCACATGATATTTTGAAATAAAATGAAAAAGAAGATCCAATCCAACCAATAACAACGAGGCCACGTGTCAAAAATATCATTAAAGAATATGCCCATACCCTCACTCATTAAATATAATTTATATAAAGGATATAATTATTCTTCTCCCTATTGTTTGAAATATTTTTCATTTTTTACCTTCTAATTTTATTTTTCTCTATTTTACCCCTTCTATTAGGATTTATTAATTTTTAGTTAATAAGATTATTTTACCCTTAAATTTTTAAATAAAATAATGCTTAAATATTTTCATATATAAAAAATTAAAAATATATAAAACTAATTTAATAAAAAGTTGGATTTAATAAATTTAATAAAAAATTATTAAAAATTAAAAACACATAATAAAAATTAAATAAAACTAAAAATAATTTTTTTTTTAAAATATTTCTAAATCTGATGGAAATTTAAATGTTCATCTTTAAAAGATGAATGGTGGAAATTGATCTCCACTAAATCTCTAGCCAAAACATTTTTTAAAAAATATGAACAAACAAAATAAAAAATATATTTCATATCATACCACAAACAATAATAAAAAAAAAATGGAGAGAAAAAAATGTGATGAGGAAGATAGAGAGAGAGAAAAAAATGTGAGAGTAAAAGAAGATGATAAGGAGCGAGAGGAGAGAGAGAGAGAAAAAGAGAAAAGAAAGAAGAGAAAAGAGAGAAAAATATTTTTATTTTTTATTTTTATCTTAAATAAAATTTTATTTAATTTAAAAATATTTTATGTATTTATTATTTTATAATTCTACTCTTCAATATTTAATGGTCAAATATAAAAATTAAATAAAAATTTAATAAGAGGAAAAATTTTAAGTATTTTTATAAATTAAAGAGAAAAAAGAGAAAAAATAAAATTAGAGGGTAAAAAATAAAGAATATCCAAACTATAGGGTAAAATGATTATATCCCTTTATATAAATAAGAGCCAACTGCCAACCTTCAACCCACACTCATTCTAAAGTATTAGCGTTACGTTCGAAGAAGCTCAGAGCAGCCAAATACCAACTATGGGTTTGAAGGTCTGGATTTCTCTCTTCCCTTTTTCTTTTTTTTTCTTTTTTTTTTCATCTAATACGTTATGAATCAATTGTTTTATTACATTGAAGTTGATTCGATTCTTTTTTTTTTTTATAATTTTTTTTTTTCATATTTCATGTGATTATATCGAAATCTGATCGTCTTGATATTGCATTAAGTTTTGGTTCAGATCTCGCGTACTTGTTTGATGATTCACTCTTTGCATGCGTATATCTATCCCATATATCTTCTGTTTTATTATTATTAATGTGGATCGATTTTCTTCTGTGTCACTACTGCCGGCCTCTGTTTTTGCTTTCGATTTTTTCTTTTCCTTTTTTATTCACATATTTCGCGGATCCACTTTTTGTTTCAGGGGATTTTTGTTATTTAAATTTAATAAGTTGTGAAAATCCTTAATCAAAATTTTCAATTTGAGGTTTGTTGATCTATAATTTCTGACTAGTTGCTTATTTGATTTATCATTTTTATGATGACATTAGATGTCAAATTTTTTGGGGGTCAGCTGTTAAATATGAAATCAACAATCTACAAGGGATTCCTTTTCCAAAGCATCAATGATTTTTAACTATTTCTGATTGAAGTTGGGCACTTTATTGGGGTCTTTATGTATAAAATAAGAAGAAATAAGGAGTTGTTATATTGCTTCAAAAATTTAGATTTATCTTGGCCTCTGGCATCCCAATACAAAGCAACCAACGAACCAACCGACCGTGCATTAACCTGAATTGCCTTATTCTTTTTGGCTCTATTGCCTTTTACTGGATATCTGTGTATGTTGTATTTCTAGTTTTCTCTTCTGTTTAACTTGCTGCAGCCAATACCCTCTGCATATTTACTGTATACATTTTTATGAGTAACACGAACCATGTAATTCTTTTCTTCGGGGAAGAACTTAAAATCACCTATTATGGATGATTGTTTTGTCATATTTTTAGAATCAATGTAAAGAGAAATCTTGGCACATGTAACTCAACTAATCAGGGTTCAGTTATGTGGTTAATTATCAAGCTATTTGGAGTGTTGAATTTTCAGAAATTCGAATACTTTGGTGGATCTAAATTATATATGTTCATTCCGAGTTAAATTTGAATTTCATTTAATTTAGATGCTTGTGCATAGTTATGTAAGATATACTTTAAAATGAATTTGTTATATTGTCTTATTAATGGTTGTGTCATGCTTTATGAAGATTTTTGCCTTAATGCAAAAGAATTACCATGTTAAAACTTTTGAGTGCGTATTTGCTTGCAATTCAAAACTTACATGTCTTGCTGATAATGTCAAACTTCTAATGTGTGGGCATGCTGCAGGAGGATTTTGAGGAGCACGCCGAGAATGCTAAGACCCTGCCAGAGAGTACATCAAATGAAGACAAGCTTATTCTCTATGGTCTCTACAAGCAAGCCACTGTTGGAAATGTGAACACCGGTTAGTATTCTACCAAAGTATGCAGATTTAAGCAATTCTTATTTATAAGTGCATTCTCGTTTATTCTTTTCACCATTCTTGTTATTGCTTGTATCTGATTTGTAGCCCGACCTGGAATGTTCAACATGAGGGACAGAGCAAAGTGGGATGCATGGAAGGCTGTTGAAGGTAGTTCCGGGAATTCGTAGTTTGCAAAAAACAACTTGTTTTTCGAAATGATTGTATGAGAGGAATTTGCTTGTTTTGTGTTGTTGCAACTGTTTTTGGCAGGGAAATCGCAGGAGGAAGCAATGAATGATTATATTACCAAGGTAAAGCAGTTGAAGGAGCAAGCTGCTGGTTCAGCTTGACATTTCGCTGTGTGTGGCCTCTCTAATATTATGGTTTAAAAGTAATATTAGTCGTTCCCGAACTTATTATTGTTTATTTATGAATTGTGACAGTTCAAATTATGTACCAGATGTACTTTTGTTAAATTTAAATGGAATAATTATGTTATGTGAAGTTGAATTTGAGATTAAAAAAAATATATATATATCTATATATATATTCAGAACCGTGCAACCACTGGCTTGGTGCAAGTAGGCTTTGGTTTTGGCTGCTATTTACCGGGCACCCGTGACACCCTTATATCTCTTAGTAGTCAGTCAAAATATAAGTGACCTGTTGAGAAATTCCCATAACGAGTGATACTACAGTGATTGCAGTTCTTGATGTACATCAATTCCAAAATTATTGGGGAAATTGCACTAAAATACCCTGAGATTAGGCTAAATTGCATTTAGCAGCCAAAAATGCTTTTGTTTTTACACAATCCCTTCGACTAACGATTCTTTTGTATATAATCTATATAGATGAATAATAGAAACTAGTTTGCCAATCAAATTCCTCCACATCCCTAAAAATTTAAATTAATTAAAAATAAAAAAATAAAAAACATTTAAAATAATATTAATTTAAAATTAAATAGATAATAAAAGTTTTGTCTTACCAAATATATCCTCCATTTTAAGGAAATTTTGAGGAGATCTGACCGATAGTCTGTTTAACTGTTTTTATGGATTCATTAGTAAAACAAGTCTCAAAAAAAAAAAAAAAAAAAAAAAAAAAAAACCAAACAACAACGTAATAGGCTGATTAAGCATTTCTTGATGAGCTACTTTTTCCCCTAATGCACTCCAATTATTTCTTTTGATTTACCTTTTCTTTTTTTTAAAAAAAGTAAATACTTCTAATAGAAAGTTATTATTATGTTGAGAGGTTTCTCTGATAATGCGGTACTCTCACGTCAATTTTATAAGAAAACTTTTGATTTCTGTTCATATTGGAATTAGGAAGACATAAGTAGCTTGACCCACCACCATCCACCAACCACCAACCAACCCAATGACAAAGGAGAAAACCTTCAGTATCCATGTGACAATCACTTTGTTTTTCATGAACTGTATATCTTTAATCCAAGTCAATCTTTTCCCTCGCTGCAATTTCACGCCTTTTCGATTTCGATGTAGCAAATAAGATCTAAAGTTATCGACCAAGATGATATTGACATGAAATATCTTGAAATGGTTTCTAATATGCTAATAGATTTGCCATGCCTTGGCCATCCCCTATTGAATGGGGCAGGTACAGCATGAGCCTCGGGCTATCACCACCCTGCCAGAGATGGGGGTTTGGGGTTCCTGTCCTGCCTCCACCATTCAAGAACACAATTTAGGGTTCCTTCCCTACCAGAAGGAGGCATCACAGGGATGGGGATCTCCATCAAGGACAGGGCAGGATTGGGGATGCCATTCCCTTTAACACCTAGGCAGTTGACATGGTAAAGGAGACTTCTCTGTCTCTCTCCCAAACTTCACTAAGAAGATAGATGAGTAAGTATTGAAGCTACCAAAACCGCCATACAAATTAATTTTTGAATTGGACATCTCCTCCTTATGGCTTAGATCAGCATATATACAAAAAGGCGTAAACAAATTTTGTTAGATCACGATTTGGGGATACTGTTCAAAAGATTTTATTGAACAAAAGGATGTCTAGAAATGTAACATTCCCTTAAACGAGAAGCACCATCTCTAGCCCTACCTTCAAGGTCTCCAATAATTCTGGCCAACCATATCTCCAAATTTCTCTGGATTTCTTTCAAGTTATTCCTAATGGAGTCCAAGGAACGTTTTGTGGTTACTTTGGGCTGGCTCCCCACTTCATCAACGTAGTAATTTTTCCCAATCTCGGTTTGTAATGCCATAAGCTTCTGTCCAGTTTCAGATGCACGCTGCTGAAGTCGAAATGCTTCAAGCAAAAACTCTGTTTGCCTTTGTGTTCGAAACTCGGGACTTATTGTAGATTCACAAGGATCACTAGCCTGCTATAAAGTCCAGAGGACAAAAAGGAAAGGAAATACTTTAAGCAAACATAGGATGTTAAGTGTCTAAATTACCAAGCTCAATATAAACAGGTTTTGGAAATCAGTTGAAGCAAGCTGCTATTCTGCTAACTTGCGCATGTAACAGATAGAACATAAAGAAAAAGATTGACAGTTAATTCCACCTCAAACTGACATCAAGAGACTTTTGGCCCTAAGTGAAATTGTACAAGGACATCAACAAATAAAGTGTATATAAATAAGTAGTACTGTCAATTCTATTACCATCTTTGTCTTCAGGTCTCACTAGAATCAGAATTTCCTTTAATAAGATAAATTAAACTCTTTAACTTCTGAAAAACTAATATCACTAGGCGCCACAATATCTGAGTATATTCAACAAGCAGCAGCCAAAGTTGTGGTAGCACAACAATTCTGGCATGTGCATCTAATTATGACTGATGATAAAATTAAATTTGACTTTCAGGCAGCTTATTCAACTTAAAAACAAAAAACCGATTAATAACATGTAAAGTAGGGATCTACATACTCAGTCGTATTAAACATTACACCCAAGCCCCAACCAATTATATGCAGCCCCCTCACACGTGTGAGATTGAAACTCCTCAATATCATGCCCAATCAAGGCAAAATGATTTCTAAAAGCAGTCAAATTTGAAAGCAAATGGTAATTATGTTGTAGCAGAAAATACTATTTGAGGCAGAGAAGTCTTACCATTCTTCTACATAGATCATCAATCTTCCCTGCAAGAGCTTGATATCTCTTTGCCTGCTTCCTCATTATCGATGGCACCTTTGAGAGATCACTGTTGCCAATTTTTTCCACATTCAGCAGTTCTTGTTCAAGCAACTGTAGTTTAGAGGAAACTCCTGTTGATTCACCATCTAACTTCCAAGGGGACTCCCATCTGAAAATAAAACACAAGTTGTCCATTCATCAAGCAAGAGTTACAACAGTTTGTAACTCGACAATAATTAGTATCTTTTTTTGATAGGAAACAAAAAGTTTATTAACATCATAAAAAGATATTCAGGGGTGAACAAGCTATCCACAAAAGGGAAAAACAACCCAAAGGACACAATGAGGAGGGCATACAAAAATCCCTACGGTGAATCAAAGATACAAAAAGGACCCCCAAGTCAAGAATTTTACACTGTCACTTCTTCCAATTATGAATAATGAAAAAAAGAAAAGTGTCCCTAAATTCAGAAGTTACAGAAGCCCATAGAGAAGCCCAAAATATGATCTTATCCCATAAAACCTCTAACCATTCGCCTTTGAGATCCTCAAAGATTCTTTTGTTCCTTTCAATCCACAACACCCAAAAGAAAGTCATAATGGTTCATTCCCAAAGAACTTTACCCTTATACCTCCACCAAAACCAGACCATTTTTCCGATAACACGTACTACAAGAAAAAGGGGCTGTCCCTGGTCACTTCTTTTGCATAAGATCATTAGTATTAACTCTAACCCAAGCAATTGACCAAACCAAGAACCTAAGTTTATTAGGGACCTTGTCTTTCCCAATAATATTATGGGGCTCAAAGATGGGATGAATTGGATCATCAATTAAAGCTGCTAAGAAGGATTTCACTGAGAAAATCCCACTCTAGTCTAAAATCCATAGCCTTCTCTGTTCTATCTTCCTCCCTTTCTACGAGGGTAACCCCTTCTAAACTAAGGAGCAAACCAGCACATTCCTCTGCTTCTCAGTCATTCAAATTTCTTGAAAGCATATAAGATCCCAACCTCTTTCAGCCACGTGTCCTGAATCTGACATTAGGAAGATTATGCCCTGCAGATAATCATTAGTATCTAGAAGTATAAAATTTACCTTGCCACAAAATGCTTCATATTGTACAGTGATTCTAGGGATTCATACTGAACATCCTGCAAAAAAGATAAAAAACAGTTGAGATCAAAAGAGTGAGAAACACCTTCATCACAAGTCAATTGACTGCCTGCCAATACAGTCCAGTCCAGATAAATTTTGAACAAGAAATATTGATCTAGCCAAATTAATTTTTTTGTTTTTATGTTGTTAATGAGTTTAAATTTAAACAATTGAACTATTATCATCCACCAGCAATGTGGTAAAATAAAGTCACATGGAATGAAAACTGGCATGTGAAAATACAGTTTAAGGGGCAAAATGCCTATTCATTCTCCTGGAGAAGATATGTTCAAGCAGGATCAGGCAATAGTCTTTTGACATGGAAAAGCAGTCATTCCAATTTCTAAAAAATGCCACATTTCAACTGAATCAATTGATACATGGTTTGATTACCTAAAAAATTTGTTTAGGTTGTCATGTGGTGTTGATGTCCTGTCATCAACAATATGCCATGAAACAAATATAAGAAGACAAACTACGTTTTTATCAACCCAGTGGTCCAATATATTGTTGAAGTTTTTGAGTTGACACAAAGTATGAGCATATCTTCAACTTAATGTAAGGACGAAATGCAATTTAGAGAAAGACAAAAGATAAGCCAAGTGGGAAATTGTTTGCAATCAACCACAAGGATTATGTGAGCACTCACAACATTAATTATAATATTGAATTGAACTTCAAACAAATTAAAGCTTCCTAGACTGACTTTTATGAAGACACTCAACTGAATTCTCTCCTAATATTTCGGTCGCAGATATTCTCAAGTGTCAAGTCAAACAAACCTAAGTGCCAAAAGCATGTCCAAAGAGTAAATAGGAATCAGTATCTACTTTGAACTCATTTACTGCCTACATCATGCAAATTATTCACTAATGTACTTGAATGTTTAGATCCTTGTTACATGATTTTAACTAATCTAAGCAAATAAATGTCAAAAAGAGGAGAGAGAGGGAGGTCAAACCTGCCAAAGACTAGCTCTCTCGGTCCAGAACTTAGAAGCTGAAGCCAAGAACTCAGAATTGAAGCCGAAATCCGCATTTTGGCCAAACCCAGCATTCTCATCGTCCCCACCATAACAATCCCTGCTCCCGCAACCACCCAATTGGGCCTCCTCCTCGACGACCACATCATCGAAGTCACAAGCCCTCCTCGACATGAATCCAATCATCTCCTCCAGTTCCTCTAACCTTTTCTTGGACTCCAGCCTCTCCCTCTCCATTTCCTCCGCCTTCGATCTCAGAGCCGCCGTCTCTTCGGTGGCGGCGTCGATCTGCTGGAGCAGCCGCTTTTCCTCGGCCTGCCAGGCGTTCCTGTGGCTGGCGAAGATCTCCACCACCCTCGCATTCGCCTTGGAATCCTCTTTCCTCCTGTACTTCATCTGCCTCAGCTGCTCCTCCGCTGTTATCAGCCTCGACGACAGCTCTCTCACTTGTGATTCCAAAGTGGGTATCAGAGAAAACGAGTTCTGTGGCAACAACGTCAGAAACAAAGAGAAACTTATACCCAGATACGAAGAAAGCAGCTTCTTTGTTGCTTCTTCTTCTTCTTCTCGCTTTTGCTGCTCTTGCTCCTGAGCTGCCATCAGTGATTCTACAGTTCAAAGAGAGAGGGAGAGAGGTGGGTTTTTTATGATTTATTTTGGGATAAGTAACAAGTTTTCTTTTAACTTTTTTGTGGTTCGATTTCGATGAGTTGTTTGTTTTTGGAGGTTGGTTTGTATTAACTGAAGTGGGCTGTGTTTAGTTGGGGATTGTCGTTTTCATTTATTAAAATAATTTGACAATGGACACAGTGTGTTTTACAGGCTTTTTCTGGAGAAGCCTTTTTCAACTTTCTAGTTTAACCTCAAAGCTGCAACTCTGCTTTTGCTCCAGAAGCCAACCAATCATATAAATTCTATTTTTTTTTGGACAAACATTTCAATTGTATTGCTTATATTTCATTTTTTAACAAATAAGTTTGCAATCAAAATGATTAATTAAAAAAAAAAACCTTGCAAGTTTGACAAATTAACAAAGGGAAAATTCTACACAACCTTGGAGTTTTAGACCTAATTGTAGATGAACCTTTTAATCACATAAATCTTCCTTTTGTCAGTTGATTTTACCAAACTTAAAATTTGACTAAAGTTTTAGTCTGAAATATCTATAACCGATAATATAATGTTATGATAAAATTTACATATTTAAATTAAAACACAAAACACTTTGATGCTCTATGCAGTTTGCAGGATTTCAAAGATAGTTATTTAATTTTCGTACAATTAAAATTTACTCAAAATCAGAAGTCTAATATCAACTATGCTAGAAAACAGAAAAAAGGAAAAGATATTGAAATTTTGGCTAGCTTTCCACTCAACTTTTAACTTTTCTATCACTATCACTCAACATTGAAAAGAACCAAAAATAAATAAAATAAAACAAAACAAAACAAACAAATGAGGATACAGACAAACAAACAAACCCCACCCTCGACTCTCTAGTATGCAGAGATTCTACTTCAACCTTGCAATTCACAAAATATCTCAAAGCCTATTCAATGTTTGCTTAAAATCAATTTTTTAGTTAATGTTGATTTGACAACACCATGCACTCTACAACTTTCAATTGATGACTTGTATAAAAAGAGTAATTATTTTTAATATTTTTAATTAAAAAAAATATGGGTGTATGTATACTTGTCTGGTCTGAAACCGAATTAAGCAAGGCTTTGGTTAGTGGGCCGTACGTGGATACTAACCAGTTTGGTCCACAACGAGCAAGGGCGTTTTGGGCCCAATAAGATTGCTACCGAAACTGAGAAAAACAGCAACATGTGATGTCATGTCTTATTTGGTTTGGTTCTCAAATTGAAACTTGAAAGTTCAAACTCGAAACGAAAGGCAAAAGTGGGAGTGGCATCCGCATACTGATATCGGCACTGCTCCTCCTCGGTGGAACCAGCAAATCCTAAAGCCCCTCTCACTGGTCTTCTCTTTCAGGTTCAATCATACTCTTTTGGTTATTCAAGTCATCACCCATTTCTTTGGTATCTTCTGTTTTCTTAATTTTGAATATCTTCTTCATTTTTCTTATATTTCCAGTGCTTCTATAGACTTGATTCTTTCTTTTAATGGCTTTTTAGCTACTTTGCCAAAAAAGAGAAACAACTTCACAAATTTACCCGTCCACTTAGTTGTATTTTAGGTCTGTTTAAGGAATTCTTAGCTTTGTGAGGTTTTGAAATTTGAAGTTATGAATTTTGTTTCATTCTCATAATCAAACGAAACATTACTCTGTATGTTTAGTATCTCATCTTTTATCCCTTTATAGTTTGTATAGCAAATGATAATTCCGACGATCGGAATTCAATGTTTGAACTTCCATTTTGTTTCAGGGTTAAGGTCATTTGTGTACACCCCAATTGTGATTGAATTGACAGAATGTCCCTCCTAAGTAGATTCTTTTACAGAAGACCCCCTGATGGATTGCTGGAATTTGTTGAAAGAGTATATGGTTAGTTTTCTTTTGGGTGATTTTTTTATTACCAGTTATCATTATGCATTATATGCTAAAAATATATTTTGGTTCATCGGTTGTATTCGTCATTGCAGTCTTTGATTCATGTTTTTCCACTGAAGTCTTGCCGGATGGAATGTACCAAATATATCTACATGAAATTCTGACTGACTTACATGAAGAATTTCCCGAGTCGTCCTTTCTGGCATTTAATTTTCGTGAGGGTGAGAAACGAAGCCAATTTGCTGAAATACTATGTGAATATGATGTTACTGTCATGGATTATCCGCGACAGTATGAGGGTTGCCCTCTCCTTCCGTTGTCTTTGATTCAACATTTTCTTCGAGTTTGTGAGAGTTGGCTATTGCGTGGGAATCATCAAAATATTATTCTACTACACTGCGAGAGAGGAGGTTGGCCACTATTGGCGTTTCTCTTAGCTAGTTTTTTGATTTTCAGAAAGTTGCACAGTGGAGAGCGTCGGACTCTTGAAATCGTTCACCGTGAGGCTCCCAAAGGTTTCTTGCAGCTTTTGTCACCTTTAAATCCCTTCCCATCTCAGCTTCGTTACCTTCAATTTATAGCGAGGAGAAATATTACTCCAGAATGGCCGCCTCCAGAGAGAGCACTTTCTTTGGATTGTGTTATTCTTCGAGCCATTCCAAACTTTGATTCACAAAATGGGTGCCGGCCTCTTATCCGCATTTTTGGTAGGGATCACCATAGTAAGGGTGGGCTTTCAACCCAGATGTTGTTCTCCATGTCAAAGAAGAGGAAAACCATTCGTCATTACCGTCAGGTGAGAGATTTGGTGTTTATTGTTTTGTATTATTGCTATTTTATTAATATTAACAAGTGGCAACGTGAATGTTATCTTTTGCTGCAGGTAGACTGTGATGTGATTAAGATAGACATACAATGTTTGGTGCAAGGAGATGTAGTATTGGAGTGTGTTCATTTGGATTTGGATCCAGAAAGAGAAGTTATGATGTTTCGTGTAATGTTTAACACTGCATTTATCCGATCCAACATACTGATGCTAAACTCTGAGAATTTGGACATTCTTTGGGATTCAAAGGAGCGGTATCCAAAAGGTTTCCGTGCAGAGGTGAATAGATTTTTAAGCTTCTTTTTAAATCTTGGATAGAATGGGAGAAGGGAAAGGCAATTGATGACAAGTTTTCTAAAATTTATTAAGCCTTTACGGCACTTTCTTTTCACTCATTTTTCCAAGATCTAGGTGGAGCCTTAAAACTTCGGTCAGATTTTAGAAGTTCTGTTTTATTGGTTTTTTTTTGGTCTTATTAAATCTTTACTTCTTTAACTATACACTTAATAATAAATTTCTAAATTCAGGTTTTGTTTGGGGAAGTTGAGAACATTTCCCCTCTAAAAGCGCCAACTACAATATTAAATGGAGAGGAGAAAGGTGGATTACCAATTGAAGCTTTTTCTAGGGTTCAAGAGCTTTTCAGTGGGGTTGAGTGGGTTGATAACAGTGAAGATGCTGCCTTTTGGCTACTTAAACAACTTTCCGTCTTAAGTGATGTTAAAGAATGGTCAAGACTGCATGGTAGAGGAAGTTCATATACGTCACCGGTGGATTCTGAAGAAGAAAATAATGCATCTAGTACTGCTGATAGTTTGGATGAAGCATTTGATATATTTCCCAAGTCTTTAGCAGATACAGAAAAATTAGTGCAGTCAAATGCTGCTGATTCAGTGACCTTACTTTCTGAAAATGGCAGTCCACATGATGTGATTCTTGCTTCAGAACCTATAGATCAAGAACCCATTGAAACTGTTCTATCACCTGTTCATCAACAATCACTAGTTCCAACCGAAGGAACACCGCCTAGTTCCCCTCCATCACCATCTTCCCAATTGGCTCTTTCCCAAGAACCAACCCCATCAATTCCTCCACCTTCCTTCACTGGTGTTAATAAACTTCCACCACCACCGCCGCCGCCGCCGCCGCCATCATATCACCCTTCCCCTTCATTGCCACAATCTGCTTCTGGTGGAATTGGTTTGTCAACATTTGCACCACCACCACCTCCTCCTTTAACAAATGTCTCCAAAAGAGATTCTGTACAACCTTTACCTCCCACTAATTACAAGGTTCCTTTACCACCCCCTCCACCTCCTCCACCACCTACTTTCTCTAGCCAAGATTCTTCAACACTGCCTTCAACAACCAGTAAAAGTCCTCCAGTGCCACCGCCTCCACCTCCCCCTCTTTTCGGTTCTTCTAAAGGCCAATCAGCTGCCCCCTCACGTCCCCCTCCACCTCCTCCTCCTCCTCCTCCTACCTCAAAAACCAGTCAACCATCTTTCCCTCCGCCGCCGCCGCCGCCACCTCCTCCGCCTCTGGGAACAAGTAATAAAACAGCTACCAGTTCTATTCCTGTGGCACCACCTCCTCCGCCTCTGGGCAATACAGCTAATAAAACAGCTATTGGTTCTTCTATTCCTGTGGCACCACCACCTCCTCCTTTAGGTCGTAATTCTGGTAATGTACCCAGAACCCCTCCCCCTCCACCACCTCTTCCTGCAGGTCGTAATCCTGGTAATGTACCTAGACCCCCTCCCCCTCCACCTGCACCTCCATTGGGACCTGCAAGGCCTGTTGCAATCCCACCACCTCCACCTCCAGGACCCAGACCACCTACTGCTCCTCCTCCCCCGCCTCCAAGTCGTGGAACAACACCAGCTCCTCCCCCACCACCTGGTGCAAAGAGTTCTAATGTGCCACCACCACCACCTCCATCTGTTGGAAGGGGAAAGACGACTTTAGGTCCAGCAAGTCAGGGTAAAGGTCGACTAACTGGCGGGGCTAATAGTGCCCCCAAAAAAACTTCATTAAAGCCCTTACATTGGGTAAAAGTTACTCGGGCAATGCAAGGAAGTTTGTGGGCCGATTCTCCGAAACAAGAAGATCAGTCAAGGTGCAAATGAATTCGTATATTTATACATCAACTATATGGTGGCTTCTGGTAGATGCTAAAAGGAATATAAAAAATCATTTTTTTTTACTATTTGATGAACACTGAAGCTCGTTTCTGGGGTCAAATTCCTTGAACCATTTGAGACATAATGTACCCGTTCTGTGTTTGAGCGTGAGTTTTGTATACTGAATAATATTCATATTGTGTGACATTACTGAGATGAACATAAGGTAGCCATTTTACATCTGACCATATGTTTCCTTTACTCTTTATTCTGTTTTGATATGATGCCTTTTACTCCCACATCGGTCTATCATATTATGTATGTTACTTTTTGTTCTTTTATTTATATTCTTTTTTCTTTCTTCTTACACTTTTACTGTCATCTGATGATCATCAAAATCTTTTATAGGGCCCCTGACATAGATATAACGGAACTTGAAAGTCTATTCTCAGCGGCTTCAGATGGAAGTGGGACTAACAAAGCTGGAGGTCGACGTGGTTCTAACATCAACAAACCTGAGAAAGTGCAATTGGTATAGCTGTTATCTTAATTTCTTTTTTTCAAGAAGTGGTTGCATTTGTAGCTCTTATATGTTCATGTAGCTTATAGTATTTGAAATTAATAATAAATATCATATAATCAAGTGATTAACTTTTAACCCTAATCGTTTGTTTCTTTTAAAAATGACTGCAGTATTGAGTGCATAGTATTTGAAGGTTCCTGTGTAAATGAAAACAGAGAAAAAAAGTAGGATACATGAGAAAGTGTGTGGGCAGTAAAAACATAACTCTTAAATCAATGGGGAAATAAATTTCTAGAGATAGCTGAAGAGTAAATATTTTGTGCGAGTGATTTGGTCACAGCTAAGTAACCACTTGTAATTATCTTAATCACTGAGTGAGGATTTAGAACCTGAATTCTCCAAAAAGCATGTTTGCTTCATTTTTTTTATAATTGTAAATGTTGAAGCTTGATTATATTATTATGTGTGTATATTGTCACTTATGGTCTCATCATAAACAAACTGAAGATCGTTTGCTAAAGCATTAATGTTGATCTGCAACATTATAACATTTGAAATGCAAATTAAGGAGTAAAATGAATTTCTGGCAATGTCATTCCTTCGAGGAGAGTCTGTTTAATTTAAAAAGCCACCGCTTGCATTGAACTTGAAGTTGTCAATGTTATGTAAGGCTAGCTGTTAAGCTTCATTTGGAAGCTTTTCTTGGTTCCAGGACCAAAGAAGTACCTGAAGATAGAAGTTGATTGTAGAGGGCTCAACTTTAGGAACAGTTGAAGTTATCAAGATCCGCTCGCCATTGTTAAGCATTTACGAAAACTGTCTGAACAAGAGGTTTTTAAGCTCTATACATGTTGATTGGGGTCCTTTTTTGTCTGATATGTTTAAGCTCATTTAGTTTTGGGTTCAAGGAGCTTTTAGAATGAACAATTGGACTGAAGATTAAAGCTGGATATGAGAAAATTCAAAATTGAAAGAACATAGATGAGGCAATTGCACCTAGGTTCCCTAGACAATTTCACCTAGGAATAAGGCATCACACCCTTGAGAGAGCTTCAGCAGCTTGCTGAAAAATTCCTTAATCATCTTGGGATAGACAGCTTTCTAAGGTGTTGTATAGGTTGTTGGCTTCTAAATCCAAGCTATGACTCAAAGCTACTACTAGAGCCCACATACAGCAAATCTGGAAAGGCACCCTTGACTCCTAAAACTTAAGAAAACTAACAATAACTGAACTACAAGCAATCTAACTTCAGAAGTACATGATTAAGACTCGTATGGACCCCAAATTGACTGTGTAAGGTCCCAAGAAGGTCAATATTGATTGGTTAGAATTAGGGAAACTTAAAGCTTAAACTTGCATAATGTAGATTGGTAAATAATTGAGTTTGTGTAAATTTAAGGTCAAAGATGTGGTATTGTAATATGGAAATGAGAAAAGCCTTTTCTTTCAAGACGAGGATGGCCTTACTTGTGAAACAAAATACATTATCCTGTTGAGTTTATCACAGGCAGGAACGTGCCATGCCAGAGTGACTTCAGGGAACACACTGGTTACTGCTATGGAACTGTTAAATTCAATAAAATATATTTCTATATTTGATTTTTACTATGGGTATTTTTATTGCAATTCAAGTTTGTAGTTTTTTCTGTTTTTGACAGGTTGACTTGCGAAGAGCATATAATTGTGAAATAATGCTTACAAAGATAAAAATTCCTCTGCCAGATATGATGGTAAGTTCACTCTCCTTGTGCTACCACCACAAACTTGCTGGCTATGTGTCAGTTTGTTTGTCAGAAGGGTTCTTAAATTTTGAAATGATCCCATTCCTGTTATTTGGCATTACAATATCAGCTTTTGATTTACTTTTCTTTTGTCTTTATTGATTTTGCTTATCATGTGTGACGATACTTTAGCTTTATGAATGATAAGACATTTTAAAAACGATGCGGGTGTTTGTTAAATATCCATACTTAGTTATATTTTTATTGTTTATGATAAATGGTTTATAGATTGGTGGCTAGCCTTACAATCTAAAATACTAGTCTATTGGGTTGTGCCATCCATTGGTATACAGTTTTGGGATAGCTTTGTATTCAATACTTTTGAAAAGAGATATTTTTCTCATAGACATTTTTCGCGTTTGGGGTATAATTCATACAAGTTTCCATATTTGTTATTTTTGGTAGTCCACAAAAGGTTTTGAGTTATGGACATCTTGTTCACCTTTTGTTTCATATTTCTTCAATAAAATCATTCTAGTTTCCTATAAGAAAAAAATTACTTTGGCTTTATGAATGATAAGACATTTGAAAACGATGTTGGTGTTGGTTAAATACTTAAGTATCCATACTTAGTTTTGTTTTTATTGTTTATGATAAATGGTTTATATATTGTTGGATAGTTTTACAATCCAGAAGACTAACCTATCGGGTTGTGGCAACCATTGGTATGTACCATTCTCTTACTTTTTATGTTTGCAATGTGGCATTCATTCCCATCATCTCTAGATTCACATATGGATTCTCTAATAGTGTTATATCTTCCAACCAAGGAGTTTGAAGGTGTTGCTGTCTCTGTATCCTGAAAATCAGTCCTGAATCTAACTTGGAAAAATCTGCCAAGATTGACATTTTAGTTTGCTTTGATGGGTACTCTTTAGGAAAGTGGAATACTAGGATTCCCATCATCGTAGCAGTTAACATAAGTTCTATGTCTTAGGGTTAAAGCGGTGCTGTTAGAGCTGATATGAGTGTTCTTCTAGTTGAACTTCATTATCCGCTAAGTGACACGAGTTAAGGATTTTTTTAATGCTCATTGATTTGATTACACTTTGTTACGTCAAGATTTGAGGTGAGGCTATAGTGTAAAGTGCAACTAGCTTCAGAGGCTGTTGGGTGTGATTAATTGGAATTTCATATTAGAATGTTAAATTTCTGGCTACTGGTAGGTTATTTCATAATTCTACGTGCATAATTACACGTGTGCGTTCAAACGTACATAATTACATAAATACATATGTACCTTCACATGGATGTACAAGTGCACTTATGTAGACAAGTATGTGCATACCTACATACAAGTAGCGTTGTTGAAGTTGAAGAACATTTGTGCATAGACTGTCAAGAGTGGTATCTTAGTTAATCCTTAAAGTTGTACTGGAACCTGACCCTATATGTTGCACACTTATATCCAGAGATTTTTTATTGTTTGTGGAATTTTGAATTGATGAACGGGAGAGGGACGAGGGTGTTCATTGTTTAGCATGCAGTTTGATATTTAACATTTGAGTGGGAAGTGATGTTAATCTATTACAAAAATTAACAAGAAAACTGCCATTGTTTTCTTTTGCATTTTTATTTAATAACATTGGAAAACAATATAGGGCTATTGGCAATTTTTGCAATTCTATGGATGTTCTTGCTTATTTTGCATCAATTATCATGCCTCATATTGGTGCTGTTGAGCATTTATTTCTGCAAACAGAACAGAGTGTATTTCCCGATGTCAAATTTTGCATTTTTATATTTTCCTTTTAAAGCTTTGTCATCATTCCTTCAGTGTTATTGTTGAGGAATTCACTTTTGAAATTGACGGTCCTAGTTGTTGTTTCCAGAATGCTGTTCTTGCTTTGGATTCTTCAGCTCTCGACATTGATCAGGTTGAGAATCTTATCAAGTTCTGTCCCACTAAGGAAGAGATGGAAACGCTGAAGGTAATCTACATTTCCACCATATGTGTGTGTATAGGTATATATGTATATAAATACATGAGTCTAATGCTGTGTTTTTTCTCTTGGTTGAATGCAATTCTTACGGTTTTAGACGTATAGTTCCTTACCTCTTTTCTTGCTATAACTCGAAACTGCAATTATAATGGTTACTCTTGTAATTATGGCCAGAAATGACATGCTTAAATTCGGGAGGCTTATGGAGCAGTAAGTATGCACGAAAGGGTATCTATGTAACCAATATCGAATTTATCCTTCCATTCTCTTCCATCCCCACCACACCCCATCTCCTTTTTTGTTATTTAAAATTAATGAAAATTTATAAGAGAGGTCAAGAAAGTCTTAAAGGTATAAAGGATGTTTACTCTGGAACAAGAATACAAGTTTTATCTTTTCTGGTAGGATTAGGCTTTCAGACTTGAGTCTCCTATATAGTGGTTTTGGATCCCCTGCATTATAAGAAACAGTAATGGACGTTTGTCTCTAGGCTAAATAGGGATTCGGTTTCACTGTTGTGTAGTTTAGTTTTGGATACATCAAATTTGTTGACCTACTTGATATAATGAGGTATAACGACACCTAGAATCCTATGTACTTACACATGAACAAATGTGATATGGTTTTTTCATTCTAACTTTTTCAATCTATTTCACCGTTTAGGATAAGGGTCTGTGTTTTTGTATATAGGTGGATCATTTATGTGATAACATGAGATTATGTACAGACAGCCTGAAGTATATATATCTTGGAAGCAGTTCTTCCAAAATTTTCTTGGCGAGGTAGTCATGAGTATTTTAACTATTTTGTCTCGTCAGATTAATTGAATATATGAAAGGTTAAATTTGTGAGAATGAGGGAATGTGTATGGATGTAGTTGAAAATTGAGTGTCAGTCAATAATAGAAGAGTTTAACCAATAACCTTGTTTTTCTAGTTTCAAAAGGGATAGGAGAAGTATCAAGAATTTATGCGGTTGCAACTTTCTTGATAATAATCATATTTCTAAAAAATTTCAGAGTTGGAGTAGGTTACCTTTATTGCAGTTTAAAATCAGCAATGTGTCTAGTATCAAGTATCAAAGGTGAAATCTTTGATCAGCATTGGACAGATATTGATTGTGCATACAAACAACATCCTAAGCTTCTGTGGCACATGATTTAGAAAATTGTGGCAAAATCAAGAATTCTATAGAATTTATGTAAATTCTTTACTAGATATAGATATGTTTATGTCTAGACCTTGGGAGTAAGGTGGACTATGTATTCACATATAGTACAAAAGATTAAAGCCTTGCTAGGGAAGTGGCTTTGGAGATTCTATTAGGTAGACAATCTCTATGGCATGCTGTCATAGAGAGTAAATATGGTCTTCCAATTGATGGGATTCTATTTAGTCATTTCTGGGTCCAACCGTAGTTTGTGGAAAGCTATAGCCCAAGGACGCCATGGACTGCCTCTTTATTCACGAATCACAGCTCCATAGCTTCCAACTTATAAAATAAACTTTTGATAGCTGCAAAAATTGTGTGGACAACACCAGCATCTTACCATTTTTTTGAGTTCTTTTTTCTTTTAGGGAAGCATATAAGTCAAAGGCTCTATGGTTGTGCAGTATCAATCCCTTTTTAGGTAATTTGGATAGAGAGGACTAGAAGACTTTGAAGATGCTAAAGAAGACTTATTAAACACAGAAAGGGTGGGATTTAGAATTGTGGTTTGATGGGATTAGACTAGTTTAAAATAGTACTATTTCTTATTTGATGTAACATAGCATTGGATTGACAAGGATTTGGGTTATACAAATTTTCGAGTAAATAATTTTTTTTTAAAATCTTTTCAAACAAAATAAATTTATGTTAAATTATATTTAAATAATATAAGTATAATTTCTATATTTGAAAAAAATAAAATTATTTATAATTATTTCCAAATAATATATTAAATTATTTAATGATAAAATAAATCTATTTCAGAATTTTTCGTAAATATTTAAATTATTTTAAAATGAAATCATTTTTGATGAATTTTTCGAAAAAAAAATAAAATTATTGTATGAATAGAATAAATCAGTTTTAATAATCAAAATTACTTTTATTTTAATATACAAGTATAATATCTTTAAATTACTGTTTAATTAAATTTTATTGTTTTGATTTATAAACATAAAATAAAAAATCAAATTCCATGGAATTGTCAAATCCCACTACCATGGGATTTGAGGGGGCATTTCTTGTGTAATAAACGGGTCGTCTAATTTCTTTTCAGGAGATCTCTAGATTCTGGACAGCCTGTTTCGTGTTGTATGTTCTTTCATATTACTGAAACTTTTGGTTTGATTAAAAAATTATAATAGAAATACTCGGAAGATGATGTATGCTCGTGTGTAATATATGATTTTTAGCTTGCTTTTGGGCTTCCTTACAAAAGAGTTTCAACATTTTACATCCACGTCAATTGGGATGCTGTTTGGGGTAATTTTGTATTTCAGGGTTTGGTTAGTAACAAGTTTGTATACCTTAGATAGAATAGTGTTTTTTGGGCTATCATTGTACTTTGTCAGTCACATACTTTCTTGATGTCTCTTCATTTTGTGGCAGCTTGTTCACTTCTGTAACTATTATTTTTCAGAAAGTACAAAATTCTTTGTTTCTTATGAAAAGAAAAGAAAAAAGAAGAATTGTTTTACATGTTATTGTCTCTATTTGCAGAAATATCGAGGTGACAAGGAAATGCTTGGAAAGTGCGAACAGGTTTGTTTGGATACCATCTGTTTTAGAAACTCTTTTGGTCATTAAACGAAAAAGGTAGTGTCTAGGGTCAAAACAGAAGAGGTCTAGGGTTCAGCGAGGTTAGGACTGTGGCGCAACAAATATAAATATAAAATGCTGATAAGCAAGGGTGACATTGATTAAAATTTTAATGTAACAATGAAAATAAAGTGCCATAAATGAAGAACTGTTGTAATCCAAAGAAAAAAAAAGAAACCTCATTCACTCATGCCATGTGCAAATATACTCACATGCACACATACACCTACATAGTTTCTTCTTTTGGTTATGTTGTTGGCTTGAAACCAATAGCATGGTTCTATATAACCTCTGCATCCCTGAAATTCCCCCTGGTTTTATGTCATATCTTCATTTACATTTGGTAGCCAAGTCACCAGCAGAACTCCATTAGACAGGTCGTAACTCTTGAATCACCTTCTTCTCTGTGGGTTTCCCAGAAAAGAGTAAAATCTCAGAAGTGTTATTTTTTTAACTGTCGGGTCTTAAATTTTAGAAAACCCTGCTGGCCATTTTACAACCTGTGATAAGCTGGAATTACGGTTTAATGGGTTAAAAGACTGGTGTATGGATTGGTTATCAAGTTCTCTGGTTTACCTGATTGGGTTGGTCTGGATTTTATACCAAAGCTTATCTGGTTATCTGAATACCTGCATGTCCTGTAATTTGATATCTAATGAACTTTTCTTTTTTAAAAAATTTATTAGTTTTTCCTGGAGCTGATGAAAGTTCCACGAGTGGAAGACAAGTTACGAGTATTTTCCTTTAAGATCACCTTTTCTAGTCAGGTTCGGATGTTTGTATATTTTTCTACATGCTGGTATTATTGCTAGGACTTGGTACTAACTATCTTGATTTTGTTAAGGTTGAGGACTTGAGACGTAACCTGAGTACTATTAATGAGGCCACGAGAGAGGTAACCTTTAAATGAATGATTTTTGTAATATATATGAACATACCATTTTTTCTGTATCTTAAATGTCTTACACATACTTTCAGGTAAAAGAATCTGTGAAATTGCGTCAGATAATGCAGACAATTCTCACATTGGGAAATGCTTTGAATCAAGGCACTGCACGAGGTACCTCTCTGTTTAGTTTCAAAATGGTTTATTATTTGCGATTTGCTTGTAATGCCTTTATTCTTTTTCTTTTTTTAAAAACAATTTGTCATATTTGCATTGCAGGATCTGCTGTAGGGTTCAAATTGGACAGCCTTCTCAAATTATCAGATACTCGTGCTAGAAATAACAAAATGACTCTAATGCATTATTTGTGCAAGGTAGAATGGTTAAACTTGATATTTTCAGATTTATATCTGGATCATGAGTGAGTATTATTGAAATTTTATCATCAAGGTATTTTTCTCTAAAGTAGGACAGAAAATGTGCTATAATTTGAAGGCTACTAGATGGCATGCAGACCTATTTATTGCAGAAGTGCTAGTTTGCTAATTTTGGTGGCCAAACTCTTCTATTGTTGGTGGCCATGTCAATTTTTCATTATTGTGCTTGTGTTATAGGCATTAGTAATGCTGGCGTACATGTTATCCTGGAAACCTTTTATTTTATGTCTGCTTTCTCTCCTATTTAAGAGTTTGATGAATTAAAGATTATATTAGTCAAAGCTAGACTGGCCAACTCTTGCTCAATAATCTAAGTGGCCTAATTCAAGGACAGCTCAAATTTCTCTACATATATCTCCAACTGAGCTCCTCTTTGTAATCAAATTGATAGAGGTTGGCTTGGGCTTGAACTTTGACCAGTTTATTCAGGAAAGTATCACAGAACCCCCCTGAGGTATGCCTACTTACAGGTGGAAAACATATTTGTATTTGATCACTCTACACCCTTGTGTTCGTCCCCAACCATTACAAATTAATGGAGTGAGGGTCAAGTTGAAATTTTTTATGAATTTTTAATTTAACAGAAATATAGATTTAGTAAAACTACTTCAATATAAGTTAAAATAAATTAGACTCCATCGATGTAGGTGGCCTCCATTGTAAAGGGGCAGCAAGCAGCATCCTCTATGTTGTCAATAAATAAGTTAAACTTGTAATGCATCTATATCTGGCACCTGTTTTCAATTCTGTTTGTATCAATCTATGAATAAACAAATAATTGAATAAATGATATTTATTAAGATTTATAGAAATAATTTGTAAACAGATATTAATTGGAGTAACACATGTTATACATATAATTTTATCCTGATATAATCATGTACATACCTTAACTGACCCAGTTCATCAGAATTTTACTTTTTTGCATGTACTATGAAGTTAAAACATCTGCATTATGTTTGACTTGGTCAGAAGCTAAAGTTTGTTCAATTCTAATTCTTTACATTGTGATAAAGTATCTAAATTTAATTTGACTGTAGCCCTTTGTGGTATGGTTGTTTAGCATCCATATAGATATCATCAATAAGAAAACCTTTAGGCTTGGTATCTAGGAGCTTGTTCAGAAATAATGTAATGAAAGGAACATAGGAGTTTGTTGTTAGGTATTTGACCAAATAGGAGCGTCCGATTCCTATAGAACCTATCACTAAAATACCCGAAGAGGGGATAGGGCTAGGCGGAGTGAAAAGGGTTTTCCATGAGATGGAAAATGAAAACTATTAGCCCCACATGAAGTTTGTGAGTAATGATTGCCTGGTAATGAGCAAGGAATATCCGTCTTTCTACTAAACAAGATGTATTGAACTCATAATTCATTAAATGTTTTTTATGAATGTCAACTAAGTATCATAAGTAAATTGTTTAGTAAATTGTTTCCGGTTGTCAATTATTTGATAACTAGAGTCATCCTTTGATAAATGATCAGTATAAGTCAAACTCAATAGAATTTATTTAATCTTTTTTCTTGTCATTAAGGTGGAGAACCGAACCAAGAATGCTCTTCCTTTATCATCAATCCAATCATTGTTGACCCAGTATTATATTTTATAGTCAGTCGAATCACCGTTTACCTTTTTTATTTTTCTTATCAATTAAAAGATCTCTGTACTTGTAAACTTAGATATCTTCGAAATGGCTTTTTGAATATATTGCTCCGGTTATTGATTTATTTATTTATTTTTGTTAACATTTGCTTCATTTCATGTTTCTATGTAGTTTCTTTTTCTTTTTGTTGCCGTTGGTTTTAGCATTGATTTTATGGTTCTTAGTCTCCTGCATTTGTGAATTTCTTCTTGGTATTTTTTTTAGTTCAGATTGGGTATTATGTTATGCCTTATTTTTCTTATTGCTTGGTTAGCTTCTTGCTGAGAAAATGGCTGGGTTGCTTGATTTTGACAAGGATCTTATTCATTTGGAAGCTGCCTCCAAGGTATGCTTTCAGTTTTCTGATTAGTCTTTAACTTGTTAATAGCCTAGTGCCTCTACTTGACACGGTACCTGTTTCTTGTTTGCATGGACTTCATTTCATCAATGATTAGATTCAATTAAAAAGTCTGGCTGAAGAAATGCAAGCTGTAAGTAAGGGTCTTGAAAAGGTTGAGCAAGAACTCACTGCTTCAGAAAATGATGGTTCTATTTCTGTGGGTTTCCGAAAGGTGAGTAACAATAAGAGTACTTGGTTGCTTTATTAAGAGTCTTAATTAGAATAATCAAATTAAAAAGAGAGAAAAAGAAACTGTTCCACTGGATTATGGTTGCTTCATTTAAGAATCTTAATTAGAATAAACGAATAAATAAAGAAAGAAATTGTTCCCCTGGATTATGGCTTGTTTTAGATGTCGAGCAATCTACTTATGCTTTCCCTGTTGCAGTGTCTCAAAGTAAATAGACCAAATACAACTAAAACGGAACGCGAGAAATTTATGTGCTTCAGCATAAAGCCCGCATCCACAGGCGGATGTAAAAAAGAAATTCACTATAAGCAATGGAGATTAAAAGAGAGAGAGAGAGAGTCTCAGAATCACTCACAAAACACAATTCCCTGTTACCAAAAAAAAAAAAAAAACTCACGGTACCCTACAAAGAACTTATAAACTTATAACCACCTATTTAGAGTATGTGATAAAGTCAAAATTAGAATCTACCAAAGAAGGGTTTATAGTATGTGATAAAGACAAAATAAGAATCTACTGAAGAAATGTTTATGAGGACTAATTAACAAAACTCACATGTGTGACTAATTTAAGCGACATATTAACATGGTGGTTTTTCATAATTGATTTTGTTGTTGTTTCATTGGAGAGATCACTACCTTACATTTCATCTGTATAACTGCTGAATAAGATATTTGTATGCAGCAAAGAACTTTTAGTGATTAATTCATAGGAACTTTTTCTAATATAGAAACTGTAATTTTTACAGGTTCTGTGTGCTTTATTGTTTACATTCCGTTGCAACTGCTAGTCATAAAGACCCCTATTATATGGTTAGCTTATTCTTATAATATTACAAAGTAAATTCTGCAGCGGTCTGTATATTAATCTACATTAGTGGTTTATTAATTTATAGTCACAAACTTAAAGAAAGATGCATACAGACAGGGGACTGTGGCCCTTATTGTTTGAATCTTTAAAGGGCTTCCTTTATAAGAATTAAGAAGTCAGGATTGATAGCACAATCAGAATGGCAGGGAAATAATCTTTGAAGGGCTTACTTGTACATCCCTTTTATAACTAATGCAAGATTTAAATTTTGTTCTATAACAGAAAAAAGAGGTGAGGGAATTTTCCTCGTTGAGTTCCATTTACAAAAAATCTTATAGCTTTCTGCACTCCACATGTACTGCATTCTGCATTTTATATTGGAATTAGCACTTATTTTGTTAAGAATGTTTGCTTGCATCTCACCTAATCGGCCAATGTTTTTAGTTGAATCTTGGAGTCGTATAGCATGCCACGTCTATTAAGATAGAAGAATTATGATAACATTCTTGTTGGAGTTTTGCTAGCACTGTTGTTAAAGAGGAGACAAATCATGTCATATTCATCGGCCTTAGCCATGGATTTTAACATGGTTGAAGTTAGTGTTCTCTTAATTCATGTGCTATCCTCTTTCTTTATTTTGATATTATAATTTACAGTATTTTGTGAATTATCTCCATATTGTTTAAGGTGTAAGTGAATAGTTACACTAGGTAGAGGTCTTCTTATTTTCAAGTAGTAGATATGCGCTGTCCAAGATGCTATAGTGAATTTGTGTCCTTTGACATGAACTTTTGATGGGCATGAATAATGGATTTCTATAGAATGCCAAAGTTGTTCAGCAATCGTGTTCTTCCATTCATGAACTTCTTGTCTGTTCAGGTTTTGAAGAATTTCCTTGACACTGCCGAAGCAGAAGTAAGGTCGCTTATTTCCTTATATACAGAAGTGGTGAGTCTCCAAGGTTGTAGCTCTTTCTAATTACCAATGTGCATTTTGCCACCGGTTTTCATCCTAAGAAAACATTGTCTTGCAGGGAAGAAATGCAGATTCATTGTCACAATACTTTGGGGAGGATCCAACTCGGTGTCCCTTTGAGCAAGGTTTCATATGTTTTTTCTAAAATTTGTTTCACTTTATACCTTTAATGTGGAAGAGTTTACCAACATGTTCCGTTCCTTTCTTTTGCCTACTCTTCTTTGATTTTTTAAATTGGTTTTTTGGCATTTTGCTCTTCTTACTTGGTTCCTTATATAATTATAGAAATTTAAAAAAAAAACATAATGGAGGGAAAGAATTAAGTCTCTTTGGTCTATATTTGCTTGGATGTTGCAGCTGCATCTGAAGAGGCTTTTCATCTCTTAAGTTAATAAGTTATTATTCATCAAATTACTTGTTTTGATCAGTTGGTGATCATTTTATTTTTATGGTTGCAGTAACGCAGATCTTGTTCGTTTTCGTTAAGTTGTTCAAGAAGTCACGAGAGGAAAATGAAAGGCTGGCTGATGCAGAGAAGAAAAAACTGGAGAAGGAAGCTATGAAAGAGAAAGCAACAGCTAATTTATCTGCCAAGAAAGAAGGCATTGATGTAGATAAGCCAAGACTTAATTTCCATGTTCAGAAACAAACTCACTAGGCCAACTTCAAAAATATTGTGACAACCTGCATATACCGATAGCAATTGCAAGAGCCAGATCAAGGATTCATGTAATTAATTATATTCCCATCAATGTGGGTGACTTCATACTGTTGGAGGCCAGCAACCCAGTAGCAGAATGCTAAATTTTGGCGCCAGTTTTATGTTGCTTTTCATGGGGTGCAGCTTCGTTCAGAGTCAATTTTGCTGCACACAACTAAACAAGTTTCAGGGTCCTTAACTTACACCTCTGATCTTTTTCAAAATGACTTGCTGGTAATTCTTTCTCACACTGTTTTATGGGCAGAGCCCTATGTTTTGAGTTGTATATGGTACATAAATAGAAATTTCTTTGTACTGGACCTCCTCCTCCTTCAGGACAAGAAGGAATCAGAAAAAGAAACTGCATTGTATATGGCAATTTATTGCTTTAAAGTATTGAAATTTCTTATAGCAACTTCATTGATGTAGACATGGATTGTTCAAAATGATAACTCTGCCGTGGAATTGATTAACAAAGATGAGGGAAATCGTTATGCGAAGATGGTCTCTGTGTTCTCATATATTTTCTGTAAAATCAGGTTGAAACGTAGCAAAAATTTTTTTTTTTTTTTTGTTTTAAAAATCATATGGAAAAACTATTTTTGAAAAACTAGTGAAATGTATTTTATAAAAGTTTCAAACTTATATCACGTTCGAACGCATGTGGGAGCTTTACAAGTTTGTAATACAAGGATCAACAATTGCTTATTTCATGTACAATAATGGAGAACCTAAAGTTTTACATTCCTAAAACACATTGATGCCAATGTGGGTTGTCTTTATTTATACAAGTTGAGTATACCAAGACAAAATGATTTGACAATCAATCTTGGCGCTTTGATGCTTCAATGTTTTTGGCCTTCTCTTTTTCAAGCAAGTAAATTTTCTCTGCTTCAGGTATTGCCAACATGATGGTGTGCAACATAAAATTCATTTCCTCAACCTTGTCCATGAGTCTGTCATTTGTAAACATACCAACAAATACACTTTGAATGGTTTCCCAGCTCTCAATTAATGGTAGAGCAATGATTACTGCTGAGCCTATTGTACCCCATGCAATTGCAATCACAGCCCAGAATGTGAAGTACCCCAAACTGTATTTGCCTGCAGTAAACCAACAAGTAACATCAAATTAATAAATATTTGCATCTTACTAATTTGTGTCCAGTTGCTTAGTACTATGAAATTTACCTGCTGGTAGAGATAGAAGAGGCCACAATATGACAATCACAACAGTGAAACCAACACCCCATTTCACTATCCATGCTTTTGCTTTTTTTAGTTTTTCCTCTTGGAATTCTTCTGCTGGCAGCTCAGTATTTTCCTTTTCAACCACCGTGATCTGCTTCGTGGTATCCCAATCATAGTTTTGAGGCCACAAAAGACTACATACAGCATGGATAGCTCCTCCAGTGAGTATGGATACAAGGTTTCCAGCCAGCATCGGGGCATTTCTACCGGTGGTGTCAAGATTTACTCGGCCATACTCAATACTCGTAACTGACAACCAAGTTATAATGCCAAGAACACAACCAACTATTGTTCCAGCAATAGCGCCAATTGCATTTGCCTTTCTCCATAAAAGCATAAAAGCAATGGGAAGAACTGCAGAACCAATAAACACTCCCATGGCAAGGTACATCCAACCTAATGACACTCCAGCCTTGTTTAGTATTACCGCTAACAATCCCATGAAACATCCAAAGCATAAGACAACTGCCCTCGACACTTTTAGAATCATTTTCCCACTCGCATCAGGATTTATGTAAGTACGGTAAATATCATATGTGCATAATGAGGAAACTGCAATTAGCTCCGAGGAACCAGCAGATGTCACTGCCCTGCTCATCATTAGATTAAAAAATTTCGAAGTTGAAAACATGCAAAAGGACTGAAATTATTTTAACAGTCAATTTTTGGTAAAGCAGAGGTATAAACCAGAAATTTTCTCAGCTGTTGTACTTTTGCATCAAAAGAATAAAGTTAGTGTTGACTGTAACTTACATAAACAGCATAGTAAGAAGAAGAACAGATCCTCCTTTCCCCATCAAAGCAATAGCAGTAGCAGGAGGCACAAGTCCATGACTTGCCTCACTTTCTGTTAAAGGCAAATCAAGGGCAAGTGCTCCCAGCCCAAGTGATGTTGCCAAAGAAAATGGGACAGCAAACCACACAAGCCCACCTAGCAAGTATCCCTTGTGAGTTGATGAAGGTCGCGCAGCAATAGCACTCACCCAATATCCCTGAAGTTTTTAATTTTAAAATATTAGCATATAACCATATGATTTATATTCGACATTAGGAATGCAGGGGGAGAATCATGGCATCAAATCAGCAGTGAAGCTTGTGGAAAAATGTGTTAAATATAAATTTACGCCCCAGCAATGCTCCAACATTTAGCGGGAAAATCCATAAATGAAGGTATAGCAAATCTCCACTATATAATAATGCAAACTCCCCTTGGGGGATCTCTCCAAATTACAATAACAATGTAACTTCAATTTGTGGATAGAACCTCACAAATTGGCTCACAATTTCTCTCTCAGAAAACTCTCTCTATTTTTCTCTGAGGATCTCTCAACACACACACTCTCTCAATTGTTGTGTTTTTGCTTGATTTTGCTTAATTGATTGTTCTAAGAGCTCACCTATTTATAGGTGAGGATTTGTAGAAAGAATCAAACACAATTATGTTGATCCACCATGAAAGAAGCATTTACACCTAGAGTTCATGTGCTTCATTCTTTATTTCACATGAGATGAGCATCTCATGCTTTATTCCACATGAGGTGGACCAACAAATCTCCCCCTCCACTTCATGTGAAGCAGGGTTCCTCCATACCAGCAATCTCTCTACATATAGCAAGCTTTTCTCTAGGCAGATTTTTCGTCATCATATCTGCGCCGTTGTCATTGGTATGAATCTTCTCAACTTGTAACAGTTTATTTTCCAACACATCACGAATCCAGTGATACCTTACGTCGATGTGCTTGGACCTTGAGTGAAAGGTTTGGTTCTTACTGAGGTGAATTGCGCTCTGACTGTCGCAATAGAGAACATAGCTTTCCTGTTTCTGATCCAACTCTTGTAGAAACTTTTCCATCCACAGCATCTCCTTACAACCCTCAGTAATTGCGATGTACTCTGCTTCTGTGGTGCTTAAGGCAATACATTTTTGTAACCGTGATTGCCATGAGACAGCTCCCCCTCTGAGATACCTGAGTATCCATTTGACTGCTGTCCAATGTTCCTTTCCAGGATTAGATAGGAATCGGCTCACAACACCAACAGCATGAGCAATATCTGGTCTGGTGCATACCATAGCGTACATTAGACTGCCAACCGCCGATGCATAAGGAACTTTGCTCATTTCTGATTTCTCTTCCTCGCTAGAAGGACACTGACTTGCATTAAGCTTGAAGTGACTTGCAAGTGGAGAACTAACAGATTTAGCTTTACTCATGTTGAATCTTTCAAGAACCTTTTCAACATACCGTTCTTGAGATAGCCAGATTCTTCGATTTTGTCTGTTGCGGGTAATCCTCATGCCAAGAATCTGCTTAGCGGGTCCTAAATCCTTCATTGCAAAGGACTTGCTCAACTCTTTCTTCAACCTGTTAATTTTGCCGATATCTTGGCCAACAATTAACATATCATCAACATAAAGCAAAAGAATGATAAAATCACCATCAGAGAATTTCTTGATGAAGACGCAGTGATCAGCCGTCGTTCTGTTGTACTCATTTTTCTCCATGAACGAGTCAAACTTTTTGTACCATTGCCTTGGTGCCTGTTTCAGACCGTACAAACTCTTCTTTAGTCTGCATACTGATTTCTCCTTCCCTTTGACTTGGAAACCTTCAGGCTGCTCCATGTAGATCTCCTCGTCAAGATCACCATGTAAGAATGCGGTTTTTACGTCAAGCTGTTCAACCTCCAGATTGAGACTAGCTGCCAAGCCAAGAACAACTCGGATTGAAGACATTTTTACCACTGGTGAGAATATTTCTTCAAAATCAACACCCTTCTTCTGCCCGAATCCTTTCACAACCAGTCTTGCTTTGTAACGTGGTTGTGAGTTGCCTTCTTCACTTTTGATTTTGTAAACCCATTTGTTCTTGAGAGCTTTCCTTCCCTGTGGTAATTTCACCAAGTCAAATGTGTGGTTCTCATGTAGGGATTTCATTTCTTCCTGCATGGCTTTTAACCACTCCATCTTGTGCTGGTCAGTAATAGCTTCATCATAGCTCTCTGGTTCTCCCCCGTCAGTGAGCATCACATACTCATTAGGAGAATATTTACGACTTGGTTGTCGCTCTCTAGTGGACCTCCTTAACTGTACTTCTGGCTGGACTTGTTCTGGTTCTGGACTGCGAGCTGGTGGATGAACATCATCAGTATCTGGTGTTGCTCCCCCTTCATCAGAATTTGTTGGTGGAGAGACTGGTTCCAGATTAACTGGAATTTCATCTGACTGTGGCTTCTCGGGTTTCTCGAAATCCTCGATCGTCTGATCTTCAAGAAACACCACGTCTCTACTTCTGATGATCCTTTTGTTAACAGGATCCCAAAGTCTGTAGCCGAATTCTTCATGGGCATGTCCCACAAAGATACACTGTTTTGCTTTTCCATCCAGCTTGGACCTCTCGTCTTTTGGGATGTGGACAAATGCTCTGCAGCCAAATACTTTCAAGTGTTTGTAAGAAACGTCTTTCCCCGTCCAAACTCTTTCTGGTACGTCATAGTTCAACGGAACTGATGGAGAAAGGTTGATTAAGTCGACTGCGGTTCTCATTGCCTCCCCCCAAAAGGAGTTTGGCAGTTTTGCATTTGAGAGCATACATCTGACCCTTTCACAAATGGTTCTGTTCATCCTCTCTGCAACACCGTTATATTGAGGTGTTTTTGGTACTGATTTTTCCAGCCTGATGCCGAAACTTCTGCAGTACTCCTCGAATGGTCCGCGGTACTCACCGCCATTGTCTGCACGTACACACTTCAAACGTCTGCCAGTTTCTCGTTCAACTTTTACATGAAACTGCTTGAAAACTTCCTGCACTTGATCTTTAGTTTTCAAAGCAAAGGTCCATACTTTTCTAGAATGGTCATCAATGAAAGTCACAAAATAAGTAGCACCTCCTAGTGACTTATAACTCATTGAACATACATCTGTGTGTATTAAATCTAGAATATTCGCCTTTCTAGATGGTGGAGAACTACGAAATGCAACTCTATGTTGTTTTCCCATAATACAATCAACACAAGTAGGCAATGATGTACCTTTCATTCCTGGCAAAAGCTCCTTCTTGGAAAGAATACTGAGACCCTTTTCACTCATGTGGCCAAGCCGCTTATGCCATAGCTCGGTGGGAACTTCTTTCCTGGTGGTGTTTACTTCTCCTCTACATAGCTTGGCTTCTGTGTGGTAGAGAGATGTATCTTTCTTGCCTTTTGCTATTACCAAATTGCCTTTGGTAAGCTTCCATTTTCCTTCACCAAAATAATTGCTGTAACCATCGTCATCAAGTATTCCGGTGGAGATCAGATTGAGGCGGATATCAGGAACATGCCTCACATCTTTCAAAACTAGCCTGCATCCAAGGTTAGTTTCTAAATGGATATTTCCGATGCCGATAATTTTGGAGACATCATCATTTCCCATCCTCACTCGTCCGAAATCACCATGAGTGTAGGTTGAGAAGAACTCCAGTCGTGAAGTGACATGGTATGATGCACCTGAGTCAACTACCCATGTAGAATCTTGACTTGCAAGATTGATATAATCCTCAGCTTGAACAACGACAACTTCTTCGGTGACTGTTGCGGTGTCATTTGTTCGGGTTTGTGCATCCTGATTTCTGGTTCGCTCCGCCTTTAACTTTCGACATTCTCGAATGAAATGTCCGAGCTTACCACAGTGGTGACACTTCTTGTCATGCCTTGATCGGGACTTTGACCGTCCTCTTTGCTGACTTTGGTTATGGGGATTTTTACTCCTTCCCCTCCATTCTTGCTTGCCTTGTTTCTCCGTAACAAGTGCTTCATTTTCAGGGGTATGCCCTTCGTCTTTTCGTCGAGACTCTTCGTTGAGCATTCTGTCTTTTACCATATCCATGGTAAGTTTGCCGTCAGGAGCAGAGTTACTAACTGACACAACCAGAGTGTCCCAGCTTTTTGGTAGAGAACTCAGCATCAACAATGCTTGCAACTCGTCATCTACAGTCATTTTCATAGAGTTGAGTTGATCTACGATGCCTTGGAACTCGCTCATGTGTTCTGACACGCTGTTTCCATCTTTATACTTCAAGTTGACTAATCGTCGCATCAGATTAGCTTTATTCTGTGCGGTTGTCCTTGCATACATTTTCTCCAACTTTTGCCAAAGAACGTAAGCATCGTGTTCATTAGCAAAGTTTTGGAAAATGCTTCTGTCGATCCATTGTCTTATTTGAGCAGCACATTTTCGGTTTAGCACAGTCCACTCAACGTCTGATGTGGACGTCGAAGTGCTGGATGTCTTGGCATCCGTCGAAGCTGTAGTCACTGCTTCCTCCTTCGGCATTACAATCGGTTTCCACAGATCTTTAATGTATAAAAGATCCTCCATCTTTGGCTTCCATACTGCATAATTAAATGCAGTCAACTTGATCATGTTGCCTGTGCTCTCCTCCATTTGGATCGTTAGTCAACAAGTTTCGCCGAGTTTGATATTTTTCAGCGATGAATAGTACTTCGTGAATAGTACTTCGTATGCTTGAATAGTGCACGTGGTCGTGAACAGTACACCAGGTAAGTTCCCAGGAAAGAGAGGTGGGTCACAACGGACACACTTAAATACCAAATCTTTCCTAGCCAGAATCTTTCCTAGACATGCACTTTCCGCACCACCACACTTCCAGCAATCACAAAAATCAGTAAACTCAAGAATAATTCTTTTCTGATGTGGAAGATCAGATAATACTGCAACCACAGAGCATACTAAGAATTTTCTAGAGAATCTGATACAGTCTCTGATACCACTTTGTTGGGAAAAATGTGTTTGTAAAATAATAAATTTTACGGCCCCAGGATAATTTCCCAAACCAAATAGAGTAAAAATAACTCCAACAATTTTAGCGTGGAAAACCCTCCAGAAAATGAAGGTAAAAACCACGGGACCCGTAGGCCGCTTAACAACTCCACTATAATAATAATGGGATTACAAACTTCACCCTTGGGTGGATCTCTCACAAATTACAATAACAATGTAACTTCAATTTGTGGATAGAACCTCACAAATTGGCTCACAATTTCTCTCTCAGAAAACTCTCTCTATTTTTCTCTGAGGATCTCTCAACACACACACTCTCTCAATTGTTGTGTTTTTGCTTGATTTTGCTTAATTGATTGTTCTAAGAGCTCACCTATTTATAGGTGAGGATTTGTAGAAAGAATCAAACACAATTATGTTGATCCACCATGAAAGAAGCATTTACACCTAGAGTTCATGTGCTTCATTCTTTATTTCACATGAGATGAGCATCTCATGCTTTATTCCACATGAGGTGGACCAACAAAGCTTACATTGTCAACAAAAACAGTGCCAAAGTTGCCAACAATGTTGATAATTCCAAAAACAAGACCTCCAGAGCTCAACATTGTTAGATAAGATCCTTTGTAGTTTCCATTAACTGGACCACAGGATTGCCCATCATGAGTAAGTGGCTCCTGACATATTCTTGACTTGCTTGCTACCTCAACTAGATGGCTGTATACGACACTGGGACTGCCAAGCTCACTGCTTGCTGTGTAAACTAGGTACACGAATATGACTAACACCACATGCACTGAAAGCATATATATGAAAACAATATAGCTCAGGCTTGCAACTGAATTTATAGAAGTAAAAGTGTCAAACATAAATTAGGCAAGAATTTACAAGATATTTAAAGCATACCTATAACAGAATGTATATAGCTAGCCAAGAAGGTGGCTTTCAATCCTCCTGCCAGTGTGTAAACAATGACTCCAAGTGGTATAAGAAAGCTAGCAGCATAAATGTTGACTCCAGTAAGAGCATTTACAACAGCAGAACCACCAAGCAGTAGCATTGCCGTCACTATAATATTTGTCAGAAAGCAGAAGGCAAGAAAAACAAGATGCGCAGCTGTCCCCCAACTGAGTTAAAAAGGAAAATTACTTTGCATATCAGTATACAAACGGTCCAGATGTACATGTATTCATATATAAGATTTTAATTGTATTCGTAACGCACCGAGCTTTTACAATTTCACAAACAGTATGGGCATGGGGAGCCTTTCTTTTGATCTCTATGGCCATTACACCAAAAAGAAGTACCTGTTGAATGCACATTAAGACTTGCTAATCAATATCTTCCAAGGAATCAAAGCAATGAAAATGGTTGTGATCAAATATTTACAGAGGAACAATTTGCATGAACATGCCTGGATGGTGGCTCCACTGGCATACCAGAAAGGTCCACTGACTCCATACTGCCAAGCAACATTAGAACTTTGCAATATTGTAGCAGCCCATGTCCACTATACAAATTCAACATAAAAAATACAGGTGAGGTGAATTTGAACCCCATTTGAATATGCAGAAAGGCAACAAGATGGAAAATATATTACCTGAGATACAATCACACTAGCAATAAGACCAGTCTTAACATTTCTGCCTGCTGTGTTGAACCATTCAGATGTATGGCGAGACCCAACATATCTCTTCTCTAGCCAAACCTGTCCCACAATTTAAGGTTTTGTGATAAACTTATATTAATACTTTCAATATATGAATGTACAATTTTTATTTTATTTTTATACTTAGGAAGAATAAAAATAAATTCTTTTATTTATTTTACATCTTTTAATATGTGTGGTTATGCACTTTCACTTTATATTCATAATAAATGTATAAAGGGTTCAAGTTACACATTTACTTATGAAATCACATATTGTGTGAGAATCTATCTCCTATGTCATGGTTGATTTTACTAGTCCTGAGAGACCATGATTGACTTGACCATTTTGAGTTAATAAATAAATAAATTATTTTTGTAGTAAACTTTAGATTAAAACTAATTAAAAATTTACTTCTTAATTAATGTTTATTTCTGTGTTAAAAAAAATTAATGTTTATTTCTAGTTGCATAATATCGTTATTCATCACTTTAGTTCAGATAAAACTTCTAGGATATGCGAAGAAAAAAAAGATAGAAATAAGAATTATATGGTTTTATGCATTCTAAAGATTTGTATATAAGTATTTTTACAATCTTATAATTTTGAACAAGGATAAAACTATCATTAACATATAAAATATTAAAATGAAGGGTGAATGGATATTCAGTGGATTATTAATATCATCATCAATCGCGTTTTTTTTATTATTATTATTACAATCAATTCGGAATTTGAATAAAGGATGACATAACTCAACGGTATAGGTGTGAGAGGTATACCAACTCAACCTCATCTAGTCATTTACAAAATGAAGTTAATAACTTTTATTTGTTGTTGTGTATTTACTTAGATTTATTTTTATAAATGACTAATGTATGATAATTATTTATATAATTTAGAATTATAATATCACTCTCAGTGCGATTAAATATGCATGTGAATAAACGAATATATGATGACATTTTGATTGATTTAGATCTTTAATGTCTAAATCTTCAAAGTTGTAGTAATTTCTTGATTAAGTTAGTACTTTGAATAAGTGAAAATATATGTTTCTTCTCCTTTTTCTCTCTGTGTCTTGTATAAAATCTTCCTATTGGGAAAACCATTTTCTTATCATTGCACAATTTGAGACGCAAGTAGTTTAAAATTACAAGTTTTTATGCTAAAATATGCTACCAGCTTGCAGAAGATTTAGAAAATCAAGATATTAATGCAAAAAAACTAATACATCAACGTACAAGTTACAAATATGTTGACATTTTGGAAGTTGAGTCAAGTGATGTTGGATCCACTCTTGTAATCATGATAATAATTTCAAAGAACATTAACAATTAGCAGAGTCAAAATATACAAAAAAAAAATACAGAGGATGGAAGAGGTGGAAATATTGACATACCAGGAAAGATGTGAAGAAAGCAAAGAAAGCACCAAAGCCGAGTATAACAGAGTATCCAACGCCTTGATTGAGAACTGGTTTGCCCTGGAAGAAGCTGCTCTGCCTCATACATCCTCCACTTGCATCGCCTGCAACATGGTAATACTTTCCTGAGAAACCAAACGGTGGACACTGCTGCGAACCCATCTCTCTTAACAATTTATCTCAATTCATCAACACCATTAATTCTTTTTCTTCTACTTGTGGTATCGCACCACGGATATGTAGAGGCTCTGCTTTCTTGTTATTTGTGACCATAACCTCACTATAAGAATCTCTTTTGTATGAGAGGAATCTCTTGGATGATGAAATTTTTTCATTTCTTTATTGAGATAGCTTTGATTAATTTTGTCCTTTTAATTAGACAGCTAAACCAAGAATGTGTTTCGAGTATTTGATTATTAGTTTCATTGGCCTATTCTTTTGACTTTTAATGCTTCCCAAAGTCAATTGGACGTTTTTCTATCTCATAGAATCAATAATTGAATGCCACCTTCATCAATTACATTTTTTTGAGATTATTTGCACATAGATGAATGCATATACATCCATTACATAAAAATATACACCTATCATTATTCTATATGTATAATTAAAAATATTTTCAAGTACCTAGTATCAATTGCAGAGAAAGTCCATAGTGGGATGGACTTATCTTGTCTTCGTGAATCGTGATTAGTGTCGTCTGTTCATTAAAACACTACTCATGTATTTTTCTCAGAAGAGAAAAATACTCTCATAATAAATAAATAAATTTCTAAGCTCACTATTAATTTTACAAATCTTAGTTTTACTATGAGCATCTAATGAATACCAAAAGTAAGTTATAAAATTAAGGGGAATTACCAAATGAATCTATAAGCTTCGAACTATTTTGTAACTTTTGCAAAAATGGCTAATACAGTCTTTAACTTTTTAAAATAGTATAATATTCATCCAACAACTACACTTTAGACTCGTTTGAGATGTCTTTTACTTTTAACTTTTGATAATACAAGAAGAGAAATTAATCTTAAGTTATCATTTGGATAATATATTGTAGAAGAATTTTTATATCCTAAAAAAGCTTTTAAGATTGTTTGGTTGAAATATTTTAAACTATCTCCTAGAAATAATATACCTATAATGCCCTAATCAGAATAAATAATCACAAATATAGGTGAATTTTGTTTATATTTAAATGATTTTTAATTAAAATAATTAACAGTAACATTATTATTTTAATAATAATTTTAAAAAATAAACTTAACAAAAGAAAACATAATAACAATAAAATTATAAATGTAATTAGTAAAAATAAAATGTTAATAGCTCAAATAATAATAATAAATAAATGATAAACGTAAATGTTTTTCTTATATTGATATCATCTGATAGCTACCATCTAACCAACATTCACTCACCACAACCACACAAATCACAGCTGCTGCCATTGAACAAACACCCACAATTTTATCTTTTCTTTTTCTTTTTTTTCTTTTTCCAACAATTTACTCTCAATTTTTTTTCCTCTTCATTTAGATTTTTGTCAGCGTCTCTTTCTTCATTCTTATATTCTATTCTCTAGCTTTGAGACCTCTCTTTCTCTCATATCTTAGCAAGCCCATCACCTTCGAATCCTCCTTCTACTTCTTTAATTCTTCAATTTCTTATTTTATAGTATAGTTTTGTTAAATCCACTCATGATTTTGATTATTATTTTTTTTTTCTTATTGTTTGAATCTTTGTACAAAATTTGGATGAAGATAGTGGCTAGAACATGTGTGGGTAAATTAGAAAATTTTTATTTCGCCTTTTGATTAATAGAAGGAAAAAATTGTACATTAGAAAATTTCATTAATAAAAATCTGACTTCTAAAAACCATATCAAACAAGGCTTTTATAATTAGTTAACCCTAACAAATTAAAAGATGTCTTAGTCTTTTTACATGCTTGTTAAAATCAAAATTAATTGACAATATGAGATTGACCCAGTGATATATCCCTCACACTTACATCCCGAGGTTGTGAGTTCGAGTCATATCCCCCTCCTCTAAATTCTAAATTAATTGTAATAGCTCAAATAAAATTCAAAATTAATTTAAATATGTTAACACTGAAAATCATTCAATGCTAACTAGTAGAGAGAAAAATATATTATCTTTTAAGCTTCTTGAGAGACTTGCTCAAATGCAATGGCTATATGTGTTTGGCTCGCCAAACTCTGGTAGGCTTCCCTCTTTTTCAAAGTGAATCCCCTATAACTCACAAAGTCAGGGCGATGTTAGTAGGTGTCGATCCACGATCACTCTCCAACGCTTAAGTTAGTGGGTGAAGTAGTGAAGGGCTACCCTTTGGAGAAAACTAGAGCAGAGAAAAAGCTTTAATGTAACAATAAAAGAGTAACAATGGTGAAGATGCGTGTAGTGAAGAAGAAGAAGAATATTTATACCCCTCTATAGTCATGCCATATGTCTCCTTTTTAGTGATCTCTCCTTTCTAATTCCATTCCCAATAGCAAATGTTCTTTCTTGTTTCCTCTTGTGGGTTGCACACGACTTGTATGAATTGTTGCCACGCGAAAACTAGTCCCTCCACATTGTACGTGGACAACTCAATATCAACCAAGTGTCTTTATTACAAGAGGTCTCTTTCTTATGTGAAAATATATCAAAGCAACAATAAATCATTAAAAAAATGAGGATATTATGTCCATATAAAAAGTCATACTATATCATGATTCCTAGCCTTAACCTTAAAATATGTGGTCCTAGATTTCCATGTCAAGTCTCTTATATCACCTACTCATGTGCAATTTCCCATTTTTTGGTAATTCTTTGACACTTTCTTTTTGTTAATGCAGACTCGCAATATCTTGTTAAGAAAAAATAGTAAAATAGGAGTTCACGTTGAACTTCAATAATCTCTTTCTCATCAGTCATCAGACATATTATATCTCTCATAGTGAGAAAATTGTCAAATTTATTCTGTGATTGAGGTGACCTATCAATCTCCTCACACTGAAGGAGATTGAACATCGATCTCCTCGTAGTGGAGGAGATCACCAAAGGCCACCTCCATTGGATGAGGAGGTAATACCATTTTATTCATAATTATTTTGATTTTTTATTTTTATTTAATAATTATATTATTTTTATGTTCAAATGATTATTTAACTTTTTAAGGGATTTTTTCATATTTTTAAATGTAAATTATATTCAAATTAACAATTGACTTAACAAAAATTAATCAGGGAAGTACTTTTTTCTGTTTTTGTTTTTTATAAGTTTTCGGACTAAAATGGTACCGATTAAAAAGATAGGGGATCGGTTTCATCACTTTTGTAAAAACTTTTGATAATTGACTTAAACCAAAATTTAAGAACTTCTTTGATAATTGACTTAGAAACAAAAACTTTTTTCTGCAGTACATTTTTGTTTATTAATTCTTCATCCAATCATCCTGGGGCTTCGCTGCATCATTGATTTGAATGCATTTTTGGATCAATGTGGTAGCCGCCTTGATTGACTTTGACCTTTAACTAGTCAACTTGGAAAGTAATTGGAAAAGCCTAAATACAAAATCCGTTGCTCTTCTGCTACTTTTAACATTTTGATACATGTCAAATCTAGATGGTACTGTTTTAAAAAAAATGACAATTTATAATAAAACAGTCCGTCATTAAAATATGATAATTTTTATATTCGTCTACCCATTATTATATTACGAGATAAATTAAGATATAAAAATGAATGTATAACATTACTTTTAGGGTCCGTTTGTTTTATAGGATTGGATTAGATTAAATTGGACTATTTTTATGGGATTAGATTGGACTGGACTAATTAGTACTGTGATGTATTTGGTGTAGTATGGATATGATTAAAAATAGTACTGTCCCTTATTTGGTGTAAAATGGGATTGGATAAAATTAAATTTAGTTAAATTAATTTTATTTAAAATAAAATTATTTTTAAATATCATATAATTAAAATAAAATTATTTAAAAGAAATTTAAATAAAATTTAAATATATTTATATTAAATATTTTAAAATTAATTATAAATAAAATATATTATTTTAATTAATTAATTTTAAAAAATTTAAAAGAGATACAAGTATTGTTCATTGTTTACTATTGTATTAGGTTGGACGTAAAATAATTATGTTTAATGTCTAAGACAGTATAAAATTTATATATCTTTAAATAAAATAAAATTATATAATTTAATTTAATAAAATGTAATTATTTAAATTCAATTTTAATAAAAATAAAATTATTTAAATTAAAATAAATTTAGTTAAAAAATTGTTTAAATTAAATAAAATATTTATAATTAATTAATTAATTTTTAAATTAATATTAAAATATATTATTTTTAATATTAGAATAAAATTTATTAAAGTAATATATTTTATTTATAAATAATTATAATAATAACATAAAAAACTGTGTTAAAAAAAGGGTTTTGTTTTTTTTTTTAAGAAAAAAAAAAAGATAGTGGGACAAATCTGGCAGACCACTTAAGTAAGTGGCACCGGATTGGACTTTGTCCAATCTGATGCCACATCAAACGCTGGATTAAATAAAAATTTATTCAATCCAGTCCTTAACCTGGGTGTCAAACGGCCCTTATAGTCTTATATGGTATAATGACTATAACTATAGGAGTTGGGCGGCTCAATCACTCAACTTTTTTTTTTATTTTTTTAATAAATTTATAAATAATTTCATTTTATTCTCCATATTAATACTTTTAATTATAAGATACCAAACTCCACTCACAATATTAAAAAAAAAAAAAAAATAACCCAAGCCTTTGGGATTCCAACGTTTTCTATTGGCATTATCCCTCTGCCAAGTTAGACACATTATTTTTTGCGAACCAATTGCAATAAGAATGGATCTTTAAGGAAATTGTTGAGAAGGTACATGATTCAATGATTGAGTCAACAGTCAACCAACAATGGAGTTTGGGGTACCGTGTCCAATAAGACTTCTGAATTTGAAGTCTTCTCTCTCTGTTCTTTCTACCTGATCAATATAAATTGATGATGCCCAATTGGAACACCTCAAATCATCATACACAATCTCTACAATTACACAAATACTTTTGTCTTGTCTTCATTTTCATATAATGAGTCATCATCGAACTGCAGCGAAAATGTCCGCTTTGTTTATGCGCCAAGTTAGTCCTCGCTTCTTCTCAGCTCCGGTACTGAACCGCACCGCCGAAGATGTGTCGACGATGCTGAGACCTGCCTTGTGTGTACGGAATTTCAGCGGTTTAGCACCGGGTATGCCGGAGGAGAAGAAGGAATCGTCTGATGTCAAACAGAGCAATAAGGCCATTGATAGCTACTGGGGTGTTGCACCTTCTACTGTCACCAAAGAGGATGGTTCTGCCTGGAAGTGGAACTGCTTCAGGGTATGTATTTGTATCAATCACTTCAATTTCCTGAAGATCACATTCATTTTCATTTTCATTTTCACCCTTATACTTTAAATTTGACAGCCCTGGGAAGCCTACAACGCAGACCTCTCAATTGATGTGAAGAAACACCACAACCCAGTTAAATTTATGGATAAATTTGCTTATTGGACAGTCCAATCTCTCAAAGTCCCAACCACTCTACTCTTCCAGGTACTCCATGACCTTCAATCTTGTTAGAAAATTAACTCAATTTATCAGCACCATCATCAAATAAAATTTATAATTTTCAAACAGAGACGGCATATGTGTCATGCCATGTTGCTAGAGACCGTGGCTGCTGTACCTGGTATGGTTGGAGGTATGCTATTGCATTTAAAGTCACTGAGGAAATTCGAACAAAGCGGTGGCTGGATAAAAGCTCTACTCGAAGAAGCTGAAAACGAGCGAATGCATCTGATGACATTCTTGGAACTAGCCAAGCCCCAGTGGTACGAACGGGCTCTTGTTATTGCTGTCCAAGGTGTCTTCTTCAATGCATATTTTCTAGCTTATTTAGCCTCTCCCAAGCTTGCCCATCGCATTGTGGGGTACTTGGAAGAAGAGGCAGTGATTTCCTACACCGAGTTTCTCAAGGACTTGGATAATGGTACCATGGAAAACGTCCCCGCTCCGGCAATAGCCATCGATTATTGGCGTTTGCCGGCAAATTCGACTCTCCGAGATGTTGTTACGGTTATTAGAGCTGATGAGGCGCATCACCGTGACCTTAACCATTATGCATCGGTAATAAAAACATTTCTCAACTTGGATTTTTTTTATTTATATATATATATATAGGTCATGAATTTGGAAGTGTTTTTATAGAAAGCGTTTTCAAATTAATAAAGGGTTGTGATTAATTAATCTGTCTTGCAGGACATTCAATGCCAAGGGCACGAACTGAAGGACGCACCTGCTCCGATTGGATATCACTAAAAAAAAAATAAAAAATTTAAAACGCATCAACAAGTACTATTCTTCTTGTTAATGCGTTAATTTTTTTTCCGTCTATACTTACTATTTTAAGTTACGTTATTATTCATGTACACAGGTCTTATTTCTGGTTATTATTTATGTAATATAAATCGTTATTAGAAGTTGTAAACTTTAAAAAGAGATTATTATTGCCATAATAAAAGAATAAATATTGATTGATAATGTTTCTGGAAAATATTTCTTGTGATTTCATATGTTTCGATTGACGTCATTTATAAAAATGATTAAAATTTGAAAAATATTTTACTACATGAAACATCTAATAGAATCATAATATAGTGTTACTTTTTTTTTTTTTTTTTTTACTTATATGTAATGATTCTTTTTTTTTCTTTTTCTAAAAGGAGTACAAATACAACATTAATAATGCGCGGCTCGAAAATCTACTCTCATAACGGGAGACATTTACTCCTACAATAAGGGGAAAAAACTACTCACACATAATAGTACTGGTATGTATATGGTGGGAATTGAACCCATCATTACTGAGATGAGAGGGAGATACACTAACTACTTTACTACAAGTAGATGTGCATATGTAATAATTCTATTGGATAGACGATTTAAAGACTTTTTCATTAATCATGTGAGTTTTAGTTGTTTTGTGCACCAAATTGTTTAGCTAACTTTTTTATTCAACAACCTAATAACAAATATTCAATGATCACGTAGATAATTAATGAATAGAAAACCAATATTAATATCTCTCTTCTTTTATATTTTCATCAATACATTTAAACTTAAAAAGAATTTTTTTTGTATTCATGAAAAAAAAATGTCGTATTAATAATTAATTTTTGGTAAATTTAAGAGATATAGAAATGATTATCTCACTGAATTTGGTTTAGGTACTTATTTATTTATTGAGTTTTATACCTATTCTCTCTTCTTAAAAATTCTATATGCAGTTTTCCTTGTCGTGTTGTATTTTAAGTAATGAGGGACTAGTCTCTTATTTTAGCGAAAATGTTGTAAATTTCTCTCATTATATTATATATATTTTTTTTTAAGGGGGTACAATTACAATATTAATCACTAGTCGGAACCTGCCGAGATCAATCATTAAATGTACGGTCTGGATATTTACTCCCATAACAGGGAGATATCTACTCTCACAATAAGGGGAGAAAACTACTCACACATGCTGGTAAATATATATTGTGGAAATTGAACCCTCACCACTGAAGTGGAAGGGATGTGCACTAATCACTTTACCATAAGTGGATGTGCCATCATTATATTATACTTGTTAGATTTCTAAAATGCTGTAAATTTATTTCATTATACTTGTTAAAAGGGGAAATAAACAATAATACAAAAGGGGTGAAATTTATTTTGATCATCTTTTTTAAAATTATAATTTTATGATCGGTATTTGATGTTTTAACTCTTATAATTTCTAACTTTGATAAAATCATCCAGTTTACTCATTTTGTTAGTCAATTTTGAAGTTTTTAGGATATTTCAATCTTTACACGTAAAAATCTCTATTTATGTTAAAAAATAAAATTATTAAATAAAAATTGAATTTAAAAAAAATGATGGTGATCAAAAAAGAAAAAAGAAAAAAAATAGTGTCCACCCAACGGTCTGCATCTCCATTAATCTCAACCATCATCCAACCATCATTGAAGTCAGATCATCACTCAACCATCATCAAATCCATATCATCACCCAACCATTATCGAACTTATCATCGCACCAGATTTGGATCAATGATCAAATCAAATCGTTTGGTGCTACGATCAACCAAATCGTGCAGCAATACTAATCAAATCTGATGCGATGATCGCACCTCGCACCTGGTCTCAGATCTCCACCTTTATTTTTTTTTCTTTTTTATCTTCATCATCCATCTCAAATATGAATAGTCGAGATTCATTAAATAAATTTTTTATTTTATCATTTATAATAATTTAATTTAATTTAATTGTTTTATAATTTTCAAGTTTTTATTTCTTATACATATATTAAATTCTTATCGGAAGACTAGTTTGTTAAATTTTAAAATAGTAAAAGGTAAAATCGTATTTTAAATCTAATCAATTAAAGTAAGGGCAAAATGATCCGTGTACATTTTGTTAAGTTTAGCTATTAAAACTCTGGTCAGAAAAACTAATTTGATTAATTTTATAAAAGTTAGAGACTAAGAAAGTGAAAATATCAAACATCAGTGAAAAAGTTATAATTAAAACAAAGATGAACCAAAATAATTTTCATCCAAAATGGAACTATCTACAGAGACCATATTTTACCCTTAAAAAATAAATAAAAAATTACAAAACCACGACTCCATGAATTACTTTTCAAATAATGCATGAAGTCGTTGGTCTCTTTAAATTTTAGTAAACCCGTGACCCGATCTTTATCTGAGTTAAAGAAACCAAAAAAAAAACTTTCAAGTTTATCACGCCATTTTAAACTAGTCCAGATGTTTTTTTTTTGTTATACTATTAATATTTATTTGAATCAATTTATAATTTAAAATAATTTCTTAAGTTATAGAAAGAATCTTAACTGCTAAATTAATTTTATCAAAAATGTAAGAATCTTAATACATATTTCGCGAAAAACCCGCCAGTAGAAATGGCTTCTGCTGTTAATTAGCTATATAAATTGTACTTGTCCTCTCATTCTCAAATAAGCGGCTCCAATTCTTTAGCTAGCCGCCAGGGTCAACCAGATCAATTGCCAACTAAATCACGACCCGTTCCTGCAATTTAGGAAGAAATAAAAATGAAATTTGCCACTACAGAGAATATTCGACGTTATAGACGGAATCTTGATCAACACGAAACTTCAATCTACTTGGACCCCAAGAAAAACACACAAAACGCACCGCCTAACCTCCACAAATCTTTCTCATTAAATGCACTTGAAACTTCGCTGGCCAAAATTGAAAAGCCGTTCGGTCCACGCCAACCACGTCCACGTCATATTACGAACTGTATTATATAAATAAAAATCTTGCTTAAACCCTTAAAAACGCAAAACCACACAAAAAAGAAAAAAAAAAAAAAAAACTCTCCATTTGTAAAATTCCCATTTTCTTGCTTCTTGAATCTTGATCTCCGATCTTCGTGTGTGTGAGCGAATCTAGATCTTTGATCCTCAAGATGATGAGCCGTGGTGGGACCAAGCTCGCCAACTCCATGCTTGCTCTGGCTGGACATCGCTTGCTGTCCACGGCAACCGCCAACACAGCAGCAGCAGCAGCGTCGAACAAGGTCTTCGCCGGGATCCTGACCGGCCGTGCGGTGGGAAGACCTGCGTGGAACGCAACGTTCTTGGTTAGGGGTCCTAGCGCCGGCGTGCGGAACGGCAGCACTATGGCTTTGGGTCAGAAGGAGGAGGAGAAGAAAGTGTCGACCGGTACGGGCGGTGGCGGCGATGACAACAAAGATGAGAAAAGAGTAGTGAGTTACTGGGGCGTGGAGCCTCCTAAGGTCACCAAAGAGGACGGTACTGAATGGAAGTGGAACTGCTTTAGGGTAAGTGCCAGACATTGTATGATTCGGTGATCTTTTTATTTATTTATTATTATTAATATAGATATTGATAAAGGTGTAAATGGTGTGTGATGATAGCCATGGGAGACGTACAAGGCGGACTTGTCGATTGATCTGAAGAAACACCATGCGCCAGTCACGTTTTTGGACAAAGTGGCTTTTTGGACCGTCAAAGCTCTCAGATGGCCTACCGATTTGTTCTTCCAGGTTTTGCTCTCAAATATGCCTTCATTTTCTAGTTCTAATACGCTCCTTATATGCCAGATCTTGAAGTATCTTCTGACTACGATGCATTTGAATCAATATAGAAGAAACTAATTACGATCATTCATGGATATGCGATGCGGCCTGATAGACTCATTCATATCACATCTTGATAAAAGATGCTTTATTTTCAAGTAGTAATAATATTACTAAATATATTAATTTCATCACGCACACCAAATATAGTAGACTCAACCAGGAGAGAATTATTTTCAATAAGATACCAAATGCAGAAGATTAGGTGTGAATTAATTAAACTATCGTAAATTCATATCACATCTTGATCAATTTCTTTTTTCCAAATTGGCCAACTTAAGTTAGTTATATAATTAATTTATATTGGAGGCTTTAGGATCCGTAACAAAATGGTTATAATTTGTCCATTATGTGTTCATTATTTATTGATGTACAAATGTTTCTTTATTGTTTTACATCTTCGTTATGGTCTCATAGACCATGACATAAGATAGTAGAACAATTGTTCAATTTTTCATGTTTGGCTACTATTCCTTGATTTCCAAATAGCACTTTCTTGTAAAACTTTTGATATTAATCAATTGGGCATTTATAAAATTTCGTTTTGTTCCACGTAATTGTTATGCAGAGAAGATATGGATGCCGAGCCATGATGCTTGAAACAGTGGCGGCAGTGCCTGGCATGGTGGGGGGTATGCTTCTACATTTCAAGTCACTGAGGCGATTTGAGCACAGTGGGGGCTGGATTAAAGCACTCTTAGAAGAAGCCGAGAATGAACGTATGCATCTCATGACATTCATGGAGGTAGCCAAGCCTAGATGGTATGAGCGAGCTCTTGTGATTACAGTCCAAGGTGTGTTCTTTAATGCATACTTCCTGGGCTATCTGATTTCGCCGAAATTTGCCCACCGCATGGTGGGTTACCTCGAGGAGGAAGCAATACATTCATACACTGAATTCCTCAAGGAGTTGGACAAAGGCAACATTGAGAATGTGCCAGCTCCGGCCATTGCCATTGATTACTGGCGCATGCCCACCAACTCTACTCTTAGGGATGTCGTCTTGGTTGTAAGAGCAGATGAGGCTCACCACCGTGATGTCAATCACTTTGCATCAGTAAGGATTCTTTCAAGTTTTGGTTAACTTCTAATTTTTTTTTCCATTTCATCCTCATTTTATATATTAATATTCATTTGATTTTGAATCGATGGCAGGATATACACTATCAAGGACATGAATTGAAGGAATCTCCTGCTCCACTTGGATATCACTAATATATTGGTTGGGAAAAGCTTTTTCGAGAAAAAAACTAAGAGAAAACCATTTAGTAGTATTAAGTAAAATGTGAATCCTTTTGGATTATTAATTGTTTGATGGTGTTTGCTCACTTTCTGCTGCTTTTGTAAATACTTGTGGGTGTGTGCTTATAACATTAATACATTCGTTAAGGTAATCAATCTACTGTACTTTCAAGTTTAAACATCTACAGTTATCTTTATTTTTCACAGTTCATGAATTTTAGGACTAATTTTTGTCTGATTTCCATTTTTTTCTCAAGGTGTTATCAGTACTAATGGGGACTATTGTGTTCTAAGTTAAAAGAGAACTGTCGGGTATGTATAAAACCATAAGATCAAGAGATGTTTTTAATTGTATATGAATGAACCTTATATATGTTTTATCACTAAAATTATTTAAAGATGGTCTATTTTTTAATATGAAGAATCGTATTCTTCATTGTAATTCACATGTCAACTTCTTCGCATGTTGCATTTGGCTCAATTGTAAACAGAGCATATGTTCTTTCATTTGAATAAAATTTAAATTAACAGATAAAAGTTATAAATGAAATTAACACAACCACAAAAGCATATTTGCCCAAAACATAAGTTATTAGGCCTTTGAAAAGCAGAGAATAGAAGAATCAGTGGAATTGTTATGTTGACTAGACAAAAAGACCAAAAGAATTTGATGGTTTTGAAAGATTTTTCAAAACAAATGCACATGTAATATTTAGGTCCTTTAAAATAGGGCCAACTTTAGTACTTGCTAGCTTCCATTCCATGCCCATCTCCAATTTTATACTCGCTGGCAATGGCGATCTGCCCCTAATACCCTATCTTCTCATCTTCTGTCTTCCTGTCAGGACTTTTGAGTAAGCATCGATGATGAGGTTAAGTTAGCAGATACCAATTAGGACCAGAAAGATCGCCAATTATCTAACTACTCAATACTCAGAAGTTGAAACCATATTCCAGATCCTAAGGCAAATTAAGTTAAGGCAAGTAGATATCAACTATGCACCTAACCTGGCCTGAGATAAACCAGCTACATGAGCATGAGGTCACTCTCCAAGGTGCATCCTGCAATAAAAGCCCTCAAATGGGAGTATGATTGTATGAAGAACAAAACTAGTCCTACTTTCAAGAGCCTCACTTTTTAAATATCCAGCAATCAAACACTGGTTTCAATCTTGATCTTTCAATCCAGTAAATATATTAGAGAAAATAAAATAAATAAATAAAAACTGGGATTCTGACTTTTGATGACTAGGATTAAATCTTAAAGATATGTTATATTGTCCACACCCCCAAAGGATTTTGCTAATATACAATAACAATATCAAGAAAAATACACGACAGGCAAAGGAGGTACAATGAAACAGGAGTATGCATTCATCACATTATTATGCATAACCAAGAAAGCAAACTAAACATCAACTGAAATATACATTAATAAGTAAAATGCTGCCACAGCCTACCTAAATATGTTTGGATCCTGATAATTTCCGGCTATTTCTCAGCATGAAGGAATCATCAATTCCCACTTTCAAGTACTACGAAATATAGGATCAACCAGACTGGCAAAATGGCCAGACAGCAGATAAATATTTATCTGCCTAAATGCTGGCAGTTCATTTCAAAAGCCCCATTTCCCGAAACAGAGGCTGATGGAACTTATCTAAAACACATCTTAGAGGCTTACAACTACTTATTCCCACACCACGTCTCAAGACTAGTCAATACCACAAGAAGCATATGATGATAAATGACTTTTCAGGAATTACAAACAACAGCAACAAATTTAGCCCGTCAAATCTTGCTTCAAAATCATTTGATTTAGGTACCCACTTTGTTCTCAAGTGGACACTTCATGATACTGATTCATAACACAGAAATTTCTTTTACAGAGCATCAAACAGAGAATGACCAACAGTTTTGTAAACTCTTTATCAACAGCTTACAGCAATTCTAAATTGAAAAACAAAACAAACAACTGAAATAAATCTCAAAAAAATAAAATAACAACAAAACAAATCTAAAGGTAGTCTATAATGAAGGGATAACATTAAGCATATTAACTAATTTCAAATTCTGTAATAGTGATCAACTAGTGAAAGGATCAATAACATAAATTCCTGTTAAAAGTTTAAACCAAAATTGGACAGAGAACAAGTTGACAATCATACTTGATCATCTGTAAGTCCAACAAGCAGTGACTTCAATAAGCTACCATGATAAATTATGCCACCCGCTTTTTCTTCTCCTTCTTGTCCTTCGCCTTCAGTTCTGGACTCTTCAACTTCCCAAGCAAGCTCTTCTTCTTCTTCTTTCCACTGGAATCATCCCCAGCTCTCTTCAAAGACAGCTCTTCCTTCTTTTGCTTCTTTTGCTTGACAACATCCTCATCTTTTATATCCTCCAAACCATCCTCTTTCTTCACCTTAGACACCTTCTTAGTCAGTTTCTGAACACCATCCTCTTTCTTCACCTTAGACATCTTCTTCGGCGGTTTCTCAACTTTGGCTTTGTCTCCCTTTTTCCTCTTCTGACCCCCGACTTCACCACCAGCCATCTGATCATTCTCACTATCTTCACTACCCTCACTTTCACCAACATCAATACCCAATTCGTCCTCATCGAACACCTCCCCAATATTACTATCCATATACTTAACCTCATGAATCCTCCCTTTCTTCGATTTCTTTTTGTTACTATCACTATTAACACCCTTAACATTTCCTTTATCCAATTCCTTATTAAAAACCTCTTGTTCTACCTCCTTTAATCCATCAATTTTTAACTTCATATCAGGCACAGCGTGATAAACAGGCAGGGCCAAGCTGTCCAGCAATTTCAGATGAAACGACCTTATGTTTCCCCATTTTCTGGGCACAATCTCGGCGATCCCATCAATGGCAGCCGCCACATTCTCCACAATCTCCTCCGGTCCCATCGAGGCTTTCCCTATCTTCAAGACACTACAAGTGCCCGTCTTCAGATACAACAATGCCGACCCACAAACCTTGTCCATCTGCTCCTTCCAATTCTTGTGCGTCAAATCCAACGGCACAGGAGTCTTCTTCTTTTTGAAAAACTGCTTCCCCAACAACTTAGGCAAGAGAGGAACCACTCTCTTGTCAGCAAAGAACATGTCATACGAATTACATAGCTTCCTTTTGGCCTCAAAAGGGCGGTAATCGGTCTTCAATTTGGTGATCTTGATGACTTTGGAGATGGGTATGTTGTCGTTCTTGATCTTCTTCATCGCAGCGTCTTTGGTGAGGTTGGACTTGGGACGATCGTCGATAATCAGGCAGACTTCCGGCGCGTTATCGTCTTCATGGCTGATTAGCGAATGAGGGATTGGGATTTTGTGGGGGTTGGTGCGAGACTTTTGTGGGATTTTCTTGAGGGTGAGTACTAGGTAGAAAATATCGTCCTGCTCTAGAAGTTGAGGCTTCTGGGATTTGGATTTTGAGTTTCTCCATTTCAGGAGCGCGTTTACAGCTGACTCTACAGTTTTTAAGTTGACTCTGTTAGCTGCCGACGGAGGTGGAGGAGTTGGATTGATGGTGGTGGCCATTGTGGCTGAAGCGAGAGATGAATGTAGTAGGGTTTTTCTGAGAAAGTGTTTTAGGGTTTTAAAATGCAAGTTTTTGTAGACAGCAGCTTATGTGGCTCCATTTTTGCAAGTTCATAGTCAGCAGCCCCAATTGTCATCAAGCTTTTATGGGCTTCTTTATTGGCCCGAAGTATTTTTTGTTTGGGCTCCAGCCTATCTGACCTGCCAACTTCAACGCTCAAAAATCAAAAACTTAAAAGATAAAATAATTTCATATAAAAATAATAAATTTCAACCAGGACAAATATTAGTATAAAAACGGATCTCAATTCTATTATTTTAGGTATATTACGTTGATTTGTCTCTTTAGAGACCTCGATAAAATTTTGATTTAAATTATTTTAAATCAATGCTACTCTATATTGGTTAGAGGGGCAGTTGATATTTATTAGATTGTTGAAAATAATTTTAATATTTAAAAATCCACTAATTTATTTATATAAAGGTTAGGAATGGTATATAAACTAATTTAGACTTCTTCCTTTTTTTATCAAATTGTTACCATTACATGCAAGTTTTTAGTTATAATATGTAATTTTTGAATGGGGTCAATAAAATGACAACCCAAAAATTTGATAGAAGTGCATCCTTGGAGAGAAAGAATTTCAATTAATTCTGTTTGCAAATATTTTATTGTAAATATTAAACTTTTAGAAATATTAAGAGGTCACAGTAAAACAACAGAAGTAAATATTTTTCTGTTTGCTAATTTCTTAGGCTAAAAAAACACTACCCGTAGAAAAGGATTTACAAAACGGGCTTTTAGAATACCTTTTTTTTCCTGAAAACACTAAAACGTTTTCAAAAAAAGATTTTGGAAAACCGTTTTCCAAAAACGCCTTCCAGAAACGTTTTTCAAAAACGTTTCCAGAAACGTTTTTCAAATACTTTTTTTAAAAACGTTTTTAAGAAACGTTTTTAAAACGTTTTTTCAGTAACGTTTTTTAAAAACGATTTTCAAGAAACGTTTTTCAGAAACGTTTTTGAAAAACGTTTTTTAAGAATCATTTTGAAAAAAGTTATCTAGAATTGTTTTTCAAAAACGTTTTCTGGAATCGTTTTCCGAAACATTTTCAGAAATCGTTTTTAGAAAAATGTTCTTCAAAAACTGTTTTAGAATACGTTTTTGAAGCACAACGTTTTGCGGAAAACGTTTTCAAAAAATGTTTCTAAAAGTTTTTTTGTATGCAGATAGAAAATATAGTTAATATTAATGGTTATAAGGTCTTCTCTAGTGATAAATGTAAACCAAACCTGACCAAATACGCAAATACTATTGTAATTGAGATTAGATTTAAGGAGAAAAACTTCAATACATTTGAGCATATATGTCTAGTCACTTAAATTGTATTATGTGACATGAGTTTTGTATGTGAATAGTTATTCATATATCATATAGCATAAATTAATTTGGTTGAAAGTGTATATATGCCAAATAAACAAAAGTATTTCTCAATTTTAGTAACTCTATACAAAAATCAGTGAAGTTACTGATTGAAATACTATAATAATAGATGAATATTAAAATTAGTGGATACTTTTAAGATATCTCCGATTGATGTCAAACTAAAAAATTAAAAACAAAAGAGAATTTTAGAAAACAACTACCACTATATAAAGGAAGTCTTCTGATCCTTTGTTAATTTATTGATAAATATAGTATTTAAATTTTTATTATATATATGAGGAGAAGTGTATTAACTACTTACAAAATTCTTTTAGACTTTTTCTTTCAATTTTCCTTCAAATAGTTACGTTACACTAATAGGTTAAACATTTTACTTATGGGCCCAGCTCTCCAAATTTTTATTTGGAAAATAAAATATCACCCAATCTCATTACCCATTTCCCCCAAATAAATTTTAATATTTTTTTATATTAAAAATATTTTTCTCCTTTATCCCTAATTTAAAATATCTATATTTCTATTCCTAATTTACTCTAAAAGAAAAACCTAAGTAAGTTGTTGTAGGCATCAAAGTATTCAAGATTGAGTGTTGCAAATGGTTCAAAAATGTGAAGCTGGCTTACTACAACTTATCTTAGCTTCTCTTGTTGATTTTATTTGGCATATTGATAGTTGATGAACTTTAAAGTTTATTTAAATTTTAATCGTGTGATGGGAGAATAAGATTGGGATTGTTATTTCCTAGATGGTATTTAAATGGTTTTATTTTATTTGAATTGAAGGATTATTTATTTGGTTAATATTTGGTATGTAAGTGAATGTTTCTATTTAATTCAAAAAAAAAAAAAGTGAAGGTTTCTATTTAAAAACGAAGGGAACTGAAAAAAATTGAAGTATGAGGATATCTTTCTCAAACTCTGTCATCCCCATTTCTCCCAAATGGGGATGGCGTGAGAATGAGGATAGGGAAGGGATCAAGAAATGGGGATGTGGAAATGCAAATGCATATCCATCCCCATTTTCCTAATTGTCATCCCTAATTACACACAAGTTTTTATTTTATAATATTATGTGTTTGTAAATTATATAATATAATCTTTTTTATTAGATTAAGCATAAACTGAATAATAAGAGATGATCTAAATATTTGTAATATTCCCAATTGTAAGTGCTTCTGTTTCTGTTTCCAATTTTGGCGAATATGGAACAAATCGTCCGTCTAGACTAGACTAGACTGCAGTAGTTTTAGCCTTTGAGAAGTGCTGTAAAAGAAAACCAATCATTTTAATAAACCTTTTCTATGTGTATATATATATATATATATATATATATATATATGTATATAAAGAACCCAATACATATCTCAACTTCAACAATACATAACATTTTAACATTCTACTGCTACAAAACACCATGCATAATGACATTAAATTGATGGTGTTGACTGTTGTGTGTTGTATTATTCTCCTTCCAGATCTGGCCTTGTTTTGGGGAGCCTTTGTTTCCCCCATAAAATATTCAACTTGTTGTTTCCAATGGTGACGGTGGAGCTGAGAAACAACGCTTCACATGTTAAGTGCGAGGTCGAGAAATTTAAAGAAGAAATGATGCTTCTTAATACAGGAGATGCCATTTTCCTGGCCCTCTTAAATGGTGCTATGTGCATATAAACAACGATAATCAGGGAGTTTTCTGGGCATCCCATGTGAAATTGCAGTGCATTCACTGTTATTCGAGTATAAAGGACGATGTAGCCTATTTCCTCCTAGAAAACTTGAAAGATTGATTGATGCTACCTCACCATCGTATCTGATCAAGACCATGTATATACCGTACAGTAGGTATCCATTCTTGTGAAGATGCTTACTTTTTTAACCAATCTGGATTCTGGAACCATGAGCAGAGCTTGGAGAAAAACAGTTCAAGAAATGGTCGATCCATAGTTTAGATCAGCTGCTGAGCCAAGAAAAGAAATATCACGGACCTTGGCAGCTAATCAAGCTGTTGCAGCTTGGCATTTATGTATGTTATGGCTTGTGCGGTTGGTGTTTTCCTTAAATGTAGTTATATCTAGAGTTGATTTGTCTATAAATTTATTTACTAATTGACACCTCATCTACCATGTATGTTGGGATTTGAGGTGGGATGTCTAGCATTACTCTTATATTTATTCAAGTTATGAACAATAAGATTTTAACTTTTGAATTTTTTTTTCTTTTTTTGATAATACAATTAAGGATTCAATGAATCTTATTCAAGCTCGCAAGTTCAAAATGTCATGTTAGCTTTTGTAACTTTTCAATTTATTATCGAAATAGTCTTCTCAGCTATGGATCCTATTTTTCATAAAACGAATAAACAAAAAAATTGAAGTTTTGGCTGGTCCAAACTTGGGAGTATAGAGACATCAGCCGTAGCCAAATGAATCCACTTGGCACATTAAAGCACGATTGAAGGTAGCCGGAGGGGGGCCGGCAAATTTAAAGTGGATGTTGAAACTCCCGCCCTCCCAAGTCCCAAGTCCCAACTATGAGAATGTGAAACGCATACCTTTCGAGCTTCTACTTCAAAACGGACTAGTGAGAAAGCAAAAGATACCAACCAACATCTTTATTAATTTACATATCTACTATTCTTCCTCACTTTCTTTTCTATAACTCCCTGCAACAACCAGTCAAAAAGCCTTCTTCTGGTCAAGAAAGAAGCAAGTCTGCTCAAGGAGTGACACAAGTAATTTAATCAACACCATCTCCATCCCCCATTCTACACCTACTCTTCAGTTTCAACTTATGTTTGTTATTCTCTCTTCTATATGTCTATATATTTTATAGGGTGAATTGCACTCAAGTTCCCTGATTTTTATTATAATTGCACGTTTAATATCAATTTTATTATAATTGTACTCGAATACCCTACTTTCCGTTGACCACCATTAAAGTGATGATTGATCAAATGGATTATGGTAAAATGACAAGACTGCCGCTGTAAAGGAAAAAACAAAAAAAAAAATTAAAAACTCACGAACCCAGATCTGGGTTAGTGTTCGAACCCAGAATTTTTTTTTAAATTTTTTTAATTTTTTTTTTGGTGCTGTGGTGGAAGAGAAATCTCTTCCACCTGTTTTTTTTAATTTTTTTTTAAAAAATATTTTTAATATATTATTTTATTTAAAAATATGGTTATTTTTTTAAATTAATTAAAATATAACGTGGCATGTTCTTATTGGTTGGATGATTTTTTAAATTTTTTTAAAAATAAATTTAAACGTAAAAAACCAATTTGCCCCTGAACCGTTTGGTCAACCGTCACTTTAACAGTGGTCAACAGAAAGTAAGGTATTCGAGTGCAATTATGATAAAACGGATATTAAACGTGTAATTATAATAAAAATCAGGGTACTTGTGTGCAATTCACCCTATTTTCTACTATTATCTTAAATTATGCTTTTCTTTTACTTTTTCGGTTTGACTTGTAGCTTCCTTCTTCCTTAAGTGTTAAGTTCTTTTCTTTTCTTTCAATAAGCTGGTGGTGTAATTAAGGAGGACTACTGTGATGGGTATTATGACCCATACATAAAAGTTAGAAAGGAGTGAGAGAGAGAGAGAGAGAGAGAGAGATTTTTCTTTTGTTCAGCAGTTACCAAAATCATCACCAAAATGGATGAATATTCAAATGGGAAATTGGAGGAGATCCCGAGAGTGGAACCAGGGGATAAAGAAAAGCAAGTGGTTGCTGATGACTCTGGAGAGTTGAAAACTGAGGATGAATCTGTGACGGTAATTGTTGTTGATGGGAATTCTGAGTCTGTGAATGGAAACCATGGTGGAAGTGATTCGAGTTCCAATAGCAGTTCTGATGAGGAGGCAGAACTTAAGGAGAGAAGTCCTCAGGTGGTGGATTCAGGGGAATTCGAGGAGGAAAAAGTGGTTACCGATTCTGTTGATGATTCAGTTAATAACCATGAGGTTCTTCAATATGAAGAGTTGAATGCCGGTGAAGAAGTATCACCAGCTCAGATAGTAGAGGCTCCTGAAGATGTTACTGAACTGAATTTCAAGGAAACTGAAGAGGTATCAAACAAGACCAATGGAGTTTCTGAGGAAGTATCAAACGAGGCGTCAAAGGTCAATGAGGAAGCAACTTTGCCTTCTTCAGATGAGAATGATGGGGTTTCTTCGTCTGTGACAGAGGCAGTGTCAAAGGCGATTGAGGAAATACAAATACATTCTTCTGAGGAAAATGACAAAGTTTCTGTGCCTGTAGCTATAACTGAAGAGGAGTCAAAGGCAAAAGACAAAACCGAATTGCCAGCTTCGGAACACAACACTGGCAATTCATCAGATACTATTGTTATGGAATCTGAGGAAAAAGTGGATGAATCATTGCCAGCATTAGCAAATTCAGGCAATGTTGAGAACAGTACTGATGCTCATGAAACCGCCAAGGAGCCCGAGATTACTGAAAGCAATGGAAATTCGGTAGGTAACTTAACTTGGATAAAATAATTATTATTTATTAGTTAGCAAGAAACGAAATGTGTTATTTTTTTCTTTTCATAGTGAAAGAATTATCGTTCAAGCTACTAGTATATCTTAAGTCTTAACCAATTGAGTACTATCTCCCTGACAGCTTATTATATCTTTGACAAAACGCACTGTAAGACCAACTTCAACATGGAGAAGCTGCTGTGGACTCCTTGAAGTTTTGCGTCGTTCTGATAGATAGATCAGGGTGAGTAAGGCTTTTACCTTTTTAAGTACTTGTAAACTTACTTATGTACTCATTGTTGGGGGTTAGGGATTGTTTACATTGATAGACATGTACTCTACTATGGAGTCAAGAACATTATATGTTGTTTGATGGATTTAGTGAAGATAGAATAACATCCTAGGTAGGTTCTCATCAAGTAATTTGTCTAACAGAAACTTTACATGAGAAGGTTTTGATGATTCATCAAATATTTTATTAATTAATTTGTTAAATTTTCAAGAGTCAGGTTGTACCAATATGAGCTATAGACACTATGCTTAGTAGCTTATCTAGCCTGGGTGATTCATGATTTAGCAAAATGCTATAATTGTAAAGATATACAATACTATACACTCCAGTTTCTCCCAACAGACTTGTCTAGGCCTATTCAACAGAAATTGCTTGCTTAGCCCACATGAGGTTGGGATGATATAGTGAATAACTGGTGGAGGTTGTTAATTATGTATGCATATGTTTAATGTAAAGTGAGTTTAGGCTATATAAAAGTTCTCTCGGCTGGTAGAGCACTAGGTCATGGTGTAAGTGATATCTCTATCCTACGCCGCCAATACTTGATCTGTTGTTCAGACCATTTTCTTGCACTTCTACTCTCATTACAAAGTTATTCATTCAGACCATTTTCCTGCACTTCTACTCTCATTACAAAGTTATTCATTCAAAACAAATATATTTTTTCATTCACCTGATCCACGAATTTGTTGTTCTCCTTAACTGTGTATATTTGCTCAAACTAGGTCTAATCATTCACTTTGTCTCACAAAGAGCATTTAACACCACTGACCACTATCCCTCACCACATAATCATCCTACTTCTCACAAAAGTCCTTTTATCCCCGTTGCGATTCATCAGCCCCCCTCCACACACCTCAAAAAATGGAGCACTTAGCAATTAGTTCTTAGGGACACACCATTCTGCTTTCAGTTGCTGGCTTTCTCTACTTTAAGCTGCTTATTAGAGGAAGGTGTTTTCTTAAGCAAGCAGGGTGTTTATTAACTTAACAAGATCAATAACTTCTGATCATCAACTGTAGTTTAGACTGGCAGTTCCATTTTAACTGTCTTTTTATCCTGTGACAAGAGGTGAAAATTTATGGTTCCTGATGAAGATTAGTATTTTTTTTAACTTTTTAATTTTGTGAACATATAAATGTTAGTATTTGTAAGCCATCAACACAATGCATCATACGCTTTAAAAAATTTTACAGATGTTTTTCCGCATACGCAAAATAAGGGGTCCTGGCTTTTCTGGATGCAGTTTTACAGCAGATACTTGGTAGCGGAGTTTCCCAAACGGAGCACTATTGCAAGATTTCATGGTCGTTTAACAGGAAAATGTACCCGTATTTGGATCTAAAGAAATTGTTGTATTTTTTTATGTATTCATAAATGTATTGGTGACTGGTTAGGTGAGCAAGGAGAAGATACGTGTATGATTTAGATTGGGATGGCCTATATTGATTGGAATTGACTATTTCAAGTAAAGATCACCCAAGGAAGTTTCATTGATGTAACGACTCTGATTTCTCTTCCTAGTATTTATCCTAGTGTCAAGTGCGTGGTTGTATTTTATTTCAATGGAACCGTTGCTACTCCTTTCTAAAAAAAAAAATCATTAGGATTTAGCCTAAGCAGTTTACTGAAACATGTGGAATTTTCCTGCCTGATACTGAATATAGAGGGGTTTATCTTTCGTTTTGATGAAGTAAATCTGATTAAAAAAACCTAAAAACTATTTTAACTATTTTTCATCTCCAGAAAAACTTTCGTTCTGCAAATCAATGCAATAGGAATTCCACATGTTTTCTTCTATTAACATGAATTACTTTTGGGATCTGAAAATTGGTTAGCATAACTAACCAATTTACTGCTTTCTGATTGCATAGCGTTTGGATGAGTCCACATCCTAAATCAGAGAATCAAACTGCATGTGCTACTCTCTATAGTTCTGCCAACCTTCACTGACGCATTTTATAACTAGCCATCCACTAATGCAGCTCTAATGCATAATTAAGGAGCTTAATAACACTGGCTTTTGGAAAGACAACTCTCAGTTGTTACCCATCATAAACAGAACGTTAGCCCCGTTCAAAGGATTAGTCCAGTGTAAACTATAACTAACTTGAATCAGATATCGCCAGGCTCAAGGCTTGATACACCAGGAGTTTCAGGGTGGCCAAATCTGCTTGCTACACATGCTTTCAACTCACGCTATATTTTAGTAGACAATTAATAAGTGATTATATTTAGAGTAAAGCTAAACAACCCACTTTTTTCTCCCAAAATTACATCCCAACCTTTGATGTAGCAATTGTTAAATTTACACACATTAATAATGATTTAATTCTCTACCACATGTCACGTAAGTCTAATTGACTCATTATAGGTTGGTATACAAATAGGATACAAAAGTGGGATGTCTAACATTACTTTTATATTTAATACATTGTACTTGTAATATATTATTAGGGCATGATAGTTCATTCATTTGGATGCAACTCATGACTTCAAGAATAGCAACATAATAAGAAAACCTACAAACAGAGTGAGCTCTGCTATCATAGTGGGCTGATATTTGAAACTTAAGTACATTGTCTTGTTTCAAACGAATCTTTTCTGAATAAGAACTCTCAAAATAAACTATTTTCAGGTCCGTCTGTCAAGCCAGTAGTATAGCTTCTTGCTTCTCACAAAATTCAAAACTCTTCTCTAAAGACAGGTCCATATATTGATGTTTCTAAACTATCACTAGTTTTTTCTCAATCTTTCTTCAAAATCCAATCATAAGGAAAAGGAACTAAGCCATTTAAACCAAAAACAGAATACTTCACCTTGACAAACTGTTAGTAGATTTTCCATTTTAGGTCATCCACTTGCATAAACTTCGACTTCAACCAGCTGAGCCAAACTAAACTAAACTATACCAAATGCAACCATGAACTAAACTAAATTGACGAGTCTTCCTTGTGGACCCACCACATCATGTTCCTTCTCACAAAATAAAAGAAAAAAGGGAAGAAAGTTCCCTGTAACCAACTATAATTTAAAACTCATTAACTATGATCTATTAAGAATGTGAGATGCAGGAACTACACTAAAGTGGGGTAGTGCTGCATACGTGAATAAATAAATTTTCAGTATGTACAGCACAATTTATGAAGTGGTCCAGATGAAATAAGTTCCTATTTTGTCTGAAGGAGGAACCATCATAAGATGGCAATTGGCAAGAGAAACTTCTCGTCATAGCAAACATATGAAAAGAAAACAACCAAGGATCTAATCATTGACCAATTTTACGGAGAAGTTCGTTGTGAGAGATCAGGTTTCTGTAACAGAGATTTCAAGGCAGACCAAAGAATATTAAGAAGGACAACCAGAATGATGGAGCATTAATAAAACAAAAGCCAAAACATAATGGTATTAACATCACTATTAGAAATAATTTTGAGTTTTAGTATTGTGCCAATTTTGATAACAGGATGAACATCTGAAAACTAGTCCAAACAAATAAAAATTGCAAGACAGATATACTTGTGCTTCGGAAGATGGCAACATGGAGATGTAAAACCAGTCAAGCATCTATACATAGAAAGAATGAGACGATAGCCTCCCACAAGATCAACTTCTGGCATCTAGCTCTAACAGATAATCCAAACGGTGGAACTTCATGAAAAAGTCAACAATGTATCAGGGGCTAAATTTTTTTTGAGTTTTATAAGGATTCTTTTCGTGTAAACTAACTGCAGAGCAACTAAAAGTTGAAGTACAGTAAAATACAATAAGTCCTCTTATTAATAATAGTATGACTGGCAAATGTTTTCACTTTCTGTTTTGCAATGAGATAATCTTCTACAAACTACAATTAGATTATATTGGCAGAAACTAGAACATTCAATACCCACATGGAACTTAGCTTCAAAACAAATGCACAAGCAATGCAACTCAACCGGAAAATCAACAATATCAAAATTGCAAACACTCGGCAATTTGCATTATTCAATCCAAAACTGCGGGGAAATACACAAACTAAAGTGGTCGAACATGTTGATAAGTTGACAGAGCATTCGGTCTACAATGAAAACTCCTCTGAGAACTATATAGAATAATTCAGTTCCGGACTGAAACAAAGTTAACTAGTAATGAGAGACATCAAAACATCCCTGAGATATCAAAAGTAAACCAAAATCTGAAATGCGCTCAAAAACAAAGCAAAAAACATCGATTCTATAAATCAAAATAAAAAATTATAGCACGTAATGGTAAACGATATGCGCAATCACCTCTTACATTTCTCCGTTTGCTCTGGTACTCCGAGGGTGCAATTACCTCCGCCTTGCATAACAAATGTAAACTGCAGCAGCAGAAGCAGCCGCAGAAGCAGCTGCGGCCACAGCAGGCCACTGCCAGTTGAACCCCATATCTCGAGCACCAACACTGAGTTGCACATCACGATCAGTCCCAGTGAACCCATCCAAGCTCTTCTCCTTAAGTCCAGTGATCACCTTCTGAGCCTCCTCAACCTCCCTTTGCAGTTGCAGTATCAGCAACTCCATTTCCTTGGACTTCTTGTCGGATTGTGTAAGAGCTTCCTCCACGGACTTCTTCCCGAATTTCAATTTGTCCAATTCAGACTCCAATTCATCAACTTTCTTCTTCAATCCAATAATCTCTCTGTCCCTCTCATCAATCTTTTCTCTCATTTCCTCCTCAACTCTCAACTTCTTACTTTTCTCCTCAATCTCCCTCACCTCCAGCAATCCAGCCTTCCTCTCCAATTCTCTCACTTTCTTCTCGTTCTCTGCTTTCTCTTTCTTCAACGCATCCACTTCTCTCTCTACACCATCCAATTTCTCTCCTTTCTCAACAATCGCTTTCTTCAACTCAGCCACCTCGTGAGTGGCTTCCTCTCCTTCGCTCATCGCTGTGATCAAGTCGTGTTGGAGCCGAGACACCTCCGTCTCCAGTTCCACGGCCCGGGCGGCGATGGAATCGAAAAGCCCCTTGTCCTCCTCTGATCCTTCCACTTCGATTGTAAGTGTCCTGATTCTCTCCTTCATTTCCTTGTTCTCTCGCTCTAGAGATTCCAGCTTTCGACTTGCATCACCAACTTTGCTGTCTTGATCGAGATCGTAGAAGCTCTCCGCCGCTGGCTCCTCATCCTCTGCCGGTGGAACGCCATTGACGACCGTCGTCTCCGCCATATATATATTTTTCACGATCCTGGGAAAAAACACAAATAAATTATCAAAAATTGAATCGACTTTTCTCTTGGCCGCAAACGCCAATGCTTTTAATCAAACTTTTGAGGGAAAAAACAAAAGAAGAACAAAGCAAATGCTCCACCTTTTTGTTGTGGAGTCTGATGACTCGATTAGGGTTTCTGATAATAATATTCTGGGAGAATAATATCAAAACGAATCAAAATATGATGAGAAATGGACGGTTACAGATCATCAACTCTATTCTTGATGGGTGTGGACAGCACGTGCTTAATTACGTGGAACCTAATTAAAGGACTAATATGATCAAATGGAAATATATGTGATTAATTTTGTTAATAAAGAAATAAAACCAACTATATGTATTTAGAATTAGAAAAATAGTATACTATTTAATTAAATTATTATAATATAAATTTAAAATTTTTAAAAAATAATTTAAAATACGTTGTAATTTAAGTGTTGATGCACCTTCTCCTCACTTCAGTTTTTCTAAACTTATTTTTATAGTATAATAATAATTACAGGCGAAAGCATAAGCAGCGGAGTGCAAAACAAATCAATTCTTTTTTCAATGAATTAGTTACTGGTGCAACCTCTCTATATATCTAGAGGTATATATACTTATTTATATATTGCATATGGGTTCCGTTTGGCCAACTGACGTAACTTTGATCTCAATTTCAGGGAAAAAAATAAAATAAAAAAGTTATGTGTCATCTTCCCTTAAATTTTAATTAATTATAATTATTTAATAAATAAATAAACTTCACTTGATCTTTTTTTTTAAAGAACTTCACTTGATCTTATAATTTAATTAATGTATCATTTTCTCAATTTACATACTATATAATATTTAATTTATAACAATTATATTATAAACTTTATAAATTAATGACGTTAGAATCGCATAAAATTTATTAATTTTAGCTATATATTAATTAATCAATAAATTAATATTAAATAATTTATGAAGATTTTAAATATGTATTGCATATTTAAACAATTGATATTCAAATATTCAAATTAGTTTTATAGTTGTCACACTTAAGAAGCACTCAACACATCAATAATACTAAATAATTTCCTATCACAATACTAGAATTCTACCTCACATATATCTTTTAAAATGTATTATAAAAAATTAGAAATGAAATATAACTGTACTTTAATTTTAAGAATAAATAAGTAACAATCTATTCATATTTTAAGAAAATATCCTATCAAATATCAATTGTATATTCTTTAGTAAATGATTAACTTATAAAATGAGTAGGCCATGAGAAATTTTATTTTCTTTTAAAGAGGTTATAATTACAATATTAATAATTGTCAGGATCTGTCGAGATTAATCACTAAACTCGTAGTTCGGATATATACTGGTAAATATATATGGTGAAATTTGAACCATTACCATTGAGGTAGGAAGAATATGCATTAATTACTTTACTATAAGCGAATGTACTCTTATAAAAAAAATTTATAAATATACTATATTATAATTTAATTAAAATTATTAATTTATCCATTTCACTCCATATTGGAGACAAAATTTATTATATAAAAATATTATATTAATTTATAATGTATTAAATTAAAGGAGAGAGGTTATAATGTACATGTTGAAATAACTTATAAATCGCTTGCATCTACAGAAACGTACTCGGGATATTTCACTAAATATTGAATATACAAACAATCAAATCTAATAATTTGCAATCAGTTAGACACAAAAATAAATACTTTGATTCTCCGAGATTTCGGGCCAAGAAGACAAAATTTGTCGACAGACTGGAAACAAGAAAATGGACTAAACATTAGATGATGATGATATAGAATTAGACCATCAATTTGGAAAATGCAGAACAAAACTTAGACAAAATTACTAGTCATCGGAATACTATTTTTCTTTTTACCACATTAACCATATTATTAAAACTCCATACTTCCAAGCAAAATTCGATTTTACTCGTCATATCTTAATTCAAACAGTGTGTATCTTTCCTTCCATATTTGATTGAAATTCTAATCTTCTTACTGGTTATATAATTATTTTGTGTTCGTTTGATTGAAAAAGAGAAATTGAACCCCAAACTAGAAAAAAAAATAAAAAATGGAGTTGTTATTTTGTAATGGTTGAGGATAGATTTATTGTCTGTAGTTGGGTGAATTATTGGTATGGTAATTTGCATTGCATTATGACAAGTCAATAAGGGAAAGGAAGAGATAAAGAGAAAATAGATTGGTTTTCTATTTATAGTGTGAATCAATGCAATACATATACTCTTTTCAGGGACAACTCTACAATTCATATCATGTGTGCCCAAGGGAGGGTCACGGGGGTGTGTTAACATTTTCACACCAACCAACAATAAAATTAATAATTTGGTCTGAATTGAATTTCAAAAATATATATTTTTTTTTCATGCTACATAAGTTAATTAACAAGAAATAGAAAACAGCAATGCAAAATGATCATCATAACATTGATGATCATCAACATCATTTAATCACAATTCCTAGCTGGCAAGATCTTTTATGATACTAAGGTGAAAAATCTCTGAAAACACAGATAAAAACAGAAAACCCACGAGCCATCCATATGTATTTTCATGAATATATATCTACTTAACATGTGAATAAAAGTAAAAAAAAAAAAAAAAAAACTAAATGGATTGAAGAAGTGCCAAAACCGATATAGAAGAATAATTCGTTTATTCACTTTAAGTGATAAGTTTTTTTTTTGAAACTGGGCAAAAAGGCCCAACTGAATATTATTCAATTAACATATTAAAAAGATTGATATTTCCTTTATTCAATTAATGAAAGAAATTATAAGAAGAAAATTCTTAATATATATTGTGTCAGAAATCGGCAATATTTATAAGAGACTAGAACGGAACATTCCTGGGTTCATTTCCTTTCTTCCTTGCAATATTACATTACCATAAGAAAAATAATAAGCAAAAGATAGAATAAAATTGAGATCATTTGCCTCCCAGCTGCATTCCCCAAAACTAAAATAAATAAAATTTAAAAAAAAAAAAAAAAAACTAGAAACTAAGGGTAGGAAAAATACACAATTGGATCTATCATTAATTAATTAATTAAAATAAAAAGAAAAAAAGAACCTTGAGTGGAGTTGACTCAGTTGAGTGTTGAGCATGGGAGGGTTCACCCTCCAAATTTTCTCTTCTCCTTCTCCAAACCTTGAATAAAGGTTGCAAGAACTCTCATGGCTTTAATTTGAGACTGCAAAGCCAATATATATCCAGCTGTCTCTTCGAACAACTTATCCACCTCCAGCATCTCTCCTCCTGGTACCATCCTCTGCAATGCCACTATCTTCCTCTCCATTTCCTCCTTCTCTTCTTCTTCTTCTTCTTCACTACTACTACTGCTGCAGCTCATGCTCACTTCAACCTTCTCATGAACTACTACTTCCTCTTCTTCCATTTTTCTTCTCTTCATTCTCATCTGCACTGCACCTCCCATCTCGGGTTTCCTCTTGAATGCGGGTATGGTTTCTGTTGAATTCAGGATGGTGTTGTCCATTGAAGAATTGGAAAAGGCTTATCACAGAGAGAGAGAGAGAGAGAGAGAGAGTAGGGTTTGTTGTATGTTATGAGGGTTTAAATTATTGTTTGTGCTATAGAAATGTCAATGCCAACGAAGCCGGGTCCACCCGGGTTTGGGCCTGCGATTTGGTTCGGGGCAGGAATGCAACTCACGCGCCACGGAATGAGCATGGTTAAAGGGAGGCAATGAGTGGCTGCATGTGGCATTGTAAAGGGCATTATCACATAGCAAAAAGCGTGCAACGCGAAGAGTCCCCACTTGCATGTTGGGAGGTGCCTTGAGAAACCCCAACGCGCGGACTTTGAAAGCGAGTGTGACTGGGGGGAAAATCCTAATACATTGGATTTTATTTGGATCACCTGTGGATAGGTTCATAAAGGAGAGAGAAAAAAAAGAATGGACCCACTAACACAAAAACAAAGGGAAAGAGAGAGAGCACATGTGATCACATGATTTTCTTGAACCTAACACCACCCATGTGCGCTCTCTCTCTCTCTCTCTTACTCCTATGATCTAAATCACTAGCAATGGCATGGGTGCCACGTGGCTACTACATTAAGGGACCCATCTAGAGCCCCGCAAAGAAGAAATAAATATATTATAAGAGTGAACGGTGATGGTGTTTCCAAGAAGGAAACCAGTAATAAAATGTTGAGGAGGGTATTTTGGGGATTGGGAATAGTTGTGTGTTTGTGTAATTGTGTTGGGCATATGGGGCTCCATGTGATCAGAACCACCTAATCTTTTGTTGCTTTCGCGCACTACAATTCCATTTTTATTTTATTTCTTGGATCAAATCCCATATCTTCTATCTTTCTCTCTAGTTTTGCAGATTTCATGTATCAATCAATTCTTTATTTTATTATTATTTTTTCTTTTCTGGACAAATCCGTACTCATTTCAACTTTCAAGTACAAATATCAGGCACCTTCTTCAATTTTGGTTCACTGAATTTGGGATCAAAATTTTCCACCCCATCAATACAATATTACAATTCCCATTTTTTTATATATATATATTTTTTTTTATTTAACCAACTTTTACAGCACACGATAAGATAAGAGGAGACTTTAAATGTTTGTTGTTCCAATAAAACAAATTTTTTATTTTATTAAAAATATAAAAGTTTGCATACAGGTTGTTTCTATTAGTAAACAGTCTAAATTTTTTTTTTTTAAAAAAATTTCTTTGGGTTTGCGTTTGCTCTTAAATACACATTGACACTCCTTTACTATTTAGTTTGATGTTGCGAGTTTTCAAGGCTTGATTAAGGTGGTAAGGAGATTTTTATTCAATTTGGAGGTTTTAGATTTAAATTTTAAGAGTTTTAAGTTCGAAATGTCCTTCTGTAGATTATTGACAAGATAAAAAATTTTAAACTTTATCTCTAACATAGATGTATGGATCACAATATTCCCTTAAGGTAAAGCGGTGAGTTTATTATCAACTATTATAAAATTTATATTTTTAAAATAAAAATATAATTGTCAATTATTATAAAGGAAAAAATAAAAATATAATTAAAAAAAGGAAATGATATAAATAGAATAAAGTAAAATGATAGGCATGTAATAGGTTTGATTATTTATGATTAAATGTAGAATGTGAAGTGAGTTGATAGATAGAGCAAAAATGGAATGGAGAAGAAGAATGAGAGTGGGTCCCTTCCTGTTATGATGGGACAATGCATGTATTAGTATGGACGGACACCAGAGTAAACTCCATCATGTAATGTTGTAATCTAATGTTTTCAATTATCATGGGATTGCATACTACTCAAAGTACTCATGCTTATGCATCGCATGCAATCATAGCCACCCGACCTGTCGTCTGCGTGTTTTTCATTTAAATCACGGTATCGTTAACGAACCGACAATAAAAATCAACTTTAAACATCTAAATATGACCTACAACAAAGAAGATTACGTGTTCATAATTAAAATACATTGCATCTAATTAAATTGTAATTCTTTTTCGTGAATAATGCTATGCAAGTACAATAATTACAATAATCGAGATCGTGATCGTGATCGTGATCGTGCCCACAACTGGAATTAAAAGTCATAGTCTTTTCTTTACACATGACAGTTAGATATATATACGTAAAAACTTTTAAATTGGTTGCAGGCTAGTGTGTCATAAAATGTATATGCCTTTCAAAAATTGATAGGCATGGGTGTACAAACTCTTTACTATAAATAATGATTGTTTCACTATAGAAACTTCATTAGAGTCATGATAATCATGTATGTATAGTGTTTTATTTTATGAGTGCCATCATAGAAATAGAACAGGATGAGAGGAAGACTGACCCAGCTCAATTCACACACAAATATATAAAATTCGATAAATGAATGTTCGGTAAATTAATAACCGCATTTAAATAATAAAATTTCTCTATCTCAATTCGGACATGTGTACTAAATTAATAATCTCACTAAATGCATAAGATAATATATATTGTATTGAAGTCCTTTAAGTCCCAACGAATATAAATTAATAATTGATTAAATATATAAAAAAAATATAATACATAAAAATTCATAATACATACCACTAAATTTTTAACTTAACAATTTCATTTCAAAAAAAAAAATTAACTAACTTCTATTTTCCCAATTCAAATCTTTCTTAAAATATGTATTTAAAGTTGTTTGTCTTTTCTTTGTACTGAAACCAAACTCAATCTGATCCTTAATTTTTTACAAATCATACACTTGGTATATTTTTTTCATTTTGTAGCAAGAAGTTATTTAATGTTACTAGTGCTTGAAAGACCTCTTTTGAAGAAACACTTGGTAAAATTGTATTGCTGTCATCTAGATCATGATCATCGGTAGGCATATTCGTTACCCCTTGAATAATTTCTTCATCAGTAGGCGATTTCATCACTACATCATTTTCACTAGGATAATTCAAAAGGTGATCAACATCCATCACATTTCTATAGTATAGACTATAAATGGATTCATGTAATCCATCGATGCCTTCATCTTCACCAACTTGTGGTTCAGAAGCCATATCTTCATATGAACGGATCTTGCAATGTCGAAAACAATTTGTCATGGTTGTCTTCTTCACATCAATGTTCCAAGCCGCATTAATAAATTTCATAATATTCAATATGTTAATTTTTTCGGGATTTGTTTCTCCTACCTCGTAGCCCTCCAAGATGCTAGAATAGAAACGACATCGACAATGAATTTTTAGTACTCGAATAATCCCAGTATCGCATGATTGAATCTTTGATGTTGTATTAGGAGGCAAGAAAAATAGTTCAACATTTGTCAAACCTTCGATAACCTTTGGATGGATCGGGCAATTATCCACTATCAGAAGAACCTTTTTACCAAACATGTTCTAGTCAAACTAACAAATAAATTCTTGTCTCTGTGTTTTCACATCGAGAATTCTTTGCAGATGAAGAGATGGCAAAGGGGCTTCTTACTTCCGAAACGAAACAGTTTGAGAAGGTTCAATTGTCCGAAATGAATTTCTAGATCCGCGAATTTATCAACATCAAGTTTGTAAAAAGAACAAAAATTTTGTTGGCAATTACAATTATGTTATGTATGAGCACAACTTTACGTAAGGCAGAGTTTGGTTTTTTGGGGGTGATAGTGGAAAAGTTGACTAGATAAGTCACCCTTACTGCCACTCTACAGAACCGTACATGAGATTTTCGCCTCATACGGCTCCTCGAAAGTAAATCAGTTATCCATGCTCTCTTATTTGCTCGATAATAACAACTAAAATTGCTCATATTCACTTATTTAAAATATCTAGGATTAGCATATATACTTACTAATAATCCAAAGAGATACTTAGTCTGAATCATCGCCATTGCAACAAACAGCAATAGTAATTTTCTTATTATCCTTCTTGCGTCCTTCCAATTGTTTGGTGGCAAACGAATTATCTGTTTCCAGTTGCTTATGTATATGCATATGTAAGTACTTATTAACTTCTATGTACATATGTATATCGGTTGAAAATATGTATAATTCATGTACAAGTAAAAACATAAAGCTTAAAAAAAAATAGTAGTAAAAACATAAAATTCTTTAAATTAATAAATATTTATTTATTGATAAATTAATAAATTATTTATTTAACGATAAATAAATAATTTCTCTAAAATAATAATTTTGTATGGTCACTAACGATATTATTTTATAGGGGTTTTAATATATATATATATATATATATATATATATATATATATAATGCATGGCAAGCAGGTGTTTTATATATATCTTATTGTTTTGGAAAATCCAATTTTTCAAACTGAAATTACAATATTATGATCAAGTGTTAGTGAAAATCAGGTTCAAGTATTTAATCAACTATTTACATTTACATGAACACTACAATTTATTTTTCAATTATTGGAAAAAAATGATTATTTATTAATTTTTTTTATCATCTATATGTATAAGAGGCTCTCCTCCAATTTCATTTTTGTTTTCACGTTTTCATTTTTTTTAAAAAAATTAATTAAATTTTTGTTAAAATTTTTTATATTTTATATTCAAAATGACAAAATTACCTTTTAATTGTTAAATCATAACGTTGACTGGCTAACGATAGAAAAGATTAATGTCAATTTAAAAAAAATGTTGTGTCAATATATTAAAGGTTTGTTCCAAAATATTTCAAATGTTTTTTTTATCATCCATAACAACTGTTGGACCAAAAAGCTAACTCGAGAGGGAGGGGGAGGAGGTAAATTGGGTTTCTAATCGAATTAAATCATTTTTCCTGACCGCAATGTGCACTTTTAAAATTGAATTACAAAATGTGCAATTATAAATATATACAACTACTAGGGCTGGCAAAACAGTTTCAAGGGTCGGGTTAAACTCAACCTGACACGACACGAATTTATTTAAGTCTAATCCGATACGATCCGTTTATTTAAACGGATTATATAGATGACCCGTCAACTCACAATCCGTTTAACTAAACCCGACATAATCTCTTTATATAAACGAATTATATGAGTTGATCCGATTACCAACCCAAACCCATTTAAGTCAACCCAAACCAATTTACTTATTTCGGATTTATGTCGAATTCACTTGTTGTCCCATATTGTTAGTGCACCAAGTTTAGACTTTTTTAATAATCAAGGTACTCAAGACCCAATGTTCTTTACCTGAGCTATAATGGTAACTCACTTCACTAAGACCAGGAGGCTAACACCTCTCTCTTAGTCTCACAACTACTCAAATAAAGAAACTCACTCTACAAGTGTATTCCATACTCAACACTTGATATATGAAACTGAAATTACAAAGAAGTTTATGTAAAAAGTGGATATAAAGTTCAAGTACCAAGACCTTAGCTCAAGAGATTGAAAAGTTAAGCTTTGGTAGCTAAGAAATCAATGAACTCAAGTAAGATCAATTGGAAAGTTGAATTCAAGCTAAGTATATTGATGAAAATTGTGATCTTAAGAAAGTTGATAGCCATGGGTAGTAAATGTTTCAAACTCATTTTTGTGAGTTTAAGGCTTGTATGAATAGAAACTTTTAGAAAATAATTGCTTATATTTCCATCTTTTTTTGCCCACTAACAAAAAGTAAAAATAAAATCTGCATTTATGTGTCTGCTTTGCTTTACTTCTCAAAGGGCAACCTCTAAGAAATATTAACTTATTAAGCTCTTATTGACAGTGTTACTTTCCTTTTTTATGGATGATTGGAAGTATAATTTCACTAACATGTAAATTTCTCATAAACAAACTTTAACTAAAACCTAACAACCTGACAAAGCTTTGCTCTTCTTAAGGTAAAGGACAACCCTGTGTACCTCTTTTTACATATTCTACCTCTCAAACCTCCTTGGTGATTTTTGTCCAATCTCCCAACCAAACAACTATCCACTATATATGCATTAATCCGCTGCACTGCCTCTATTCCTTCATTAATACATCCTCGTCATACCATACTGAACAGTTCCCACCTTCCTATGAGTGCCAGCAGTCGCGACAGCAGTGGCAGCACCAATCCCACCATACTGAGCTTTGCCCTGCAACAAATTCGTGTCGATGGCAACTCGCTCTTCAACATGTTCCACCTTGTTCACTCCTGCCCTTGTCATGAAAAAAGGATTAGAGTCGATGTTGATAGCTATGTCTGGACCAAATTTGGTCGCCATCCCACATTGAGGCGGGATTTGTTTTATCTGCGAAGACAAGTCCCTTTCAGAATCCTGTGAAGTCGGTCTTTCCTGCTTTCCTGTGCCAGATTTACGATAACAATAAGCAGGAGGGACACCCTGAGGAACAGCTGTGCTTCTAATGAAGGATCTTGGATCATAAGCATCTTTCATGACATTTGTATTCTCGTATGGTACAACTGGCCCCACAACTTTTCCTGGTTTGGCTGAAGTGAATATCAAGGTCAGTTACAAACTACATGAATATGTGGAACAAAAGATACAGCGCCACTAGCAGTATTAATGTATGATACCTAATGTAAATCTTTGTGGTGCCTGCATGGCCCTTGATAGATTTGCAGGTATTCCTTCTGTTTCCCTGGAATTCTTGTTGTATACCTCTTCTGCTTGTCGATCTCTCAGTGAAGCACCATTATTTTGCTCCTTGGGAGGAACTGTGTTTGCATGAACAATAGTTGACCTGCAATCATCAGATAGAAACTTTATCATCTTTATTATTTGATATTTTAAGTAAAGCAAGCATCTATCAAGCATGAATGAATCCTCGCTGTCCTGCTTGCAAACTAGAACTAGCACTAGCACATAAAATATCCTCCAGACAGGAGGCCAGTTTTTCATTTAAACACTAGAAAGCCAATGCCATTTAACAGGGTAGTACTTCAAGATTCCAATTAATTACACACATAAAAAGCCATATATCATAAATTGTAGTTCTGCATATATGAACACTTAAAAAGGATCATTGAGTCGTTTCAAAAAAAAAAAAAAAAGGATCATTGAAAAGTTGAATTAAGCATTGCAATTTGCAACGTAAAGACCCAGCCCATATTTTCATGTGCCTCTCAATCAATATGAATAACAAACTTTCACCACATTTGCACACATACACAAGCAATAGAGTGAATGTTTGTATCAGGGCATTTATTACAGACCTCTCTTTGAATCCGTTGCCCTATTTGAAGTATTTAGCTAATACTTAACTCTTGCTTTTTAACAGTTTGGCATCAGTATATGGGCAGACCTCATTTAGAACTCATCAGATTTCCAATATACTCCTATCTCCTTCCAACTCACCATTGATAATAACAGCATTGCTTAAAATTTATATGATTTCTATTTAAATATTACAAATATTGTCTGAATTATAGCCACTGTTGTCATTTCCCACAGTTTCTAGACACAACTTCAACACCATAAGCCCTGTCATTGCCGAGAACATTGTGTTGCCTGCCCCATGACCTAAGATACCTAATCACCATACAGGTGGAAATTTACTATTTTGGCGCAAGCAGAGTAGGCCCTTAGAAAACCCACAAGGCGGATTGGATGACAAATGGACTCCACAGAAATTGTCCTTGAAGTTTATGAATTATGGACCTTGAATTCAGAGGGAATACAGGGAACCAACAATCAGATAACACTCTTTTTACCTATTTTTCTCATTAACACTTTTTTTAGCTGCAGCAAGGTGTAGAAAATTAATTTTTTTTCTAACTGCTTTCCAATTTTATTCAACAAGAGTTAAATATAAAGCTAAAATTATTCCCTTATTACACATTTAGAATTATAAATGCCCCAGAGGAGCTCTCACTATCAAGAAAAACTGAAAATTATGTCTCATGTTTTTGCTCTCACTCTTGCCAGCTCTCATGGTCCCAATCTTGGTCTTGCCTCACTAATCGGTACCCTAACCCTTAACTGTGACCATACTGCAGTGTAGTCATATGTTCCCTGCACTATAGAAGCCATATTCTTCTACCCAATCATTCCCCTGCCTCTATGCCAACATGATTTGTGGACAATTACAAAATAAAACAAACTTGCTCACTTTAACATAAATAATCCTCCTGTAATTCTAGAATATGTAAGCTTACATACTCATTGATTCATCCCATATGTGATCCACAAGTTATGAGCACAGCAATACTTCTTGACAGTCAAGAAACAGTAAAAGACTGCAAAATCACAAATGAATGCACGAACGTATGTACAATACCTAGGAAGAGATACATGCTTTCTTTCAAGTGGAATTACTGGCCCACTTTTACCACTGTTTTCCTCGAGATGTGCAAACTGCTTTCTGAATTGATCAACAGCACTGTGATAGATACATGGACTAAAGTTAGAACAAAGTAGAAACAAGATCATTAATGCATCTCTTTGCAACCAAAAGTGAAAAGCATCAAAGAAAATTAAAACCTTGGATAGAGGAAATTAGTCCGTTCTGTTCCATTCATATAGTCCTTCAGCAGTTGAGGATGGTATTCTAATATCTCCCGGAAAATCAGCTCTCGGATATCCTCCTTTGTGACCCTCCGCCTCTCAAACTCAAATTCCATCTTGGAAATTGGCTGACAGGAAGGCTCCCTCTCAACTCTCGCCAGTCCTTTGAAATAAGGATCGGCAAGTGCCTGATAGAAGACCAAATGAAGAAATTCAATTCATTAATCAGCTTATGCATGAATGATCAAGACATGACATTAAACGGCAACAAACACAATATTCCGCAAAATAGTTCGCAGTTTAAAACGAAGATAAACCTCTTCAGCAGTTGGACGATCTTTAGGATCGAAGGCAAGCAACCTTTCCAACAGTCGCAGTGCTAAAGGATCCGCATTTGGAAATTTCTGTGACAACTGGACAGGCTGTTTCTTTCTCATGGTAGTTAGGTATCTCCTTGCCTTATCATTTCGAACCTAAACTCGAGAAATAAGTAATTATTACCATCTGTTTTTTTTTTTTCTCAGGGGTGGGTTAGTACTAGGTGAAAAAATAAAACTTGGAACAACATGAGAAATGTCAGGCAAAAGAATAATGTGCATACCCGAGAGATTGTATCTAATGAAGGTGTCCCAAGTAGATCTGTCATCAAATCCAGTTGGTGAACAACATTTTTCCCAGGGAAAAGAGGCTTCCCTGTTAAAACTTCAGCAAAAATGCATCCTATGCTCCATATATCAATGGCTGGCGTATACTGCATCCAAATGCCATCATAAATTGTAACACTTGAAGTTTTAAAAAATAAATAAATAAATAAAAATGTTACGAGTGCTTAAATACTATCGTTGGGCAATTTCCTATTAGTTTAAACTTTTAGGTCTAGTGGTTACTAACATGGTATCAAAATCAAGTTTCAACCAGGAGTTCTAGGTTCGAGTCCCCCCATGTGATTAAATTTGTTATGGGTTTGAATATGTGCTTGAGCTACGCGGCAAGCCCATTGGCCTTGCACGTGAGAGGGTGTGTAAGAGTGCTTAAATACTATTATTGGGTCCTTTTTCTATCACTTTAAGCGTTTAGATCTGGTGGTTACTAACAAAAGACAACTAAAACTTGAAGAATGGAGACTTGAAGTTACATAAGAAGTATATAATTAAACTTCAAAAAGGATATGCAAGAAGATGTGTGTATATTGGACAGAATAGAAAACTATTGCATAAATTATCAATATCTATTTAATGAAAACCAAAGATACACCAAAACAATAGTCGCATGCATAGCCTGTTAATAACCATACCTCTCCATTAATATGGAGATCCCAGGTTCCAATCCCTCACCCCTAAGTCAAAAAAGAAAAGGAGGGATATATTTTAGTTATGAATTTAAAACCTCCATCTTACATTCTAATGTTGACATGCAATGGTAGGTATTAATGACATCTCTACCTTATTCTATCTTGTTATTAATAAATTTTGTAATGTTCTAGTGTTTTATATGAGGCATATGCTTGTTATCACCTAGTACATTTCGAAATAAAATTTTTACAATTTTCTTTGTGTTTCCTAAATTTCCATACATAACAACACAAACTCGCCAAATTGATTTATAACACTTCATGCAAATGAATGTAAATGTTTCTTCTTTTTTCATTTCAATTCCAAAACTGCATTCTTTAATTGTCTACTTGCATTGTATTCACATATTTTCTAGACATTTCACTTTCGTGCAGATGCCAACTATATTAAATGTAAACCAACTTCTTCAAGGCACAAGATCCTAACTAATTAATCAATTTGGAGCCATCAAGGGAAAAATTGTAAATCTTGCAACCACTTTTTAACATTGAAGCTGTAGCAGCAAACATGTCAACTATAGCACCAAAAATCCACTAATTATGATACAATTCCTTCGAAAAATCATGTGAAACTTAACATTTCGCTTGCACTCATGCCAGAAGGAGATTAACTAATAGGCAACATACCCAATAAGCTAATATACCATACTTTAAAAGAGCTTGAACTCCAATAGGCGAAATAAAAATGTGTGATGTGCCATGGGCTTAGTCTCCAAACACATAAGTAAATGTTATATTCACTTAGAAGATTTTATAGTCCAATATCAGCACAAGAAACAACAATTACCATGTGCTACAAACTTCAGATTTATTATGTTGCAGACCATGCTGTAGTAAGTTGGCAGCACTTTTTAGTTCAAAACAACATAAATAAAGCCATACCTTAGAAAAAAATGATCCACATAGCTCTGGAGCTCTATACCATCTCGTAGCAACATAATCCTGTATGTGTATCATGTAGGTTAAAGAAGAATCAGTTTCATATTCTCATTAAAAATGTGGATGCCTTATGGTACAAAAAAATATAATGTATTACAGATATATCATTAAGATAGTAAATAATCTCTCAGATCTTATATATTTGAAAGGTATACCGTCCAGAAAATAGTAGTTGGTGTATCATTGAATGCAACTCTTGCCAACCCAAAATCGCAAATTTTAAGTTTACAGTTTGCATTTGCCAATATATTCTTTGGTTTTAGATCTCGGTGGTAGACATTTGCTGCACCAAAGTAGATAATTGTTAGATACAGGCCGCCTCCCTTCCCAAAAACATGGGGAAAAATAAGGGGGCGAGAAAATAAAGCAAAGGACAACAAAGAGTGACAGCAATGCACAGCAACCAGACAAGGGGAAGCATTTTAAAAGAAAAGGCAGTTCTTACACATAAAGGCAAAAAGAGTTCATAGACATAGAGGCAAAGTCAATCTCAAATAGTAAGGCAGTAAAGCAGATAGTTCAGTCCAAAAATACTATACTGGTATCTTTGGAACTACTACATATGTCACTCCAATATCGCAATCAGTAAACCACACATTTGCTATAAACTAAAATTAAGAAAAGTCGAAATCCCTGATAAAGTGACAAGACAACTTAAACAGTGTAAATTACCTGTGTGAATATACTTTAATGCACGAAGAAGCTGATAAAGAAAAAACTGATAGTGCTCTCGCGTCAAATCATCGTTGGCTTTGATTACTTGATGAAGATCCGACTCCATGAGCTCAAAAACAACATAAATATCTTTGAAGTCCCTTCTCGAAGGTGGTAGCATAATGTGTTTAATTTCAACAATATCGGGATGTCGTAAAAGTCTAAGCAGCTTTATCTCCCGAAGAATACGAGCAGCATCAGAGATGTGTTCGAATATATCATGTATTTTCTTTATAGCCACTTTTTCACCAGTATGAGTGTCAATTGCTGAGCAAACAACACCATAACTTCCTTTCCCAATGACTTCCTGAATTTTGTACCTATTGGCATCACCGTATTCAGAGAAAAACTCCATCTCTGTGGAACTCTGGGGAATAGAAATCCAAAGTCAGGAACAGGCTAGCAAACCAACACATATCAATGCAGGTAGCTCATACCAACAAATTCATATGTACATATACATAGCACAAAGCCACATAATGTTTCAAGGTCAAATTCACTTGTGAACAACTAGACAAGAAAAACTTGGCTATAAGTTATAATATAGTATTACATGTTCCAACTACGCAAACCCTTAATAAATGATAAAAAGATAACAATAACACAAAAACAACCTGAAATTGATTTTCTACAATACTTTTCTTGTAATGTAGCATCAAATTACTCAAGTAAAATAAAAGAAAAAATTATAAATAGTATCTCCTTGCAGGTATTATTTTTTATGTTCAAAAGCATGTCAACCAAATGCCACCATTGTGTCTGAACTTTGATGTATATTTTCTAATTTTGTACATCTTCAGTACATGAATTCTGATTCAGCACCATGAAATTAACATCACAGGGATGTCACATCCAACACAGGAATGGCCTCTCCAATTTCCAACGTGCTAGATACACATTCCTCTAAATTTTATCTAAACTGCTGCATTAGCTTTAACTGAAATCTTAAATATTTATGCAATTGTACAAGGTACAGTAGTTTAGTGAAAAAGAAAAATTACATAGCAAAGAAAAGTAAAAAACTAATCCTCCATTTTAAATTTAAAAATCCAATAAATCCCCTTCCAGGTTGCAAATTGTATCTGCAACTAAAATGTACATCACTCATCTACATAAATAACTTTCTTTAGCAAATATTTGCCGAAGCTACTTGATAATTTTATCGTCAACAGATAACAAACCCCGCATGCAAAGAAAACAATTCAGAAGTAAAACAAATAAATAAATTGCAAGGAGCACAAACCACGTACAGGGAAGAGGATCCCCGGAAAAGAGAAAAGAAACAATGTATAGAAAAGACAAAGAATAAAACATTCAAATCTACAGCCTTCGTATGAAAGAAAGAAGTTATTGTGCAACTGAATGAAAACATTGAGCTATTACAGGTTTGAGTTTACATCCTCTGCCCCAAAAACCAGAGACCTTTCCCAGTCAGCTTGTAGAGTTTCCCTTTCCAATTTTATGAGAATAAGAAGTTGAAATCAGATAAAAAGTTTCCCTCTTCTCAATTATACGATGACAGGGCAACCAAACCTCTTATAATATTAATTTTACTTATGGCATTAGTTGATTCCATTTTTATCCATCAATCATATTGAATCATGGAGTTTCTAATTGTTATGATAATATAAGAGACAAACAGACAATAATCCTAACAGTCCCACAAATGCTTCAAATTCCCTAAAAATGCAACCATTCCAGCAGCCTCAATAAATTGTTATACCAATAATTCAACCACTTGCAGAGAACTAAAAGGCAACCGCCGAAAAAAAATTAATAACAATAACAAGAGAGTAATAAACAAAGAGAAAACAGCAGAGAGGAAAGAAAAGGAGATAGAATCAGGTCCGATTATTAGAGAGAGAAATGGCATCTAATGAGATCAGAGAGAAGCATAGGCATTTCCAGATATCCCAAAAAGTAATTCGCATTCGATTATGCTACTGCAAAGCTATACGCGTATATTACCATCCATGTCGGATTGCAGAGTCGCGAAATTACTAAAATACACATGCACAACAACAATTAAAAAAGAACAGTTGAATAACCTTCTTGCGGTGATCTTGCTGCATATTTTGGGAAAGATTTGAGAGAAAATAAAAACAAAAATAGAAGAAGAATCAAATGGAGGAAAAAATCAGCCGCATTTGCCCCATCTACCCCTGCTTCGAATGACAAGTCCGAAATCCCACCGTATTCCTCTCCTCATACACTCTCGCAACACCAGATGACCATTAGCTACAACTAACATAAATCACTGATGTCGCCAATCTAACTCCTCCAATTTCTTCTGGATTCCAAATCAGAGTTCTCGGATCTCGAACCAGCTCAGGAGTGCAGATTGCAGAGAAGCTGCAAGATCTCACACCGACAATAAGCTGGATACAGAGAGAGAGAGAGGAGAGATAAATAAAGTAAAATTAAGGTTTTTTTTGGCATGAATCTAGGGATATATAGAGTGCGTGTATTTTTTTCGGGTTGCTTATCCAAAAAAACGTATCTATATACGGTTGATGGACTTAAATACGGTAGTGGCATTTACGTGTAAATATGAGCGCGTTTTGTGGGCGGAAAGATAAGTGAATCTTGGGGTTTGGCAGGTTAGCTGAGAGCCGGGGAGAAGAATTTTTGGACTCCTTTTCGCTGCTTCTTTTGAGTATCCAACTACGCGTGTCATTACCTCTCGTCATTGCGCCACGTGGAGCGTAACTAGCGGACGGATAAAAAGTATAGGAATCTACGTGGCAGGTTCATAATATAAAAATAATTTATGTAAAATGATCTTACCAAATTTCTTTAATTATGATTGAATTTTCACGGGTGATATTTATTCTTATAAACATCCGCTCCGACATACATGGGGAAGAAAACGTTACATTTAAATTTTTGTTTGTTCAAAATGACAACACAAATGTACACAAGAGTCTAATCAATCAACTAAAGTCCAAAGCAAAGTGCATTGTAATGCAGCAGGTTTCAGCAATTTAGGAAATATTTTTGACATGTTGAGCAAGCACGTGTTAAATGTTGTTGGGGTTCTACTTTGTAGGCCAAAGTGGGCAACACGTAGAATCTCGCCGGCAAATTTTACAGTTACACAAAGTGGATTAATTTAAGGGAGAAACCAACTTCACCAAACTTGGATTTTGATGGGTACCCGATAACACGGTAGTACCAAACCAAACGCTCCTCCAACCTTGACGTTTTATCCTACTTTAATTGACTTGGCCTGCAAATTTACACACAACCACAACTGATGCAACTCCCTCTCTCATCTAACTAATATTATTATTTTAAGTTACTCGTATTAAATATGTAAAATTAAACGTTTATATTTGTGACGTTGATCTATAAAATTTGTAATATGTGTACGTGTAATTACATATGAAAGGTATGTTGCCAACCTCCTAGTCTGTATATCATAATTTGAGCAATTACAGAATTATCTTAATTTAAAAAAAAAAAAACGAAAAATTTATACAAATCTATCACGTTGTAAAGTGTCAACTCCTTGCCATCAAGATCCCAAATTTATGATTAATTAAAGTGAAGCATTATTCACTTTAATGATGTGATTTGATTTTCTCATCCACATTGAAACTTAAGGAAAAAATGTTAAACTTTATATCTTTTTAAAATTATTCATTTAAGCAGTCAATATTCACCGGTAATACAAACAGAATTTAAAACTTGATTTTTTATTATTTTTTTAATATATTATAGTTCCTCAAATTTAAAATATTATTAAACCTTTTACCATCATTTAATATGATTGGGTAGTAAAAGTGCTCATTTAGTCTGCCAATAATCCAAATTCGAGTCACCAACATTGTAAATTACATTTTAAAAAAATAATAATATTGGACTATATAAATTTTAATTAGAGCATATTAGTTATTACTATTACTGCATCTTTATCAATAATTTCTCCATATTATATTATATCATATTTAAATCAACATACTGTCCAAATCATTCCCTGTTTTTGTATTTATATTCGATAAAATAAAAATAATAATGATTGAAAATTTAAGAAATCATCAATGATACTATACATTTTTCTCTTTTTTATTTTTTGTTACTTGGGTCACATGGAAGGGATTTTGGCTTGAGTCTTGACTTTGAATTATTATATAACATGAGCGATAATTTGAACCTAAGACTATTTTCAACCCAACTGTATAATGGAGTAAAACTCAAAAACTGAGTCAATTTTTTTACCCCAACAAAACTGCAAAAGAGTGCTCCAAAATGGAATTGTAAGCAGTGTCACGACGCCACATTTGGCGCGATATTATTTATAAAACTGTAAAATTGTATTTTTTAAAAAGATGTATAAAAAATTTTATTTAATTATTATTTTACCCTATTCAATAAAATTTATGCCAGTTATATCCTTTTTATATTTAATAAATTTTATTTATACTCTTATTCAATCAAATTTATTTTAATTGTATCCATTTTTATTATTTAATAATTTTTTTAATTTACATTTATTTTAAAATAATTATTTTTATTTTATTATAATATTTTAACATTTATAATAAACTAAAATTAATTAATTATTTAAAAAACACTAATTTAAAAAAAAAGTAAAGCAAAATACAATATTAATAAAAACATAAAAAAAACTTCATACAAACTTTATAATGATAAAATAAAATACCACTAAAACACTAAAATTAACGAAAACATCCAATATAAATTACAACAACGATTTAGTAATCCGAGAGATCATTCAGAATCTTCCAAGCTCATTGAAATATTGGCTAAAAGAAGTATAGATAGATGAAAATTTCCAATTTCAAGAATTCCTAGCTCGACATTCACAAATCAAGAATAAAGAGGTTTACATTGCACTCTAAAATGCTTTAATTGACCATTCGTGGGATGAATATACTAATTCAAAAAATTAATTAACGATCAATATGTAATATTATTTTTGCATTTTTTTTCTTTTATGAATGTAATGTTTAAGTTAATAATAAATGTAGTATTTTAGTTAATTAAATTTAATATTTTAATTTACTATTTGTAGTTAAGTTTTGTAAGGACTAATTTAAGTTACCTAAATGTAATATATTATTGTAATATTATGTTAATTAAGGGGTGACATATTAATTATTGATAAATAATTAAAAAAAATGGAATATAAGAAGAAATATTATTTTTAGATTAAAATTTAGAGTTGTGTGTTGGAGATGGAAAAAACAAATGGTGTGAAGTTGCACCAAAATAGAGTTTTGAGTTTGAGATATTTTAAAACACTATCAAGTTGAATGAGCATCTTTTGACATACCAAATCACGTTGGATAGTGATTTCAAATTATTTTTAAATTAGTTTTTTTTTATAACTATTATATTTTCACGGCTTGAAAGTCATATAAACTTAAATTGAAGGTGTTCCCATATTATTATCTTTTAATTTTCTTGTTTATATATTTTCATGATTATTTAAATATAAATTAGAAAATCAACTTGCACCCCCACATATCTCGGACATGATGAATATGGAAATCATTTTGTATGGTCTCGCTACCTAAAATACTAGGTTCACTTTTACTTGGAAAAAAGAATCCGAAAAATGTTAAAGGAGTTTCACGAAGATTCTCTTTCTATTTGTAGAGGTTAAGATACGATTCAATCGTTAGCATTAGCAGTCCTCAAAACCCAGGGTCACTTGATGATAACATATCTCTTAAATACAGTGAATGAGAAATGAATTCATTGATATACAGTTGGTTGAGGAAGTTAAAATAATTTAATAGTAAATTATTCATATTTAACAAGATTGTTGAGTTGAATCATAAAATTGTGATTTTTATTTTATTTTAAAAAAGTAGCATACTTTATCAGTAGGTTTATTGTTTCGATAATTATTTTCTAATATTATTTTGATAATGAGAGTTGCTTTCTTTCAGTTCAGATCCAGTGGTTTTCTCAGGACAAGACAAACTATATAATTGAGCAGCAGCGAATTAATGGCTTTAATATTTAATAGTGAAATCATATATTCCCTTTCTGACTTGCCTTCGTCGTGGGAGCACCACAAACACAATTATTGTAGAATAATGTAAATATATATATATATATATATATATATATATATATAAAACGAGTGATTAAACATGAAGATGTATACATGTGGTGGTAGAGGAAGCAAACCAAAGCCTGCCCATTAAAAAGTAGATCCTTTGTCCCTATCACCCAATCATTCACTTGTTATGCTTGAAAGAAATACTATAGTGAGAGAGTGAGAAAAAAAAAATGCTAGCTTTTTATATATAATAATATATTTGTTAATCTCAACTCTCAACAACTATTCTTTTGCCATTTAAGTTAAATCCCCTAAAAAAAAAAAAAAAAGACCATTTTTTTTGGTATCTCCTAAAAATATTTGATTATTTTAAAATTTCAATTGTATACTATACAAAAATTTTAATACAGCAAAATGTACCGTGTATATTCCATTTCGATCTTATTACATAATGAAATTAAAATGTACATGTACATCTTTTGTTCCAATCTTATTATGTGATAAAAAAAATTATATAATAAAAGAAAATGATTATAAAGTATTCTGTTCGATCAAACTGAAAATATAATAATAACCTTGTTTATTTTGGAATTAGGTTAAAACTTCCTCTACACATGTCTAGTGTAGTAGTGTTAGCTACCTCTCGTCAACGGAATTTTGACTCAAAATTACATGTTATACTATTATATTTGGATGTTGTTGTCGTACGGTGTATAATAATTGTTACGGGCCAACAGAAATGACAAGTTAAATAGAATAATGTTGGTGGTCCTCGACCTTAAAAGATGAGTATTAGTGCAATTCCAACAAATAACAAAATTTTAAGCGGACACACTGAATCCATGGTGTCTCTCTGCTCTCCAATTGCATCAATAATGTGGTAGTGAGTAGATGGCCAATAAGAAAAAGCTACCATATCCTCTCGGTGGAAACTGACATGAAATTCCCACTATCGTCTTTAAATTTATTAGATTTTATATATTATAGTCTCTAATTAATACATATTTTAATCTAATAGTTCAAATAAACAAGAAGTTTTAGAAAAGTATATCCGCTCATAGTTTAAGTGGTTAGTGCACTCCCCTCCCACCTTATTAGTGAGGGTTTAATTCCCATCATATACATTTACCAGCATGTGAGAGTAGATTTCTCCTGTTATGGGAATAGATATCTGAGTCACACGTTTATTAATTGATTTCGACAGGTCCCGACAATTATTAATATTGTAATTGTACCCCTTAAAAAATAAAAAGTTTTAGAAAATAAAAACTAAAAATGTTGAGAATACATATTGTGTCTCGTGTGTATACTAGCTAAATCCAAAAGGAAAAAAAAAGGATACTGTGGAGGAAATAATCCCATTTCGTAGTAGTTAGTATGAAGAACTTTACTTTATAGCCAATAAAAGAATAATTTATGTTTCTGCCCCCAAAACAGAGGTGGATTTGCATGGAACTTTTTTGGATTAAAAGATGGAGGACGTGAACTCCACCGCCGGCAATGACTCATTCTCAATTGTACATGTAATTTAGCATTATAGAAGAGTAATAAACGGTACTTAGTCAGTAAATATTATTGAATTAATTTAAGATTTAAAGGAATAATTGTAGATTTAAATCCTTTTTCTCCAATAAATTAGTATAAATTAATTTTTAGGATTAATTCTCATCTAATTGATTGTTGTATCATTATCGCAATAGAGATCTAGTAAGATCTGGTGCGATCTATTAGTTGGAAGATAGTTGGGTGTTGATATGGGTCGGATGATGGTGGATTCATTTTTATTTTTTTTATTTTAATTACCATAATTTATTTTTCATAATTCAATTTTTATTTACTAATTAATTATATAATTTTTTTATTTATTTTTTAACTTAATACCGTCAAAACTGACTAACTGTTAATTAATGAAATGATTAAACTGATTGGTTTTAAAAAAATTAGAGATTACAAGAGTCAAAACATTAAATATGGGTCAAAAAGTGATTATATAAAAAAAAAAATGAGGACCATAATAATTTTCGACCTAATTTTAATTAGTTGATTACATTAATCTTTATTCTCATGAGTAATGCTATATATTTTACCATATATCCCAATAAATAATGTTGTAATTGGTGAATAAATTCGCATTAATAATGATTTATGTCACTTGCTATATGAATCTATTCACCAATTAATAAATTATTAGTTGAAATATAAGATAAAATGTCTAATATTACTCTTATTTTATTATTTATAAAGTTATTTACACAGTCATTTTAACACGTTGAATCCATTGTTATATTAATTAATTATAAAATTACTAACAATTTTAGACATATAAAATAATACATTCATACATAATAAATAACTGAGCCTTTATGCGTAATAATATGATTGAATATAAAATAATTGTCACTTTACTAACATATTATGTGTTTTAATTATCTAAGAGCATCTCCAATACTATTATATATTTGGAGAAAATTGAGTGCCATATAGGATCTATATTGAAAAAATTAAGAAAACATTATCCAATACAATTATCTAACTTTAATATTGATATGATGTGGCAAAAAAAAGTTATAGAATATCAAGTAGAGTTTCTAATTGTTGATATCCTTCTTGATATGCTGACTATGATTTATAACTTTTTCCACCAATAAAATTTTAACATTTTATCAATGCATTTAATTATCATATTGAATGGAAAGGGGATGTAACAGATGACTTGTAGTGATTGGTTTAAAATTACTATTTAGATATTTACATTGGAGAAGTGAATATGCATTTCTATAATTTTTTTGACAAACTAGATCTATATTATTTAAAAATGGTAATGTGACACTATATTTAGATACTTAAAAATACATATTTACATTGGAGATGCTGAAAGTTATTAATAAGGTCACTGAAAATGTTCTAGACTCAATCACCATAAAAAAAAAAAATTTACTATCCGCCTAAAATTATATAAATATTTAATTAGAGCTGGTATTTGGCAATATATATTATTTAAACTCTTTTATTCCTTTCAAGATAACTTTCAACTGAAGTAACAAACTTTTTATTTTTTTTAATCACCAAATACAAAACAAATTTAGGGGACTAAAGTTGCGGTTTTAGTACGATTAGTTAAATAAGTATTCAAATTGACTCACCATAAAAAAGTTTGTTATATCATGCTAAAAAAATAAAAAAGTTTAGTCATGCCAATCTCAATTTTCTCAGGTGAAAACTGAAAAGGCTTTAGTGAAACGGACGCACATGTAACGACGCGGTCAAATTATTTATAAGAGTTTGGCGTTTGGATTCTGGCTCCAACTTTTAGCTGGACTACTTTTTAATAGTAGTGGAGTTTGAATTAAATAAATATTTACACGATAAAAAAAAAAAGGAAAAAAATAAATGGGCAACTTTTTTATACCGAGATGTCACTAAATTAAAAATTCTATCAAATCAGAATATAATATACACTCTATTTGTAATTAATTAAAAAATTACACCAACGTCTCCTAATATGTTTTGACTAGAGCAACACGTGCAATAAAATTCATAAAATAACTAATTTCTTATAATATTAGTAATATATTAAAAAAATCGAAAATTTAATTTAAAACCTACCAAACATTTTCAATATTCACAAATTAAGTGTGATAAACAAAGTTCTAACAATAAAGAAAATTTTGTTCCTCAGTGTACTAATAATGTAGCTCATCTTTTAGTTAGGAATAGTTTTTCTATTGATATTGTTTCTATTTGATTGGAGGATGCTACTTTTTAACTTAATTGGGGTCTTCTGTCTGATATTTAAATCTAGTTTTATTTTTTATTTTCGATTTTAAAAAAATAAAAAATAAAGAAAATTTAAATTATCAAAAAGTGTTCTAAATCAACTCTAAATGGATGAAAATTTCATTAATTTAAACCAACACCACCCCCCCCCCCCCCCCCCCCCTAAGTCCCATCAAAACCTTTGTCCTTTCTCCCCGGTGATTTATAGAATTGTTTCCCATCATAAATCACCTGTGTAAGACGAAATTTTATTTTAATGACACAAAACATCATTTAAAAAAAATTGTTTCTTAAAAAACAAATATTGAACAAAGTCCAAATGTACACGAGTTTATGTTTTATTTGTTATACAAAAGTCACGTTTAATTCAATCGCCGACAGGTGTTGCTAAGTGCTAACTCCCTTTCAAGTAAAAGTAACCCAAGCAAGTCCTGACAAAAAATATCCAACTTAACGCCCTTCATTTTCTCATTTCAAATTTAGTCATTCGATGCACGGATCCGTCGTCCGGACAAAGTCAAATGGACAAAGTCCAATTACCTTTCTGCCCTACTCAATTCAAAATGCATGTACATCATATTATTATACGGTGTATGTATATACATATGCGGCAGAGAGAAAATAAAAGTAGGAGGATATTCTTAACCTCCATCACAAGTATATACTGGTGACCAGAAGCCACGTGGCCACGTGAAGTTTTTTAAGATGGTTAACGTTGAAGGAGTGGGTCTGTTCAAAACAAAAAAAACGGTGAAGGAGTGGGACCAACGTGTTGTCGGTTGCACCTACCGCAGATGGCTCACCGCTGCCAACTCATTTCTCGGCTTTCTTTATTTTTTTTTTGGCAAATTGCAATAAATGACCTGATATATATAGGTAAATTAAAATTAAACCACACTTTTATTTAAACTATTCTTAACTAACTAACAAGTTGATTGAATTAACAGTTAAGTTAATGAATAGGAAGAAAGATAATGAGTTCACTTTTCCTAATTTTAAAAAAAACTAAAAAAATTAAAAACTTTTTAAAATTGATTAGTGAAGAGTGGAGATCAAATTAAAAATTATTTATAAAAAGAATTTTAAAAATGAATATTCAAATCTCCCTTCCCTATCACAAATGGAACTCTATCTCCAATGGCATCAAGCTCCATGAATGACGAAGCGCCACTCCAGTTGATGGAGCATTGAGCTCCATCTCGTTCTCTAATAGAACATCGGTCCACTAAGGATAGAGCGGATCTACTCCATTCAATTTTTTTATTTATTTATTAATAGGTTGAAGATCAAATCTCTGAATATTTTCTTTTATGGGTGGTTGCGATGAAGATGAAGCTGAATTTGTGATGATGTTGGAGCAGGGCCGACTCTGCCTTTTTGGTGGCCCAAAGCTCAACTTAAAATGAGTCTCTAACATGTTATACTTCGACAAATTCTAATAAATACAAAATTTTGTTAGATATTTTTTTTATTGTTGTAATCCAATGAGATACCATGCTATCACGCCTTTAATTTTATTAAAATTAAAATTAATCATTACAAAAGTTGGATAAAAAAAATAAAGTTCTAAAAAACAGCTTACAAAAACTTAACAAAACAAAATTCAATGCACCAATAAATATAATTTTCATAACAGAACAAAAATTTATAGTAAGAAACTTGTATAAATGTCCCAAAAATATTAGACTAAATTCTTATGGATGAATTTAATTTCTAAAGTATACCAAATACCGTACATGAAAAAATTAACTAGAGGAAAATGAAAAAGAAATTAAAAAAATTAAATATTATACTTGTTGTTTTTAACCAACAACAGTTTTGAATTTTGATAAAATAATAAAATTATTTGCATTGAGTTTTGATAATCACTTAGAAGCTTTTTTGTCACTTCTGAAAGCTTCAGAATTTAACATAAAAAAAAAAATATTAAGATTTTGATGTTTGAAAAAGTAGTGATGGCATAATTCAACATAAAAAAAAAAAAATTGGGTCCAAATAGCATCACTTCATCAGATCAATATAAAAATTTAAAATAATTGGATTCAAATAGTTTAAAAATCAACATAAATAAATAAATAAAATTTCGGCTCCTTGGGCTTGGGGCCTGGGTTGTCATCCCGATCGAAGGCCGATCCTGTGTTGGAGATGAAGTTGAAAATGAATTGGTTGTGATAATAGTGAATGTGTTAGTTGTGATGAAGATGATAATGATTTTTTTTTTCAATATAATATCTACCATTTATCTATCCATTTAAAAAAAATATATATTATTGTTTACAAATAAAAATGAAAAAAAAATTTCAATTTTTTTTGTTCATATGAACACCTGGGTGATGTCAGCCAAATAGCCTTCGATGCTCAAGTTAGATATGGAAGTCGAGTGAAAATAAATAAAGAAGTGAAATATAATATGATATTGTGAATGAAGACAAGCGGTGGATGGCAACACTACTGTTGAATGGGTGTGTGTGTACTTGAAAGCAGAATGACAATATTTCGGTATCGAATCTCTAACCCCTGCTTATGAAGCCTAGGGTCTATATTTGTAGTGGTATGAAATATCCATTAGAGAGACGGTCGAGAATGTCGTGCTTCAATATATCAGGGATTCCTGTTATTTCAGAGTTGTTGATTTGACTAGTTAGTCCACTTGCATGATTAAACTTTGGACTAAGTCAATATCTGACTTGGTTAATCGTGGGACAATATTTGAGCTTTGTCGATCGCTGAGCCTGTTGGAGCCATGTTTTACTGATTTTGGGCCAGTTTTTGGGTCTAACCCTTTTGAGTTATTTTTTACCACTACAAAAGGGTTAGTTGTGATAAGATAATGATGAATTTTTTTTTTTCAATCTAACCTCCATTGTCCATCAATTCATTTAAAAAAATTAAATTTTTTATTTTTTACAAATAAAAATGAAAAATAATTTTTTTGTTCATATGAACAAATTTTTTATTTATTTATTTTATTATTTTAATATTTAATTAAAAGATAAAATTGTTACAATAATGGATAGTTATGGGCAATTTAAATATTTTTTTATATTTTAATCGGTGGTAGTAGTACTTTATTATAATTTAAGAAAAAGTACAATTTAATTATAATCTATCAATATATCAGGGTTACAATTGCAATTGACCTTATTTTTTAACTTTGTCATAAAGATATTTTATGGTGGATCCATCCAAGTTTGACGAATTTTTCATCTTTCCCTTTTCAAGATAAATTCTGCACACAGAGAGACTCTCCTACCAATTCATATGAATTCGATTTGATAGATTTCATCCTTGAAAACGACTTTGCAAGTACAAGGATCCTCCTCAAATAACGTATATAATTTTGTCAAAACGACAACTTCCGAAATTAAATATTGGGCGTGTGAGGTATGATATTATTCGATGATTATTGACCTATTAATCACATATTATGGTTTTCATTTCTTGAAGAAAGTAAACTGTAAGTCTCAATTAGAAGGAGACAAGTATGGTTGAGCTATAATTAAACATGGATTGATATTTAACAAGGTGTGGAACGAGTTTTTAGGTTGTTGGGACAATCCAAAAAAAAAAAAAGAGAGAGAAAAGGGTCCATTTTAGTTGTCAGATCAATGAAGTTGTAATTCAGGTTTATCTGGAACCAAGATGTTACCCGAGTTATAGCCCATGTCAGTCAACTTCCAGGCCAGCTTGTAACCCAATTCCGAGTCCAATTCTATATCTACCTTAGATTGATAAAAGTGAACCTATTTCTGGGTCAGGCAGAGCCCAGCCCATCATCTTTAAGATAAAAACAAATTTGAATATTTTAAAACTTTATTAAATTAATATCACATTTACTGAAAAATATATATATATATATATATCCCTAATTTCTTTTTATAATTATAGAAAAAAATTAGTAATTATAATTCAAGCGTTAAGTGATAAGTTAGAATTTCTAACTTTCTATTTCAAGTTGTTTTTTTAAAATATTTTTTAGTTATTTGACGACTTAAAAAAAAAATATCTAATTCAGATCCGTTAAACAAACGAACTCTAAATTTTACTGAAAAGAAAAAACAAAAAAGAGATTCAATTCGTAGCGTGAGATGGTGGAATTAACTTCCCTTTCTTTTTCTAACTTAACTCCCAATTAGTTTTATTATTATTTGTCAAAATTTTATTTATTTTTTAATAAAAATATGTATGTAGTTCGCACGAGTTAAATTTAAGATATTATGGATAAATCAACAGTCTTTAGCTCTTGTGAAGTTTACCTAACTTAACTTTGAAAAGTTTTAGTATATAAAATAGAATTCATTAAAATTATAATAAATTGTATTTCTTTTACTATAATTTTTTATTAGTAAACACATATGTAGATAGGAAAACTGTTAGCCAAAAAAATCAATCTTTTGAGGAGCGAGGTAGTACCAGTGTCTAAATACGAATATTTATAATAAAATAAGGAGCACATAATATCCTCGTTATTGCTTCAACTTGTTTTTTTTTATTTAAAAAAAAACAAAAGATCTATATTAAAGCAAAAAACTAAATACAACAGTAGGCTCATCATCAAGTTACAACTGAGGTTGAAGCTAAAGATGGAAGAGTATGGCTTATGGGTCTAGAAACAACCTCTAGGACGTATAGGACTAGAAACAATATCTCCACTTCTATGGTCACGTAAACAACATCAACTTCAATAAAATTAACAATTCTACTCAAATCTTTCGCCAGAATAAACCCTTCTCTAATTGGTTTTTGGAGAAATATCAAACAGATTCAATATACATTAATACATTATTATTATTTTTCAAAAGAAATCATACGCTAATACTTTCAGATAGAGTATCGACGATACTATGATGGTATAAGGGATAACTGGATCATGGTTTGAATTAAACAATTATACCCGACCCGTCTCGTTTAATCCGGTATTTATATAATTATTTTTAAAAATATTAAAATATAAAAGAAAAAATAAAGCTCTATTCTTTTATCTTTTTGCTTAATTATTTATACTTAACTTTTATATGTTAATTAATTAATCGAATAACTTAAATTTTTTCGTTGCTACGAGTTTGTGTTTAGAACAAACTATACTTGAGTTATAAATATCGAAGATGGAGGATTAATTTTTAAATTGAATGTTCTATATCTAATGTTGTAAAAAGTTAATGTGTTTTTACTTTATTTTTTAATTTAAGGTTTATTAAACTTTAATGTTTTATGGTTTATTGAATTTAAATATTAGTAAATTGCGCTAACTCCCGTGGTTATAGGTATAATTGCATAAAAAATAGTGAAAATGTAAAAAATAATACTGGTCACCCTCTGACCTATTGACTAATGATGTTTAACCATGAACTATGTTTAGTCACTAATATAAGAGGGGTAAAACTGTCTTTCTATTAAATATTATTAATAAATAAATAAGAAAAATAATTTATCCACTCATAGCATGTTAATTTTATAATATTTAAAGTAATAAAAATTTAATAATTAATTAAAAAATATAAAAAAACAAATCATCTCCTTCCTCTTTTCATCTTCATCATCCAAAAAAAAAAAAAAAATTTATCATACCGTTTTTATCTTTATCACCGATATACACAACTTTTTTATTTTCCATCACTAAAATCAAACAAAAGTGTTTGAAATTGTTAGGATCTCAGCCAGTGCTTTAATGCCACTGTTAGGATCCTGTATGTGGAAGCAATATACCGCAACTAAAGTAGAGATTTGAGAAAAGTGGAGAAGAACTGGACACACAGTATTTACGTGGTAAAACCCCCAATTAATTTGAGGGAAACATCCACGGGCAAAGATAGAATGACTTTACTAGATCAAAATAATTACAACCTCTCTCTAATAACACTAGGAGAGAACAACCTCACAAGAGGCTTTAGGGAGAAGAGAAGAGACTACATTTTGGGATGTATTACAAATGAAGGGAAGAGGGGTATTTATAGGAAAATTTCGGGTACTGTTCACCGGGTACTGTTCACGCGTACATCACTGTTCACCGTGTGGGACCCACCAGTTGCGCTGTCATTTCACTGTTCACGATGACGTCACTGCTTACGTCCTGTTCACTGTGACGTCATTGCTTACGTCACTGTGTTACTGTAGCACTGGATCAGCCCGATACTATTCATATATCCTTATTCACCCGTACTATTCCTATTGGGTCAGCCCAATACTATTTGGGCTTCTACCCTCCCTTTTGGGCCTGAAAAATTGTCTTCACTATTTTAACATTCTCCCACTTGAAGTCATTTTTCATGGTCCATCCGTCTCTTTCTAATCTTTGCTCATACTCATGCTGCTTACGTTTCTACTAGGCCGAATGAGGATCAACACCATATGAACTTGTCAGTATTGATTGGCTTGGTCGTTGCATCTGCTAGGTTCTCCTCGGTGTGAATCTTTTCGCATATCCACACTTCCGTCTTCCACTACTACTTGAATTCCTACGTGCTTTATCCTGGAATGAAAAGGTCGGAATCCTTGCAATATGCAAGGCACTTTGACTGTCACAAAACAGAGGAATTTTCTCTTGTTTGTGCCCAAGCTCCTCCATTAACCTCTTAATCCAAATTGCTTCTTTACAAGCTTGTGTAGCTGCCATATACTCAGCTTCTATTGTAGATGAAGCCATAACAGTTTGTAATTTGGAAATCCAGCTCACAACTCCTCTTGCACATAACCTGTAGTGGAATTTCTTTCATCGAGATCTCCTGCAAACTCTGACTCTTCATAGCCTCTGACAGTGAATTCTGATCCTTCACAACATAATGCAACATCTGAGGTTCCACTGATGTATCTCAGAATCCTCTTCATACTATTCCAATGCTCTTTACCAAGATCCGCCATGTACCGACTAGCTACTCCCACTACTTGTGCAATGTCCGGTCTTGTACATATCATAGCGAACATTAAACCTCCCACTGCTGATGCATACGGTAATCGAGACATCTCCATCCTTTCTGCTTCATAGCTAGGACTCATACTTGAGGATAACTTGAAATTAACAGGAAGAGGGGTAGAAATTGGCTTACAATCTTTGCATATTGAAGCGGCGCAAGATTTTACTGAGATAGGTCTTCTCGAAAAGCCAAACCTTCCTATTATTTCTGTCTCGTTAAACTTGCATCCCTAGAATCTTGTTTGCTGGTCCTAAATCCTTCATATCAAACTTCCTAGCCAACCGTGCCTTTAATTCTCGGACTCGATCTTTGTTGGGGCCTGCTACCAACATGTCGTCCACGTACAACAGCATTACGATGAAATCACCATCATCACCAAACCTCTTGTCATAAGTACAATGGTCTGCACTAAATCTGTTGTACCCAAGGCTTATAATGAGGAATCAAATCTCTTGTACGAACACCTCGACGCCTGTTTTTAAACCGTACAGAGATTTGGTACACCTGCAAACCAAGTTCTCCTTGCCTTTTTTTTTTCCAGCAAAACCTTCTGGTTTGAGCATATAAATTTCTTCTTCAACTTGTCCATGAAGAAACGCAGTTTTCACATCTAACTGCTCTAAACGTAGATCAAATACAGCACATGTAGCCAGGACTACTCCGACTGTTGTAAGTCAAACCACAGGGGATAATATCTCACTGAAGTCAATACATTCTTTCTGAGCATATCCTTTCACCACCAGTCTTGCACGAAACCGCTCCACTTGATCATTGCTATCTCGTGTGATCTTATAGACCCACTTTTTGCCAATAGCTTTCCTTCCATGTGGTAGTGGTACAAGTTTCCATATCGTGTTCTTATGAGAGCTTTCTTCATGCATTACTGTCATCCACAAGGATACACTTGAGCTATTAATTGCTTCATTGAGAGTTAATGACTCTCCATCCTTTGTTAGAAGACAGTATGCAACATTGCCCTTTGTAACATACTCCGAGTGCCATATCGGTTCTTTCCTCTCTCGAGTCGACCGCCGAAAATCATAGCCTCGGACTCATCTGGTACTTGTGCCTCGTGCACTGATGCTGCTTCAGAAGAATCTGAATCTTCTTTTTCTAAATTTTCCTCCTGAACTATTGTAGTATCTGAATTTCCTTTTGAAGTGCCATCGCCTTCTTCCTTCTGTATTTGATTTTCTACAAAGATAACATCCATGCTGACTATGACTTTGTGGGCAGTGGGGTCCCACAAGCGATACCCCTTTACTCCGTCAGCATATCCTTAGAAACACTTGATCCTCTTTTATGAATCAAGTTCCACCCGCGCTTTAAAGGCTTTAAACACTGCACACATATCTGACTTTCTCTTGATCGGGTACACCCAGCATCTCCTGGAGTAATCAGTAATGAAGGTCACCATGTACCTTGCTCCTCCTAGGGATATATCCGGTGATTCCCAGACATCAGAATGAATCAAGTCTAGAATGCATTATTTTCTAGCAGTACTACTGCTGAACTTCAATTTATACTGCTTACTTGTAACACAATGCTCACAGAATGATGGATTTACTGATTTGAGCCCAAGAAGCAAATTTCTATAGGAGAGAATCTTCAAACCTCGTTCCGATATATGGCTTTGTTTGCGATGCCACAATATCGTTGACTCTTCTCCATGGTTAGTTGACACATTACATGAATCTGCTTCTTGTAGTGTTTCCTCTTTAAGCATGTATAGATTTGCAGCGATCTTCTATGCCTTCATCATTGCAAGCGCGCTTTTGACAATTTCCAAGATCCCATTTTCTACATAGGTCTTGCATCCAAGATCTAATTGTCCCAAAGACAATTGATTCTTCGTCAGGCCATTCATCTGTCGTACCTCCTGAGTGGTGCGAACCGTACCATCGAGCATTTTTATCTTGATGGTACCAATACCAGCGATCTCCTAGGCATGATCATTATCCACAGATCCTCCAAGATAGGTTCATATTTGTGGAACCATTCTCTTCAAGAGGTCATGTGCCAGGTGGCAGCTGAATGTAGACGCCAGACATCAGCAAACCGTTCTCTGCCTTCACTAACAATAGTGTCCTCACTGTGTAAAACTTCACCATCATCTGAGGTGCTACACCCTTGAAAGCTTGATAACTCTGGAGCTCCGTTATCCCACTCTTCTTCTTGTGCCAACACTCTAATATGGCATGCCCGCTTTGCCACAATTATAGCATTTGATACTCTTCTTACTTCTTAATTTTGACCTACCATGATTACGACTCCCACTGGGGCCATGTTCCGTTGATCTTCCTCTCATCATCGTTAATGCTTCTGCCTATTGTGGACTTGTGAATCTGTCTTCCTTGTTTTTGCGCCTGCTCCCTTTATCTAATACAGCGGCTGCAATATCATTAAAGACTAGATGCTCCACAATACTTGATGATGAGTTGATCATACAAATCTGGTAGACTCTGAAGTAGAAATTTCGCACGCTCATTTTCAAGGTGTTGATGTGGTCAGTCATCGTCGAAGATTCTACCATTCGAAGAGTATAGAGTCTCCTTTTTCAAGAAGATTTTGTTGTGTAGTGACTTGGCCTCATATTACTTTGTCAGAGTATCCCATGTCTCCTTTACCGTCTTCTTCTCTGCCATACTTGATAGTACTTCATCAGCAAGTGCCAAATGCAGATTGGCAGCTGCATTACCTCCCATCATCAATAATCTCTTTTGGTCTGCCTCCAATTGTTGTCCGGCAATTGTCTTTCATTAGTATTGCCCTCATTTTCCTCTTCTTCCACAACGTGAAATTGCTTCCGTCGAACTTCTCAATCTTGAACTTTGTTGCCATCATGTTGATGATGATCTGCTTCTCACTTGGACCGATTCACACTATATCACCGTATAGTACCCGTATACTGGAATAGTGACCGTAGTTATGAACAGTGCACCAGGTAAGTTCCCAGGAAAGAGAGGTGGGTCACAACGGACACTCTTAAGTACCAAGTCTTTCCTTAGCCAGAACCTATCCTAGACATGCACTTTCCATACCACCACACTTATTTCCAGCCACGACGAATCTACCGGAAGCTCCTTAGTCAGTAGACTCGAGAACAATTCTTTTCTGATGTGGAAGATCAGCCAATGCTGCAACCACAGAGCATACTAAGAATTTCCTGGAGAATCTGACACCTTAGCAACTCGGAATACAACCTGAGGCTCTGATACCACTGTTAGGATCTCAGCCAGTGCTTTAATGCCACTGTTAGGATCTTGTATGTGGAAGCAATATACCGCAACTAAAGTAGAGATTTGAGAAAAGTGGAGAAGAACTGGACACACAGTATTTACGTGGTAAAACCCCCAATTAATTTGAGGGAAATATCCACGGGCAAAGATAGAATGACTTTACTAGACCAAAATAATTACAACCTCTCTCTAATAACACTAGGAGAGAACAACCTCACAAGAGGCTTTAGGGAGAAAAGAAGAGACTACATTTTGGGATAGTTTACAAATGAAGGGAAGAGGGGTATTTATAGGAAAATTTCGGGTACTGTTCACCGGGTACTGTTCACGCGTACATCACTGTTCACCGTGTGGGACCCACCAGTTGCGCTGTCATTTCACTGTTCACGATGACGTCACTGCTTACGTCCTGTTCACTGTGACGTCATTGCTTACGTCACTGTGTTACTGTAGCACTGGATCAGCCCGATACTATTCATATATCCTTATTCACCCGTACTATTCCTATTGGGTCAGCCCAATACTATTTGGGCTTCTACCCTCCCTTTTGGGCCTGAAAAATTGTCTTCACTATTTTAACATTCTCCCACTTGAAGTCATTTTTCATGGTCCATCCGTCTCTTTCTAATCTTTGCTCATACTCATGCTGCTTACGTTTCTACTAGGCCGAATGAGGATCAACACCATATGAACTTGTCAGTATTGATTGGCTTGGTCGTTGCATCTGCTAGGTTCTCCTCGGTGTGAATCTTTTCGCATATCCACACTTCCGTCTTCCACTACTACTTGAATTCCTACGTGCTTTATCCTGGAATGAAAAGGTCGGAATCCTTGCAATATGCAAGGCACTTTGACTGTCACAAAACAGATGAATTTTCTCTTGTTTGTGCCCAAGCTCCTCCATTAACCTCTTAATCCAAATTGCTTCTTTACAAGCTTATGTAGCTGCCATATACTCAGCTTCTATTGTAGATGAAGCCATAACAGTTTGTAATTTGGAAATCCAGCTCACAACTCCTCTTGCACATAACCTGTAGTGGAATTTCTTTCATCGAGATCTCCTGCAAACTCTGACTCTTCATAGCCTCTGACAGTGAATTCTGATCCTTCACAACATAATGCAACATCTGAGGTTCCACTGATGTATCTCAGAATCCTCTTCATACTATTCCAATGCTCTTTACCAAGATCCGCCATGTACCGACTAGCTACTCCCACTGCTTGTGCAATGTCCGGTCTTGTACATATCATAGCGAACATTAAACCTCCCACTGCTGATGCATACGGTAATCGAGACATCTCCATCCTTTCTGCTTCATAGCTAGGACTCATACTTGAGGATAACTTGAAATTAACAGGAAGAGGGGTAGAAATTGGCTTACAATCTTTGCATATTGAAGCGGCGCAAGATTTTACTGAGATAGGTCTTCTCGAAAAGCCAAACCTTCCTATTATTTCTGTCTCGTTAAACTTGCATCCCTAGAATCTTGTTTGCTGGTCCTAAATCCTTCATATCAAACTTCCTAGCCAACCGTGCCTTTAATTCTCGGACTCGATCTTTGTTGGGGCCTGCTACCAACATGTCGTCCACGTACAACAGCATTACGATGAAATCACCATCATCACCAAACCTCTTGTCATAAGTACAATGGTCTGCACTAAATCTGTTGTACCCAAGGCTTATAATGAGGAATCAAATCTCTTGTACGAACACCTCGACGCCTGTTTTTAAACCGTACAGAGATTTGGTACACCTGCAAACCAAGTTCTCCTTGCCTTTTTTTTTTTTTCAGCAAAACCTTCTGGTTTGAGCATATAAATTTCTTCTTCAACTTGTCCATGAAGAAACGCAGTTTTCACATCTAACTGCTCTAAACGTAGATCAAATACAGCACACATAGCCAGGACTACTCCGACTGTTGTAAGTCAAACCACAGGGGATAATATCTCACTGAAGTCAATACATTCTTTCTGAGCATATCCTTTCACCACCAGTCTTGCACGAAACCGCTCCACTTGATCATTACTATCTCGTGTGATCTTATAGACCCACTTTTTGCCAATAGCTTTCCTTCCATGTGGTAGTGGTACAAGTTTCCATGTACCTTGCTCTTATGAGAGCTTTCTTCATGCATTACTGTCATCCACAAGGATACACTTGAGCTATTAATTGCTTCATTGAGAGTTAATGACTCTCCATCCTTTGTCAGAAGACAATATGCAACATTGCCCTTTGTAACATACTCCGAGTGCCATACCGGTTCTTTCCTCTCTCGAGTTGACCGCCAAAAATCATAGTCTCGGACTCATCTGGTACTTGTGCCTCGTGCGCTGATGTTGCTTCAGAAGAATCTGAATCTTCTTTTTCTGAATTTTCCTCCTGAACTATTGTAGTCTCTGAATTTCCTTTTGAAGTGCCATCGCCTTCTTCCTTCTGTATTTGATTTTCTACAAAGATAACATCCATGCTGACTATGACTTTGTGGGCAGTGGGGTCCCACAAGCGATACCCCTTTACTCCGTCAGCATATCCTTAGAAACACTTGATCCTTTTTTTTTATGAATCAAGTTCCACCCGCGCTTTAAAGGCTTTAAACACTGCACACATATCTGACTTTCTCTTCATCGGGTACACCCAGCATCTCTTGGAGTAATCAGTAATGAAGGTCACCATGTACCTTGCTCCTCCTAGGGATATATCCGGTGATTCCCAGACATCAGAATGAATCAAGTCTAGAATGCATTATCTTCTAGCAGTACTACTGCTGAACTTCAATTTATACTGCTTACTTGTAACACAATGCTCACAGAATGATGGATTTACTGATTTGAGCCCAAGAAGCAAATTTCTATAGGAGAGAATCTTCAAACCTCGTTCCGATATATGGCTTTGTTTGCGATGCCACAATATCGTTGACTCTTCTCCATGGTTAGTTGACACATTACATGAATCTGCTTCTTGTAGTGTTTCCTCTTTAAGCATGTATAGATTTGCAGCGATCTTCTATGCCTTCATCATTGCAAGCGCGCTTTTGACAATTTCCAAGATCCCATTTTCTACATAGGTCTTGCATCCAAGATCTAATTGTCCCAAAGACAATTGATTCTTCGTCAGGCCATTCATCTGTCGTACCTCCTGAGTGGTGCGAACCGTACCATCGAGCATTTTTATCTTGATGGTACCAATACCAGCGATCTCCTAGGCATGATCATTATCCACAGATCCTCCAAGATAGGTTCATATTTGTGGAACCATTCTCTTCAAGAGGTCATGTGCCAGGTGGCAGCTGAATGTAGACGCCAGACATCAGCAAACCGTTCTCTGCCTTCACTAACAATAGTGTCCTCACTGTGTAAAACTTCACCATCATCTGAGGTGCTACACCCTTGAAAGCTTGATAACTCTGGAGCTCCGTTATCCCACTCTTCTTCTTGTGCCAACACTCTAATATGGCATGCCCGCTTTGCCACAATTATAGCATTTGATACTCTTCTTACTTCTTAATTTTGACCTACCATGATTACGACTCCCACTGGGGCCATGTTCCGTTGATCTTCCTCTCATCATCGTTAATGCTTCTGCCTATTGTGGACTTGTGAATCTGTCTTCCTTGTTTTTGCGCCTGCTCCCTTTATCTAATACAGCGGCTGCAATATCATTAAAGACTAGATGCTCCACAATACTTGATGATGAGTTGATCATACAAATCTGGTAGACTCTGAAGTAGAAATTTCGCACGCTCATTTTCAAGGTGTTGATGTGGTCAGTCATCGTCGAAGATTCTACCATTCGAAGAGTATAGAGTCTCCTTTTTCAAGAAGATTTTGTTGTGTAGTGACTTGGCCTCATATTACTTTGTCAGAGTATCCCATGTCTCCTTTACCGTCTTCTTCTCTGCCATACTTGATAGTACTTCATCAGCAAGTGCCAAATGCAGATTGGCAGCTGCATTACCTCCCATCATCAATAATCTCTTTTGGTCTGCCTCCAATTGTTGTCCGGCAATTGTCTTTCATTAGTATTGCCCTCATTTTCCTCTTCTTCCACAACGTGAAATTGCTTCCGTCGAACTTCTCAATCTTGAACTTTGTTGCCATCATGTTGATGATGATCTGCTTCTCACTTGGACCGATTCACACTATATCACCGTATAGTACCCGTATACTGGAATAGTGACCGTAGTTATGAACAGTGCACCAGGTAAGTTCCCAGGAAAGAGAGGTGGGTCACAACGGACACTCTTAAGTACCAAGTCTTTCCTTAGCCAGAACCTATCCTAGACATGCACTTTCCATACCACCACACTTATTTCCAGCCACGACGAATCTACCGGAAGCTCCTTAGTCAGTAGACTCGAGAACAATTCTTTTCTGATGTGGAAGATCAGCCAATGCTGCAACCACAGAGCATACTAAGAATTTCCTGGAGAATCTGACACCTTAGCAACTCGGAATACAACCTGAGGCTCTGATACCACTGTTAGGATCTCAGCCAGTGCTTTAATGCCACTGTTAGGATCTTGTATGTGGAAGCAATATACCGCAACTAAAGTAGAGATTTGAGAAAAGTGGAGAAGAACTGGACACACAGTATTTACGTGGTAAAACCCCCAATTAATTTGAGGGAAATATCCACGGGCAAAGATAGAATGACTTTACTAGACCAAAATAATTACAACCTCTCTCTAATAACACTAGGAGAGAACAACCTCACAAGAGGCTTTAGGGAGAAAAGAAGAGACTACATTTTGGGATGTATTACAAATGAAGGGAAGGGGGGTATTTATAGGAAAATTTCGGGTACTGTTCACCGGGTACTGTTCACGCGTACATCACTGTTCACCGTGTGGGACCCACCAGTTGCGCTGTCATTTCACTGTTCACGATGACGTCACTGCTTACGTCCTGTTCACTGTGACGTCATTGCTTACGTCACTGTGTTACTGTAGCACTGGATCAGCCCGATACTATTCATATATCCTTATTCACCCGTACTATTCCTATTGGGTCAGCCCAATACTATTTGGGCTTCTACCCTCCCTTTTGGGCCTGAAAAATTGTCTTCACTATTTTAACAGAAATCAACCAGATTTCATGATCAAATAAAAAAAATCATCTTGAAAAAAAAAAAAAAAACCCAGTACCTGTATAAAGAGGATCATCTGATTGAAAGTCCTCTGTTTTGCTCTTGATGTTGAACCACTTCCTGACCATTTTTTTGGACCGTAAGAGCTTCACAAAATAAAAGACAAAAAACCAAGAGAGAGAGAACACAAAAAAAAAAAAAAAAATACCTTGCTTTTCTTAGAGTTAACATCTCTCATGGTTTCACTTCTACTTCATATACAGTCTCTAAATTTCCAGCTTTTTTTTTCTTGCTTAGAATCAGTAGAAGTGTCTAAATTTCAAGAGGATTCTCATTCGTCTTTAAGATTCTGGGCATATGCTTGTTCTATTTCTTCTAGCTAGTACTGTTTATGTTGTATGAAAAAAAAAAAAAAAAAAACAAAGAGGAGGCAAAATACAGAGAAAATAAGAGCTCGAATTGGGGACTTGAATATGCTTTTTATGATGAATATTTTGTTTTTATTTTTTATTTTTTGTTTAATTTTAGTGATGGAAAATGAAGTTGCAGTGTTTATTAGTGATAAATATAAAGATGAGTGTAGTGATTAAAAATAGCCCTAAAAATTTAGATTCTGGCCCAAAATAAATAAAGTGCAATCCAATTTATTAAGCAAAACCCAAAAGCAGGCCCAATTTTTGGGCCCATCAGTTGCATGCATATGCACTAAGTCAGCTTTGACCAATTTTGGATCAGAATCCACGATGACTCAACTAACTCGAGATATAAGAGATTCCTAATATCTCGGAACACGATCCTTTCGAATGCCTTCAACGGTCACTACCAATACCCTATAAATATTAACCCAAGCTTCATAAGTTGGGGTTAGACGCATTACACAAAAGAGCTGTCACTATACTCAATACGATCTAGCTATCCATCGACATTGTCGACCCCAAGTCCTTAGTACTACGCTCGACAGTCTTGACAATCAGTACCTTCTAGTATTGAACTCACGACCCGTCGATAAGTACACTATGCTCGACTTATCCACAATTACGCTCGACATTCAGACTATTCCAGGTAGTACTTTTTTATTGTCATTTTCTTTCACTTGGATTCATCTCCTAACTTGGGCGTCGCAGACTATTTGGCTGGCACCACCCCTATGTCCTGAGAGTTCGACCATGTTGGTCTTATTTTGTAGGTTGTAGGCTTCATCTCAACCCGATCGTAGGTCCATGATTCTACCAGTAAATCACAACATCTACAATGGGTATGACAATTTTTTCTTAGGATGATGAAGATGAAAAGATGAAGGAGATAATGAAGATAAAGATGATTTAATTTTTTATTTTTTTAATTAATTGTTTAATTTTTATTAATTTAAATATTGACAGGGCTGACGTGATGAATATGAGTGGATAAATTATTTTTCTTTTTTATTTATTAATAGCATTAAATAGAAAGACGATTTTGCCCCTCTAGTTACTACCTGTAGTCAATGGTTGATCATCATTAATTAACAGATTAAAAGGAATATCAGTGTTATTTTTATATTCTCACCGTTTTTTGTACAATTATGTCTATAATAATGGGAATTAGTGCAATTTACATTTTAAATATTGTATAACTTATATTCTATCAAATTTATGTGTATGTATATTAATATTTAGTTCTACTGTATATTTAATTTTAATTATATATAAAAATTATTTAATTAGTAAATTAAATATTTTAATAAACCGGTGATTTTTTTTTTTATATTTTTATTCCGAAATGTTGCCACGAGACACTTTTTTCATATTTTTCAATTTGAAAAATGAAAAAACGCCCCCTAAGAAACATAAATGTAAATGAAGCATATGATGATTTTTTCTTTTTGGCCCGGATGATTTTTGTAAAAACCGTACGATCATTTCATCTTTAGCACATGATTGCACAATGTATCCGAAAGGCAAAATAATGCATGGTAGGATCAAGAGAATAAGAGGGCGTGGCAGCATTTGGTTGGTGAAGTAGATTCCACCTTGAGAAGCAGCTGAATCCAATCACCTTCTTTTTGGCCGACGCCAACACCACGTCACTTATCCCACTACTTTAAAACACATCAAGCTTTTGTCTGCACTCAATCTCAGTAGGATTTCCACGTGTTATCTCTCTGTTGGTTGCAACAAAACAAAGTAAAAATCCCTTCTCAATCTTCCAACCAATAATATCATGCCACTTTCACTGCAAGTCTGCAAACCCACACTCAAGCACTCTTAAACGCCATGGCAGTCCCACGTAATTACGACAAAGTGTAAGGTTTGTTTTATCCCTGAAATTATCTAAACCAGATAGTTTCCTGCTTATTTTAATATTTTAATAATTAAAAAAATAAAAAAGAGGAGAGATGAGTTGAGTTAAATTGAGTTGTGTTGTGTGCGCTCGTGTCAACGGACGCCAAACAGAATTCAAATACAGTCGAATTTTTATGTTTTTAGAGAGAGAGTGTGTTTAATTCACTATTTCAATAATTTGTGAGTTGTAGTTGTGTATAAGTACAAGTCCTTCCCTCCAATCATTTCCTCTGTTCTCTCAACTCTCAAGCATATTTTCTTTTTATTTCCTCTCCATTTTTTTTTAATTTTTTATTCAGTGTCTAGTTTCCCGGCGAGAGAGGAGGAAGTAGAAGAGTATAAGAAAGAAATTTCTCTCCTTCTACGGAACTATTACTCTGTTCCTCTATCTGTTTTTCCATATAAATAATATTATCTTGATAAAAAAAAAAAAAAAAACTCTGTTTGGAATTTGCCCAACACCCATCTTCAATGGGGTATCTTTGACACCACTCTCCTTTCATTTCTTCTTCTCTTCTTCTTTAAAGGTACTTTCCTTTTCAATTCTTTCATTCATATGTTGTGATCAGTTGGTTGTCGTTTATTAACTAACTGTTGTTGAAATAGTTGATTGATGTTGAGAGTAATTGGTAGGTGTTTATGGGTATATGATGAATGTTTTATGTGCCTAATTTTACTATTTTCGAGTTTGGAGTTTTGTTGACTTGCTGTTCAGTTAACTTTTCTTTTTTTGTTAGCTGAGTTAGTGTTTTGTCTAATTATGGTATTATTATGTTTGATTTGATTGTATCCAACATTTTATTTTGAAGATATTGCTTTGACACTTCACGCGGTGTTGACTTTGTACCAATCGTTTCCAGTTTTCTTTGATTTCGATATTGTCATTATTTTTGCTATGATTATCAGTTTATTGGAGTTTGTAATTTAAAACCTGTTCAGCTGTCTGCCTGATCTTCAGCATTTGCATGCTCTAGGCTTGTACTGAGGAAGGAGTGAAAAATGCACCTTTTACCTAGGAACAAAAATGTGATCAAGAGAATATTGTTGCATACTTGATAAACTACCTTAGATTCAAAGGAATGGAACAGATGGAGCTTAGTTTCCTCCTAAACAGGATGATTTAGTTCATGATTTATGGGATTAGATACCTGCACATGAGGTATGGAAAAAAAATAAATTAAAATTTTAGAAACATTCTTATGATGAATATCATTAGAACTAAAATGGAAAAATAAAGAAAACTAGTAGCGACTGATTGCATCGCCTTCAGCTTATTGAAGTATTATTGCATGCATTTGAATTCAGTTAATTTATGAAGTTTTAATATATTTTTTGTCATTCATTTCTTTTCTTAGTACTGTTTAGCTTGTAATCTTCAGGACTTATTCACTTATATTTGTGTTTGTTTTTCAAAAAAGTTTTATTACTATAAAAATTTGAGAGCTTAATTTCCAGGTTTCTTTTGCTCACATTTTATTGTAGAAACTAGAAAGTGATTAAATGGAGCAACATTTGAAAGATTCAATATCAGCTCGTTCTGAAGGTGCCTTCTCTTTTTCTCTCCATCTGATTAACGATAAGATATAAAAATTTAACCATATGTTATCTGAGTAGTTGCTTATAACATTACCTGATCAGTCATTCTTATTTGTTTTGTAGGCTCGTCTAATATTCCATTATTGACTATTCCTAGAAAAGTGGGAAGTGGTGTTTGGGGGATCCAACTTGGAACAGATGCATATCACGCATCGAGTGATGCAAGCTTGTTTTCCAGCTCACTGCCTGTACTTCCTCATGAGAAGTGTATGTGTGACCTCTTCTTACGATATATAATAGATTTTTATTATTTAAAATCATTTAAGAGGCCTTCTTTTGCCAAAATGCAGTGAACTTTGCTGATTCAAAGCATCATGGTCGATCAGCTGATGATAGCACACCAAATTTAGATAAAATTGACCTAGAAAATGAAGAAAAGGATCCACTCGAAGGTGTTGAACTGAATGCAATTGGAAGCTTGCTTCCTGACGATGAAGATGAGCTTCTTGCTGGCGTAACAGACGATTTTGACCTAAGTGGGTTGCCTAGTCAACTGGAGGATTTAGAAGACTATGATCTGTTTGGCAGTGGAGGGGGGATGGAGTTGGATTTTGAATCCCAAGAAAGCCTTAATATCGGGATGTCAAAGCTTAACATATCCGATGGGGTTGCTGGAAATGGATTTGGTCAATATCCTCTGTCAAATGGTGCGGGGGCAGTGGCTGGGGAACACCCGTATGGGGAGCATCCTTCAAGAACACTGTTTGTCCGAAATATCAATAGTAATGTTGAGGATTCTGAATTGAGATCTCTCTTTGAGGTACTTCATGTTAGTCTGATATCATTTTTTTAACCATGTCTGTTTCTGCATTAATTGTTTGTTTGCAACTTGTTTTTATTTCATATCCTTGTTAATAATGCTATCTGTTTTTAATACTTTTGCGTTGATAACTTTTCTAGGGTCATTGAGTTGACATTGTGCTGTTTGTCAAGACGAGTTTTGTTAGAATGCAATTATTATTGGCCTTTTAGGCGGCAGATGATTAAGTGACTGGTGTTTACTGACTGCTTTTTTCCCATTAAAATTGTCACTGAAAAATTAGGTTCCTCAGGTTCATCTATAAAATACAACCTATCCAATTAGTAAATCTAGAAAAATTACAGATCTCCGGGATTTGTTCTTAGGCAAATTTATTAATTTTTCTGGGTTAAATGGATGGGATTGTAAGCAATACTGAGGATTTTTTTTTTCTTTTCTCTGGGCTTGGGTGATGTTTTCTTTTTATTTATTTTTTCTTGCACCAGACCTTATCATCTCGTTCCTTTAACTGTTTAACTTTCCTAATATGTATACATGATGACATTTTATTTGTTTTTATCTTGCACAGAGCCCTTCTGCTTAGTAATATTAGCCAAATAAAAATAGGTAGATTGGAGTACACTCGCAATTCGTGACTAACAAATAGAAATATATGCGATCGTAACCTGCCTAACCAACTTTACATGTTTTCAGTCTCTTCTAATATTTTTTTAGAGGTCCTTTTAAGGTGTTGGTATAATCTTGTGCCTAATAGATTTTAAGTCATTAGTGTTCGCCAATCAGGACATCTTGGTTGTGAAATCCTGGCATTGTTTTCATTTCTTTCCATTTAACTAATCCTTAGAAGAATGAGAAAATTTTTCAAGGGAGGCTGTTTCCTTCCAGAATGGAGTTTGACATTGAAATTTTTTGGATCCTCCTTGACTATGTTTGATATCTGAAAAATAAACTTGTTGACATGGGTTTGGAGTTACTGTGCTCATCTTTAAATCTAATGTAGAAGAGCAAATTAACTGTGAACGAAAACATATCAGAGGTAAAATAGAAAGGTTATCTATATATTGGTCCCGGAAATTATCTTATAGATAAGTTATAGTAAGGATCATAAAGTGGGGAGAGAAATTATAATTACAGATGACATGCTACCTTATGGATTTGAATAAGATGTTATCTTCAATGTAATTGAATCCTCTTCTATTCTGTTTGTCTCAGAATTGTGGTTTTGATGTGTCAATGGTGTGTTGAATTTACATCTTGTTTCCATATGCATTGTGGGTTGGATTTACATATTTTTTTCTTATGCTTTGGAATTATTAATAAGTTCAAAGCATTTTGGGAAACTATTTCTGGTTTTGGATATAAGAGGGTTTGTGATTGTGGTTTGGCAATATTGTGCGATATGTTCTACCACTTATGTGATGATTTTTTAAACTTCAGTTGCTAGTGCCACTGCTTTGTTGAATGTGTGTGCTTTCTGTGTAGCAATATGGTGATATCAGAACTTTATACACTGCATGCAAGCATAGAGGTTTTGTGATGATATCATACTATGACATCCGAGCTGCTCGGACTGCAATGCGTGCTTTACAGAATAAGCCCTTAAGACGACGGAAACTGGATATTCATTTTTCAATTCCCAAGGTTTGAATCAGCCTATCTTTTCACACGATTCAGTTTGGATTGTTGATTCCGTCAATATCTTATTCATGCATTGTTTTCTTTGCTAAATTTCAGGATAATCCGTCAGAAAAGGATATAAATCAAGGGACTCTTGTAGTGTTTAATTTGGATGCTTCAGTATCAAATGATGACCTTCGTCAAATTTTTGGGGCTTATGGAGAGGTCAAAGAGGTACATGCTTAATAGATATCCTCTATATTTTTTTCTTTTTGGGGTGGGGGGTTGTCAATTTTCAAATTACACTCTGCTTACTATGCTCATTTACATGAGATATAAGTTTCTGTTATCTAATGCAGATCAGGGAAACACCACACAAGCGACATCATAAATTCATAGAGTTTTATGATGTTAGAGCTGCAGAAGTAGCACTTAGAGCATTGAACAGGAGTGACATAGCTGGGAAACGCATAAAGCTAGAACCTAGCCGCCCTGGTGGAGCACGTCGCAAGTAAGTTTTGGCCTGCTAATTAAAACGTTGGTGTTACAGCGCTAACATTCCAGAACCCATACCTTTCCAGTTTGGATTTTTGCATTATCTAAATAGTTATAACAAAGGTTACAGAAGAAACATTTTGTGGGTCGCACAGAGGTGTTGATTGAATGATTAAGAAAGTTTCTAGTTTATTCTATAGCAGATATCTTGGGTTCCACAGTTGCCCTCCTCAAAAGGAGTGCCAAGGCCTACACTTAGTAAACAACAATATAGTAGTAGCTTGCGGTACAGTGTTTGTAGTCGTCTAAGCTTTCTTTAGACACTGATAGCGTCCTGAATTGTCATTGACTTTTCTATATTATCAAACAGTGAGGAATTGTCTCCTAAACGTTTTTCTGACACCAGTCACGGCTGCCATCATAAGAATTTCAGTTTGTTCAGCAAGTAAACTAGAGATATGATCCTTCTGTCCACAGTTTTTCCAATATACCAAACATCAAGACTATATGATATATAGGCCTTTCTAACTTGAAAGAACACAAATTAGTAGGGACTTCTTAACTAAATAAATGCAATGATATAGGTGGATTGCAAGTTAGGATCTATAATAGAAGGGAAAAGGAAGTTTATTTGGTGCATCACTTTTTTGGAACTGTAGTTCTTTCGATCTTTTCCAAAACTTTTTTCTGGTTACTATATAACATGATAATGAGTTTCTTTATAATGAAGTTCCTGGCTCCTGTTTCCTGCGGTGTCTGAATCCTGTTGTTATAATCAGTGAATATTAAGTTTGTATATGGAGATATTATCTTTCTTGAATCCTGCTTTGTTGAATTTCTTGTAAAAAACGAAATGAATAATTTTGAGGTACCTTTTATTTCAGCTTGATGCAGCTTCTAAGTCAAGAGCTGGACCAAGATGAAACCCGAGGATTTCGGCATCAAGTGGGTTCACCGGTGACCAACTCTCCCCCTGGTAAACAGCCCAGAACTTTGAGTTCTGATTTGTCAACTACCTGTAAGCTTAATTTTATTAGTTCCTTATGGAAATGCATTCCGATTATTAGCTGAGTCAGTGGCACATTCATGACAGGTAACTGGGCACAATTTGGTAGCCCGGTAGAACATAATCCCTTGCATGGTTTTAGTATGTCCCCAGGTCTGGGAACACTCAATCCTATTAACAGTAACCATTTGCTTGGCTTGGCTTCAATTCTTCCACCTCATTTGTCTAACTCAGGGAAGATTGCTCCAATTGGTAAGGACCAAACAAGGGCTAATCATGCAAACCAGATATATACTAACAACACATCTCTGCAAGGAGCAGCCTATCAGCATTCTCAATCCTTTCCTGAACAGAACTTAAGTGCAAGTCCAGGAAGCATATCTTCTTTTGGTGAATCAAATTCAAATTCTTCTGCTGTTGGAACTTTATCAGGTCCCCAGTTCTTATGGGGAAGTCCCACTCCTTACTCCGAGCATTCCAGTTCATCTGCTTGGCCAACATCCTCTGTGGGGCACCCATTTTCTTCCAGTGGACAGGGACGGGGCTTTCCGTACGCTAGTCGACATGGATCTGTTATTGGTTCACATCATCACCATCATGTGGGATCTGCCCCTTCTGGTGTTAACCTTGATAGGCATTTCGGCTTCTTCCCAGAGTCACCAGAAACATCCTTCATGAGCACAGTTGGATTTGGCGGTATGGGCCTAAATCGCAACAATGGAAGTTATATGATGAATGTTGGCGGTCGTGCTGGAGTTGGCCTTCAAGGAAATGTGACTGAAAATGGTTCACCTAGTTTTCGGATGATGTCATTGCCAAGGCCTGTTCCTATGTTCCTTGGAAATGGTTCTTTCCCAGGACAAGGTACTTCCAGCTGTGAGGGATTTACTGAACGTGGTCGTACTAGGCGAGTTGAGGGTAGTGGGAGCCAGATTGATAGCAAGAAGCAGTATCAGCTTGATTTGGATAAAATTATTGGCGGGGAAGATACTAGGACTACTTTAATGATAAAAAATATCCCTAATAAGTAAGACAATCTATGAGTATGCTTATCCTATTGTTATTCTTTAGGTTTCTGACTAAGATGGCTAATTGCTTATTAATTTCTACTTCTTTGTCTTCCTTTAAGGTATACTTCAAAGATGCTGCTGGCTGCTATTGATGAGAATCACCATAATACTTATGATTTTCTCTACTTGCCAATTGATTTCAAGGTAATTTAAATTTTGGGGAATTTCTTAATCACTGCTCTACATTTTATTCGCTTGAATTACCGTGATGATAAAAAGACATCTTTTTTGCAGAATAAGTGCAATGTGGGTTATGCCTTCATCAATATGGTCTCTCCTTCACACATTATTTCCTTCTACGAGGTTCAATATCTGGCCCCTTCCTCACTATTTTTAAATTATATGTGTGACTGTAATCCATATCTTCTTATACATTAATTATAAGGTAAAATATAAATAATGGGCTGAGTAAGGCTGTATGTGATGGCTGATGCCCCTGTTGTGGAGCTAATAGAGGAGCAACAGTGGGCTGGGTAGGGGTTTTATGTGATGGCTGATGCTCCTGTTGTGAAGCTGAAGAAGCAACGGTAGGCTGAGAAAGGATACACCCACAGTAGCAGAATTAAGCTGTGTGTGCTGGGTGGGGGTGCTTGGCACAAACTCGGAACGTACATACTTCCCACGAGCACGCGGTTCCATATACAAGATCCTTGTCCTATATTCCAGAGAAGCCTCTTCGTATGGTGAGATGGCATATTTCTGGCTCAGAGTCCATGGTCGTAGTGTATGAGTTGGAATCTGTGGATCCCGTGCTAGAGTCCAAATCTACTGTATCCCAGAACATAGTTATCACAGACTTGTAATCCATTGGAGGTGAGTCCAAACTGATAGAACCCGTGATAAGAGTCTGAATCTATTGTATTAGTTGTATTTTGGTATATACTTCCTCTCTATTGCACAAACACAAATTTAATTAAATAATTAAAAACAATCTCTATTTTTTAAAACTGAACTAGAGCTTTAAAACACAGATAGTGCACCATATCAACACATCAAAATTCTAATAATGCCATGGGAGAATTCCTTTGACATTACACAGGCATTTAGATGGAACATCAATCATGTTATAACAAATCTACATATTCACTGTTTGGATTGTAAATTCTCATACAATACTCAAATTTAGCCTAAAACAAATACCCACTAAAAATTAAAGTTTTCAAATATTTAACCAAAATTCTTCCCCAATGTCAACCAAAACGATGATAAAATCTTAATTTGTATTTTTGAGATAAAGAGGAATTATGTATCAAAATACAACTACTATAATTGATTCAGACTCTACCACGGGTTCCATGGGTTTGGACTCACCTAGCACCCCAATGGATTACAAGTTTGTGATAACTATCTACCAATATGCAGTAGATTCGGACCCTAGCACAGGATCGCAAGTTCCAACTCATCCAGTACAGGCATAGACTATGAGCTAGAAATATGCAGCTCATCTTTGGAAGAGGCTTTTCTGCAATATAGAACAAGGATCTTTTATTTGGAACCTTGTGCTTGTGGGAAGCATGCATGTTTTGAGTCTGAGCCAAGCTCCCCCACTCGGCGCACAAAATGATGAAGCTTAATTCTGCTACTCTTGGTGTTATCTTTGCTCAGCCTGCTGTTGCTTCTTCAGCTCCACAACAGGGGCATTTCACAGACAGCCTCTCAGCCTACTGTTGCCCTACTTAGCCCACTGTTTTTACACAAGTGCAATGTGGTTGTCTCTACACAAAGGTGCAAGTTGTTGCCAATCATTCTTTTCGAGTTTTTGTCCTCTATGAGAATATTGCTTATTTCAAATTATTCAGATTAGGCGCCAAATATGTAATATATATTGCCAATACGAAGACCTTGAAAATCTTCCCAACTGAGGACTGACTTTATGGAAACCTTGTGCAGGCATTTAATGGGAAGAAATGGGAGAAGTTTAATAGCGAGAAAGTCGCATCACTAGCATATGCCCGAATCCAGGGCAAGTCTGCCCTTGTGACACACTTTCAAAATTCAAGCCTGATGAATGAAGATAAGCGATGCCGACCAATTCTCTTCCAGTCCGAGGGCCAAGAGACAGGTGATCAGGTAAAGTTCTTTAGTTCTCTTTTCTTTTCTTGAGATCAAAGCTGTTGGAAATTTATGCTCAGTGAGTTGGAATTTTCCCCTAGTACGTACTTTTCTTGGTGCAGTTTTTCTAATAGAGTATATACAATTTCTATTATCAAGTCCACATATGTTAATTTCTGTTTATTAATTATGTATTTTTTTTATTTTGTCAATATTATTTTATTGCATATTGGTGTGTTGCAATAAATAATAGACTTGAAACAGCTTCTGTTGGATCAGCTCCTAAAGACCTAGACTGATTTATAGCTGCCAAAATTTGGTAGTCTTTTCCAAGAAAGAGAATAGTAGTGAAAACAATGTACTCCAAATTATTCCCAAATATTTCACAGGAAGCTTGTGTAATCTACTTGAGAGAGAGAGAGGGGGTGCGAAGAGAGGCAATAAGAACATTAGAGAGTGTTGGTTGAAGATTATGTGATATTTTCATAGAGACCAGGATATTAGATATTGCTTAAGAATTATGGTGAGGGGGCCACGAAGTTGTATTAGCTAACAGGGTCACACTCTACTTCCTGTATTTATATTAAACCTATAATTGCGAAGTTGTTAACTGGAGTAATTTGAGAACACATTTATTATATTTATTACACTACATATAAATTAGCTGGTTCCATCAGAAGTTAAAAGTCATTTTCTGACTATTTATACTTGTGTGGATCCTCCAGGAACCTTTCTTCTCTAGCAATTTGAACATATTTATTCGTCAGCCGGACGGGTCATATTCTGGGGATTCTTTGGACAGCTTAAAGGGAAATCTGGATGAGATGCCAGACAAGATTTAACACTGCATTTGAGATCTTACTCATGGCCTTAAAGAGATGGTGGCTTGGATGCTGACTTTTTGCATATGTATTTAAGTGTGTAAATTTGGGAGAGAAATCGTGGAACAAGTACATATTATGCTTGCAATTGCATTATGAGCAGTGTCCTCTTTTCAGTCATGGACACTCCATATATTTACTAAAGGAGGCAGACAGCATTTTGTTCATATTTTTAGAGTAACAAATTGTTATTGAACCAGAGGAGAAGAATAAGGTGGAGCACATAGCTCAGAAGTGAAGTCCCTGCAGCCTTGTGCATTGCTCACCAAAGGGTTGATGATCCTTTCCTCTTGAGTTTCACTATTTATCATCCTTTCAGTTTCTAATAGTCCATTTGCAAATATCATCTTATGTTTATAAGAGTAAGGGCTGTGCACAAAATTGTATAGAAAGACAGAATGTTTCCATTGACAATTGTTGTTAAATGTACTGTTATTATGTAGCTAAGAAAATGTGTATTTGATGAGATAATGATTGTACAGATGTTCTGTTCTCCCAATCTTTCCTCTTTTAAGTTACCGTATCAGATCCACTTAAAATGATATCAGGCAAAATACTTTTGGGTGTGAATCAAAGAGAGAACTTACATTTCTCATTATTGATTCCATAAAATCTATGAATTCTCTCCCTTTCCAATCTCCATAATTGATTTGATAGCACAATTTAAATCGCAATCCAAACTAATGCAAATATGCAAAGCATTTGTTGTCTCTTTTGTTAAAAGTAATTATTAGATAACCTTCGCATAGTAGCTAATTGGTATTCCAATTATGCATCGATGATGAAAATCTTTTAAAATTACAGTGCTGATAAAAATTACAGGGTGCTGAAACAATGGTATCAGCATTCTGACTCCGGAAGGCTCATAGGTGGCTAAAGTCCCTTTATAAATGTCTTTCAAATTTGTAAAGCATCCGCGATCGATCCTGCAAGACTTAAAACTTCAAAAGGAGCCTTATTTTCTATGGCCTTGACAGTAAGAGGACAGGAATCAGTGATCCAAAAGTAGTCAAATGCGTTCACCGAGTTAGCTGAAAATCACATCGAAGAGCAATAAGATCATTGAGGTTAAAGAGGATAATATGGATGAGAACATGCAAGTCACTACCATCTTTCTTGTGAGTGAACTGCTCCCAGGAGCCGTTCGGAAACACGCCATGGGTGACGTAAGCGCTCACCTTCGCTGCACCATGAGCTGCCAAAACTTTCTGATACAACAACGAGCAAGGGAGAGGACTATGAAAGGCAATTCTGAGTTTCACAATTGGTACCATAAAGAATGTACAAAAATACCAATTTTTGGACAGACCTCTTGAATTTTGATTCAGATGTTATGTGCTGCTTATTGAAGATACACAGCCATGATACTAATTTGCAAATTCATCCACATGTCAGACATCCATGATACTAACCATCAAACCTAATGCTAAATGCACAAACAAAGCACCTTTTGTCCTTTATTATGACATCTATCACCCGGAGTTTCTTCATGCAGGGTATGATAAGAAACAATCATAGCATAATTTGCACAAGTAGAACTTTTAACAAAAAACCAAGGCCTCATCCTTTTCATAAAACCAATGATTGGCCAACTGTCTTGAACATTAGATCAATGATTTAATTTCAGAATCTTAACCAAATCAAACAGTTACACAGGCTCCATAAACTAGTCTAAATTAAGTTGAATGCGGCATGCATTATTATCCTACATACAATTGCATAACAATGTGATGAAGTCAAAACTTGGGAAAAATGATAACAAGGTGGTAATGTTTTAAGAAACCAATACGCAGAAGTGTAAGATGTGCTCCAAGAATTGCATGGATGAAATATGCTTATTTAAGAAGCTTGAGTCAGAACTCAAAAATTTGAAAGTTAATTTCTGTTTAAACTATGTTGAAAAAAAGAGTGAGTGTATCACAAATGAAATGAATTCATTTACACTCTGCAACGGAAGTTCTCAGAAGAAAGGACAGTACAAAACGTAATGAATACCTGGCACTCAATAAGGGTGCCTCCAGATTGCACCAAATCATCAACAATGACAACATGACAGCCAGTTGGATTTCCCTCCTTGATCCGAACTATCCTCTTATCGCCTTCACGAACCTTTGCACACACCACCTGCCACTCAACAAGATAAATTAACCCAGATGATATGATAAATGGAGAATATATTATTCAAATTCATTCAAGAAAAATTCAAACCAACCATGGGAAAATGATCTAGCTGTTTGTGGAATCGCTTCCAAGCTCCATCATCCGGAAATGCAACAACTATCTGAAATTTAATTGAAGAAAATTATAGGCTTATGCAAATGCCAGTCCTACTTTAATACAAATACTTCAAGGAAATCTATAATAGAACAATAATAGTGACAATAAATGTAACAATGACAATCCCTCAGTGATTATGACAATGATCAACCTCCAAACCATAGAGAAGAACAATATATTTAACAAAATCAAGCTTAGATATTTTGTACTTGAATATACTCACTTTATCAGCATCAGCGAGCTGGTGAAGACGTTGCTTTAACAGAGGAATTCCAGTCTCAAAAAGAGGCAAGACATGGTCTGCAAAATAAAACCTTTCCTGCAAAAGGAAATCTAACAAATTAAGAACCATGCCCTCTTACATACATAAAATATATCCAGTGGTTAAGACAGAAAGCCTTAGGAACATTTAGGCATTCTTTGCGAACTTAAATGTTGTTGGAGATTGATAGGACCCCATTAAAAGTAATTGACTTATACTCAAACAGTTGGTTGATGGAAAACGGAGAAGGATTTAGAGAAATCCCGAAAAGAAGAAGTGGTAAGTTTGAAGTCAAACTCAAAAAGCTGCCAAGCCTTATTGAATTCTATTTCACTCCAAAGTGTTGAAAATCTTGGCATGATTTCCTGTTAAATAAATATATGTGCCATGATTGCATTGTCAAAGCAATACAGCTCAAGCATGGTGGTTAAGAGATTAGATATCTTCCCTAAAACACTCTGTTATGCAGTATTCATAGCTGAAAATATACTAAAACTAAGAAAATTTGGAAAAGAAAAGCAACCAATTAAAAAGATACGAAGAAAATATCACATAAAAGAAGCTAGGGTTTATGGTTTTCATTGTAAGCAACCTGCAAAGCATGTATATCATAGATGACTAAACTAGTTGGGCCACCCCTTGAAATTGGAATATTTGACAATATCCTCGCCATGGTAAACGCAGTTGCTACATCTCCTTCTTCTTCCATTCGCTCGAAGGAGCCAGTTGGAAAGAAAGGCAACACCAATGTAAAAGAAGCAACAAACAGCCGCGGGAGTGCATATATGACAGAAATTTGTTCAAAGACAACTGCTGGGGAGCTGAAAGATGCAAGAAAGGCAACATGTTGACCTCGGATATCATGTGCACTGTTTATGTAGAGGTTTGGCCACCCATCGGCAAAGTTCCTAATACAAGCATAGCATATTTTAGCATTTCTCTATGATACAAAAATACCCATCAACAACATAATTTAAAATAAAATAAAATTTACAAGGTTAGTTCATAAAAATGAATCACCAAGGTAGTACTCAGACAGGAACCACAAGAAGTGGGATGAGTGGCAAAGATTATTTATTTCCAACAAAGAGGTAAAAAATTAAAATCCCCTTTGAGACACCTACATGAAACTATATTTGACAAGTTTCCTGGTGATCGAGGTAGTAGGGTCCACTATAGTCTCCAACATAGAGCCCAGTAAACATTGAACAGTTGGAGAATTTTTGAGTATCCAAAAAGAAAAAGTAGTGTTCAAATTTTGCAGCTCTCCAATGAACAAACCCAGAATTTGAAACTCATAACAGCTTGAAGTTAAAAATCTTCTTACTAAACTACTAATCTGGTAAAGGAATTACAGCGCACTATATGCCAGAAATATTAAATTATGAAATCAAATAAAATTATATGTTCAATATAAATATACAATCAATGATACTAAGACACAAATTCCTGTCTATCCTGAGCATTATAAAATTAAACCTGCATTGACGAATTAACAATTATCTCTTAAGATGAAACAGAGAGGTCATAAAACACATGATGCACCGTCTATTAATCTGAAATTCTGTAGCTTGGACCATTTTGTTACAAGTAACCTATGAACCCACTAATTGGAGGAAAAAAATCACTGGTTCTTCTTTTATTTCATATACACTAACTTCAAATCTTCTTATTTTGTTAGATACCATTCCTTCTCAATCACCCACTTTTACTTTTAAGTGTTTCACACTCACTCACAGCATAATTCAAAAAAGTAAACTTTTTTTTTGTTCTTTCTGGATAATCTTCAGCACATGACACTGAAGACAGAGAAAAAAAAAATAAAAAAAATAAACCCATATCACTTTCATGGAAGCAAAGCAAAACACAACAAAAACCAACACAAAGCACAGACATATGTATACAAAATAAAATTTTGATTTTAAAAGAGAGAAAGATGGTTTTGGGACCTCCAGTTGATGGATTGAAGGGTAATGAGGTCTGACTGAGCGGCGACTTTGCGAGCAAGCTCTTCGCACTCCACGCAATAGAAAAGATGCACTTGCTTCTTCGGTCCCTGTAACTCTTTTTGTACCTCCATTCTCTCTTCTCTCTCTCTCTTGTCTGCAGTGCGAGAGATATTGGGAGGGTTTTAGAGGCGTTTATAAATTTAGTTCCCGTATGCGTGACTCGCGGTGTTTATAAATTTGGTTCCCGTACACGTGACTCGCGGGTTAGTGCTACTGTTTTTTTTTTTTTGAAGCATGTTAGTGCTACTGTTATGCCAAACTTATTTAACATAATTGTAAATAATTAAATATTAATATCTTTTATATTTTTTGGTAATTGACATAAATATGTTGTTATGTATACATTATATCTTAAGGATATTGGTAATATTTTTTTAAAATTTTTTTAAAATTTAGATTTTTAATATATTTACCAAAATTAATATTTACTTTCTTAAATTTAAAATTAATATAATTTTTTCTTGACTGCTTACAGGATCGCACATTTTTCACGAGCGTAAGTTAAAGTCTGTGCAATACAATAAATAAAAATGGATAGCATCGCATAAAATGCGCACAGCTGGTTAAAGAAAAATATAGAGAGTTCACATAATTTTTATACTTTGGTTAAAGTATTGGGGAAATTACACAAATTACTTGGATATTTAATATAATTATACGAATAGATAAGATTTAATTATATCAATATAGGTTTTGACTGGTATTTTAAAATTGTTATACGAATATCCCTGTCATTAGCTTTAACCATTATCGTTAAATTGATAAGGGTAACATAAGGATAAAATGGTACATTTATCCCCTTATCAGAGTTAATCACCTCTTACAAATTTTTTGTTAAATTTAATAAGAGTTTAATTAATTAAATAAATAGTTTAATATGAGAAAAAAAAATATTAATTTAATTTTTAATTAAGAAATCTTAAAAAAATATCATTTTCATCTTCATCATGATTCATTCATCTTCAACAGTTTCATCCTAAGTTTATCTACCATCTCCTCATCAAATATTACCATCTTCTTCAACCATCTCAACAAAAAAATAAAAAAATAATCAAAATCAACATAAAAAAATCACCTCCTTTCATCAAACATCACCATCTTCATCAACATCTCTAGAAGAAAAACAATTAACATCTCCAAATTGAGTAGATTTGCTCCAATGGAAGAGATCGCTTCGTGATGGGACAGACATTTCATCTCGATGGAGCGATTTGCTCCATCATTGCTCCCATCCATAATGGAGATTGGAGCACGTCGCTCCATATATCATGGATCACGGTGCGTTCTGACAGTATCAATAGGAGATGGAGACAGAAAGATTAGTTTTTTGTTAAAAAAATATTTTTTATTCATTTAATAAATTAATTAATTAATTTTTAAAAATAAAAATAAGGGTATTTTAGATCTTTTGCACCTTTGACCTTTAACAATTGACCGTTATATACTAATGGTTAAAAGTTAACGGAATAGGATATTCATGTAATAATTTTTGAAATGTCAGGTGAGTTTTATATAAATAGAGTAAAATCTTGTTTATCCATGTAACTATACCAAATGTCGGGAAATATTTGTGTAATTTCACCTATTATTGTTTCTTAGTAGTTGGATCAAAGTTGGTACTAAGTCGATAAATTAATTAAAGGAATTTGAATATAGAATAATTAAGTATATAATTGTTGTATTTATTGTGAAATCATCTTTGTTTAAAACTTCGAACATAATCATTATTTTGCTCCAATTAAAGGAAAGTCAGGAAAAAGTTTTTGGAATGACTTTTATAAATCAAGTGACCACCATGCATCTGTCTCATAATGTTTCTACTTCAAGACACTGCTTTATTAAAAGAAAATAATAAATTTAAAGTTAATAGCATATTTTATTTTATATATTATTGACAGGTGAAATCTCGTCTATGTGTATAGAATAACAGTTTGCCACAAGTGTGTTGATCTCCGTAATTCACTTAAGTTTCTCGGGAGGTGAGAAACCTAATAACTCGCAAAAAGAAAATAAAAAAAAAAGATGTCAAGAAGAAAACCGAAATCTTCCCAAAATTCCATCTCGACGATCAAATTAGACCCATAGAACTCTTAATCCTTTCATCTCTCTCTCTATATAAAAAATATACCTACTTCATCTACTTTTTTATGATTTTTATAAAGAGGATTGTGTTGCATTGCTTTCATTTGTCCCTTTCTCATGCGTGAGGGGTGTAAGTGGAATAAGGGCACCTTATGTTGCTTTTCCACCGTACCTCATACGATCATCCAATGGTGTGGGTGTGTATCAACCCTTTTTTTCCGTTGACTTACCATGTGCTTGATTCTTGTCAGGGACAAATTGTCTTTTCTCCCTAGTGCATTGTCTCTGCTGTGCATTTTGATAAGAGATTATGATCCTCCCTTATTCTAAATTTTTTCTAAACCTTTTCATAATTTAAATTTTTATACAAAATTTTAGCTATTAAATTAGTTGGTTATGTGTCACATGTCTTTAAATGTTTAAAAACTTTTTAAAAAGAATGAAAATAGAATATAAAATTTTAACCATTAAATTGTATATGTGCCATATGTCTTTAGATATGTAAAATCTTAGGAAAAACTTAAAAGCTTAGGTTAGGAAAGGATCCTAATCCTCTGACAAGGACGCGTGTATGGATTCTTGCATTGAATCCTCCAATGGGATGACTCTTTTTGTCTGTTGTTATAAGATCCAGGTTTCCCTTCAAAGGCATTCCTTGTTCACCAAGTCTCCTTTGGGATACCTTTCTCTTATAAGGTTTCTCGACCAGGATCCTCTCCTCACTTAATATGTACTCACCTTCTTTTAATCTCATGACATATAAGCATTATAATAAATAAGTGGTTATGATATGTTTATTTTTTACTATTACTTTATTAACATCCAATCACATATTTAAAAAAAAATGAGAAACAAAGGTTAACTGAGGAGAATATCAAAATTCTTTCTCGACCGCACATCTTTGACTGACTTTGTCATCAACCTGTATTTGACTTGGAATTTTCCTTTCGTAACTGACGCGGACGTTGTTAATATTTTTATTATAAACATTAACTCCCCAAGTTCATGAATGGTTTTATTCTTTGGGCTAATTACACAAACACCCTGAGGTTAGACAAAATTACATAAATATTCAACGTATAGATATATCAACACAAACCTCCCCTAACATTTTAAAAATGTTGCATAGACATCCCCTACCGTTAATGTTAGGCCGTTAGTGTCTAACGATCAACGGTACGAAAAGTCTCAAAATACCCAAAATACCCTTATTTTTATTATATTAAATAATTAAATAAAAATCTAATCAACAATTAATAGTTCAAACCCAGGGAATGTTCATCATCTTCTTCGTTTCATCAATCAATAGTACATTATCTTCAACAAATTATAATCAACAAAATAACTCATCTGCAGATTCAGAAACTGAAAACCATAGAGAGATGGAGCAGAAACTCATCCACGTCAATTCTAAAAACTCATCCACATCTAACCCATAAAATGAAAAAAATGAAAACTCATCCACGCCCTTCTTCACTGCCATTCTTTTTCTTCTTCTTAAAAACCCACCTCTCTCTCTCTTTCTCTCTCTGTCATTATCTCTGTCTTCTTCGATTCGATATTACACAAAATCAAACTCAGAATCACAAAATCAAACCCAGAAACACAACCCCTGTTATGATATTACACATGCTTTGCCTTGTCTACTGTTCTTCAGTTTCACCACCCATCTTCTTCTTCCTCAACGCCAAACTCCAATCAGTTTCACCACCCATCTTCTTCTTCTTCTTACACTTAAAAACCAGCAAAAACCAAATCAAACCCACATACACTCAAAAAAATCAAATCCAGAAAATTGAAGAGAGAGAGACCCCTGAAGCGAAAATCAAACACGAAATATGGGAAAGAGAGAAAAAAAAAAAATGAAATCTGGTCCAGCGGCGCACGCTCGCCTACAGTCACCGTCTGAGATGGAGCTTTGGGCCATCTCCCACATCTGAAAGAGATGGAGCTCAAAGGCTCATCTCTAAGCGAGGGACCAGATCGCCGGTGCGATCTGGTCCTTTGCTTTTTAGGATTGCCGGCGCGCGCTCCGGGAAGCGTGCATCGGCGATCTCTTAAGAAGATGGAGCTTTGGCTCTATCTCCAATCTCACCCGTGGAGCCAAAGCTCCACTTTCTCAAAGATGGCCATCATTCTTATTATTTTTCTTTTTTTGGTAATATATATATTTTAATTTTTTTAATAAATTATTAAATTAATATAATATAAAAAAAAATTATTTTAAGTAAGGGCATTTTAGACTTTTTGTACTGTTTACCGTTGACCGTTAGACACTAACGGCTTGACATTAACGGCAGGAGATGTCTGTGTAACATTTCTAAAACGTTAGGGAAGGTTTGTGTTGATATACCTATACCTTAAATATTTGTGTAATTTCGCATAAATTCAGGGATATTTGTGTAATTAGCCCTTATTTTCTTTCGTGAACTTTAAGCCGTTTCTCTTTTGAATGTTGTTTGGGAAACACTTGAGCGTTTTCTATGATATTATAAATCTTGAACCGTTACTTTGTTAAAAATGTCACTTCTGCATTTAATGTTCGCAGTCTTTTGTCAGGTCACGCCTTTTTAGGCAAACATGTACCAATAAAAGCGCTTATACTCCCACTAGCCTTAGTTTTCGCCTTTCCCTTGCTTTTCAATTGTTTATTTAAAAATGATGATTTTAGCCATCAGTTCGTAGTCTTTATACTTTGTTTTTGAGTAATATTGGTCGTTTAATGTGTTTATTGAGCACGTGCAGGCATAAATTCCTAGATATGGTATTTGAGTCTATTTGAAGAAGTTTGGACTCAAAAGCTGGAAAATGCAAAAGTTTGAGGAATAATGACTAGTATGCTCGCGCTCTAGGTTGCGAGAAGAGAAGAGCTGGAATTCTAGTGAGTCTAGCGAGTAGAGGTCTGTAACTCGTGCGACTAGTTAAAAGAAGTTGCAAAAATTCCATCAAGTGCCGCGACTCAGCGCAGCTCGCAGTTGACAAGTTAAAGTTCAAAACAACAAGGAAAAGTCATAATGTAAAGAAAACTATAAATATGAGATCCTTTTTATGAGAGAGAGAATTTTTTTTTTTTATTTTTTTTAACTACCAGCCACCACCTTAGTTCCCAACTCTTGAGAGGCAAGAAACTTTTCCTACCATCGACAACTTCCGAGTTCCAAACACCATTTGAAGACCTTTATTCATCCATTGCAGAGCAAGAAACTTTGAAAGAGAAGAAGAATAAGTGGATTTCTACTCTCCCAAGAGGAATTCAGCAGTGCAAGAAGAAGGTTACGAAGATTTTCAATATCACCGTGAGTTCTTTTCTTTTAAATTCTCTTTTAATTGTTTATTTCTTTAGGATGTGTATGTTTGTTTGTTTGTTAAAATATTGTTGTGTGTAGCTTTTTAAAAAAAACAAAAACAGGAGTTAAATATAGTTTCATCACAAAGTATTATTAGATGATGAGATGAAGATGTGGAGTGATGGGTGTTACAAATGAAAAGGCCGCCGATAGACTAATACCAAAATAGGCTCAATAATTGGATGGGTCAAGGCCCATAGGTGCACTCGATCAAAGCCCATACTTAAAGAGGGTCGTCTTGCAATCGGGATAGAACTTTCATGAAAGCTATTTACAATTTTCACCTGCTATCAAGACTATATTATTGAATGGGAGCAAATCAAGGCGCGACAAACAGATTTTTGTCGAAGAATTTACGTGGAGTATTCAATTACTCAAACGTGTCAATAAATGAAGCAGATTTGTTAGTATATGCGTTTGTTTCAACAAGTGGATCACCATCTCAGAGAAAGCATTGAAATTTGAAAATGACTATGTAACAGGCATTTAGCTGCATCAAAGGCAGGGACCAATACTGACCACAAGTCATTTAGCTGCATCAAAGGTCCGCAACAAGCAACATCAATAATATCACAATCAAAATTACACTCCTAACCTCTACGTATTAATTTATCTGATTAAAGTGAGAAGAGAAATAATAATAATTTAAAGAAAATTAATGTGGAAAAATCAATTTGATAAATCTCAAGTTTATAATTAGAATGTACAAAATTGATGCTATTTTCTTCTTATAATACTTTTATCTAGAGTGTCAAGTCCCCATCAGAGCAAAATCTGTGGTCCTCATACACCTATCTCACACCTCAATCCTCTTTAAGAAAAAAAAAAATAGAGGGAAAAACTTGCTCAAGAAAAATGGAAGACCAAACAGTGATAATAGTGGGGGCTGGCACCTCCGGTCTGGCCACCGCGGCCTGCCTTCACCAGCAATCAATACCTTACATAATTCTGGAAAGAGAAGACTGTTTTGCTTCTCTTTGGAAGAAATATGCCTACGATCGTCTCCATCTTCACTTGGTCAAACACGTCTGCGAGCTTCCTCACATGCCGTTTCCTCCTTCTTATCCAAGATACGTCCCCAAGAACCTGTTCATCCAATACTTGGATGACTACGTTTCTCGTTTCAACATCAGCCCCTTGTACGGAAGATGCGTTGAGTTGGCGGACTATGATGAGGCGAGCAAGAGGTGGGTTGTCAAGGCCAGGAACGTGAATTCTGGTGAGACTGAGGAGTATTCTGCGAGGTTTTTGGTGGTGGCAAGTGGAGAGACGTGCGACCCTTTCATGCCTGACAATATTGATGGGTTGAGTAGCTCCACTGCGGAGGTTATTCACTCCACTCAGTACAAAAATGGCAAGCCTTATTGTGGCAAGCATGTTTTGGTTGTTGGGTCTGGTAATTCTGGCATGGAAATTGCTCTCGACTTGGCCAACCATGGTGCTAAAACCTCCATAGTCGTTCGCAGCCCGGTAAGACATATAGTTTCAAAATTTGTGGATACGATGTTTTTCTTCGAAAGGGTATTGTAGCATATAATTAACTAATAGATTGCAGATGTTCTATCTTTATAGTTTAGTGGTTGTGGATCATGCAGATTCATATATTGTCAAAGGAGATATTATACTTGGGGACAATAATGGTGAGATATTTCTCTCGTGAGACGGCGGACTCAGTGATGGTATTACTCAGCAAGCTTGTTTATGGAGATCTGTCCAAGTACGGCATAACTAGGCCTAAGGAGGGTGGTCCATTTTTCATGAAAATCGTGCATGGAAAGTACCCAATTTTGGATGTCGGTACCTGTAAGAAGATTAAATCTGGGGAGATTCAGGTACACGAGAGAGGAGAAGATTATTGTTTCTTTTAATTGGTGAATTATAAGTTGGTGCTAAAGTGCTTTAATATAGAATTAATTATTAAGGACAAAATTAAAAATTTGGTCCGTATTTCCAAATAATACAATTATTTTCTATTATTTATTTTATAATGTATATTAAACAATGTTTTCACTATATTTTTCTCAAGAAGCATTCTTATTAATACTTATTGTAAGAACATGTTCTCCTTAGTTTAATTGTCTGAATCATACTAATTATTTTGCTTGAATTAGAAGGAAAAGTGAAGGAAAAAATTTGGTAAGGCTTTGATTAATCAAGTCACCTTGCATCTGCTGCTATATAGTGTTTCCACTTTAATTAATAGGATTGCTTTATTATAATTTAACAGCAAATTATATATATTCTAATCACAGATATGCTTATGGTTTGGGTGTTTATATGTATATAAACCTGCATAGGTCTTGCCAGCAATAGAAAGCATAAGAGGCAAGGAGGTGGTATTCAAGAATGGCAAGTCATATTCCTTTGACACTATTATTTTCTGTACCGGCTTCAAGAGATCAACCAATAAGTGGCTTAAGGTAAAATAAAATCACACATATATACAATTTTATTTTTATTATTATTATTATTAAAAAGAAGAAAAACCCATTTTTATTTGATGGTTTTATTGATGTATTGAGCAGGGTGATGATTACTTATTAAACGAAGATGGATTTTCGAAGCAGAGTTTCCCTAACCAATGGAAAGGACAGAAGGGTTTGTACTGTGCTGGATTGTCGGGGAGAGGATTTTATGGAGCTAAGACAGATGCCCAAAACATAGCTAACGATATCAAATCTCTCCTGTGAGAATTCTGATGCCTGTTTTTCCAAAATAGCAACTGCATTTATAATTGGGAGGGTAATGCTAGTTATAAAATAAACTTTATTTTTTTATTTTTGTATTCCTAATACTTAATTCAAGCTTGTATAAACTCTTAAATGTTGCGTAAGAGGGGCATGCCTGGAGATTTGGCCTGCCGATAAAAAATATATAATGATAATTAAGTAAAATGCAGATGTTTTCCGTGTTCATCACTGCAATGCTAAATTTACTACGAGAAGAGTCAATGCCAAAACAAAACTGAAATTAACTTAATTAGAAATTTGAATGTGTTTTATTTATTATTGGATTGAATGTTGAAAAATGAAATAATTTAACAATTTCACTACCGCAAGTGATTACATCAAATGCTTTCAGGGCTGATGGCAGCCATACCTGCACACTATTATGCTCTCCCTAGCAAAAAGAATTGAAGTTAAAAATTGTTACAGTAAAAAAAAATTTTAGAAAATGACCACCAAAATCAATGAAAAAAAGGGCCATAACAAGGGGGGCCTCGAATGAGAGAATACGCCTTGGTATTGCGATTTGGTGATCTGCAAGTTGTACCACTCGATGACTCGAACTATTACTTTACTCCCAAGTATGGCTGCTGCAAGACATTATAAATGGACCTCTCAACATAAAATAACTATGCCCAATGGATTCCGTCAATGCCAATTTCCAAATTTGAAACGGGGCTATCGCCAAAATCCTGCTCTTTGGCCTGGTTGTCTCCTAATGAATCCACGTATGGCTCCAACAGATCCGATGATCTCTCAGATGGGATTCCATAGTCTTTGAGGATGCAGGTCGAAGCAGAAGTAGCTGCTTCCCTCTCCAACACAGCAAGGTAATTGTCTTCAAACTCAAAAACTAGATACTTTTCCTTGCATGCTGGCAAAGAGTCAGGTGACCCATGAGAATTGTTAAGAGAGAAAAAAGTCCAGCCAAACCGGCTAAAAGATACTGCCACTTACAATCAACAAGGTGGGTTAGGTGATGAATGTTTTTTATTTGAATCCCATTGAACTTCAAGACCTACAAGTTTTTGTTTCAAAGAAAAATTTCATTCGAGTACAAGTAAATCAATGGACTGAGGCAAGTTCAAGTTTTATGAAGTAATGAGTCACCTGCTGATTGCCCATATCTTCATATCCAATGTTTAATTCGTTTGCTAAGACCTATCAATGAAAAAGACGCAAAGCAAAGCAAAACTTAGACACACATACACAATCAACAATATAAAAGTTCTCGAGTAAACTATCTGTCAATGAAATGGGATAAAAAGGAACCGAAACCTCTACCACTAACACTAAGCTGATTGCTAGATTCAAATTAAAATACAACCATAATCTCAATACTACATGTAAAGTTGTTGGTTGGAAAAACATGCAGATTACCTGAGATAGGATCACAATTTGTTCCCCTTTGAACCTTGCCAAAGAGTAACGTGCTTTTGTTAGCAGTTTCAGCTACTCAGAAGAAAGACCGGCCATTAGATTTCAAGCCATAAATTATGCAATTTGGTCAAAAGATGTTCGATTCAGAATAAAAACTGGACCGTGTCCTTTTAACTCACAACTTACCCCCATCGTATCTTCACATTCCTCCCTGTCAATATGGAAGGAGAAGTTGAAAAAAAAAACGAATTTTAATATTCCTTCATGAAAAAAACATTCTAGGGAAAGGAGAATGTATATAGTGAAGTGTGAGGAATGAAACATAACATACTCTATCAGTGGCTCTGAGAGGGGAGTAAACACCAAACCAGCAATTATCAGATAAGAAGGCTGACCTCCATCAATGTGATAAGGAACCTTAATATGGGTGCATGAGAACATCCAATATAATTAAAAGCATGTTAACATGAAAGATAATGGAACTGACAGATTTTTTCAACTTCATATCATTTTGTACGGGCCAAAACTCTAATGCCATACCAAATGCACTCGCGGATTTAACACTATTTTAACTTTCATTAATGACCCGGCTCTAATGATCCCAAACTCTGCTACATCACCTGCAAATCTGTACAGGAGTGTCATTAAATATAATAATTATACATGTTTGCAGCTTAATATCCCTTAAATACAAAGGGGTATGAAATTAAGAGGGGAATTTTAAGATTAAAGCCATGAGCATAAACCACACATATTATGAGAATGAAAAAACTGAACATATGGGGAAATAAATACAGTAATATATATTGTGCATACCGTGTTAATGCTTTAGTTCTAAAACAATAGTAGATAGTCTGATAAGTAAGCTTTGTGATTATCAACAAACAGAATCAGTAAGGAAAGCAAAAGCCACCTTGCAAAAGAGGCATTTTTCAATGCCGGGCTAGCCATAGCGAAACATGGTACTCATAACACAATCAACTTTGCAGATATTCCCTTTATGAGTGCAGAAAGGTGGGGCAGGTAAAATGTGAGGTGAAATCAGTATCCCACAACTTAAAATTGCAGGTTTGTAATGCACAAGTAAACTGTAAACCCTCACTAGAGGTTTTAATTTTGATAGATTGACTGCATCTTATACCCACACAAGTATAGATGCTAAATTGAACAGAAAGATGGTATAAAAATAAAATACAATTTCTATGTATTTTTTTTTTTGGAAGATTAAGGCCCTTTACTTTTGGCTGATGAGGTAGCGAAATGCAATGCGCTCATTTGATCGGAATGGCACGGTTCCTTCACAACCCACATTTATATCATCAAAACTAACGATCACATCCCCCTGGAAAATCACAGGTAATATCAAAGCTTGTAACACATAAAATATTCAAAATTGTAAGGTTAGAGCACTAGGTTTTCTATCAACATATAACAATAATCCACACTTTTCAAGATCATCAACGATAGTAAGAACATATCAGGACCAACATGCTCCTAAGGCTACAGATGTCCAGCGTACCTCCTTCAAGACATGATATGCATCAGAAGTGGGCTCAACTCTCCTTACCAGCACACCCTGCACATGCCAGAATTTGTGACGAAAACATATAAGAAGATTGAATGGCTCAGCAGATACAGGACACTCCATTTCACATGTCAGATAATATCATTTGGAAAGCAATTACTCAGCAATGAAATGAAGCCTGATAATGAATTTGGAAGTGAAATGAAATGCTACAGAAAACCATATAAACAATCCAAATAATGATGATTTATATATTAATTAATACCTCCACAATTTTCAGTTCAGATCAAGGAAGTAAATACCAATATTTCCCTGATATTTTCCATATCTTAGGGGGACCGACATTGAAACAGGGGCGAAACAAATATCTTCCAAAATATCTTGATACATCCCAATATTTCGAGAATATCCAAACATCCTTTTTATAAAAGAAACTGATTTTATCCATGTCAAACTTAATATTTGAATCACAAGGTGCAGATTGAGTGAATGCTGTCATGTGAGAGGATTTCCATTTCGTGGACCTTCTGCTTCCACCTGTTTCTAGTATCCTCATCACCCTACTTCCACATCCATTACTGCTACTAGGCATAGTGCAGATTGTATGAATGCCATCACGTGAGAATATTTCCAATTTTGTGGACCTTTTCTCTTCCAGCTGTTTCTATATCCTCACTCGCCCTACTTCCACATCAATTGCTGCTATTACATCCTCTTCAGTACACCTTTTCTTATCTTCCACGAAAACACTCTACTCCTAAATTCAACAGCAAACATCTCTTTTTCAACCCTCTCCTCAACATACTTGAACCACCTTGCCAATAAACACCAAATTTATCCTATGCCTTACTAGAGGAAAGTTAAAGATAACTGGCTGATTGTCTCTTACATTGTTCAGAAAACACATACACCCCACCAAAAAAATAAAAATATCATTACACTGAGAACAACACTTACAAAAAGAAAATGCTCAACAGTTATACCAATGCATAGCAGATGATAGTTCTGCCAAATTGCAAAAAGAAAATTTTATTTACAGAGGTTTATAAAAAGACATCTTGATAAAGAATGTACCTCATTAGACTGTACTTGCAGACATGCACGTAGAGCTGGATTCTCCAGCTTCTGCAGCAATACACCAAGGCAAGGGAAACCTGGAAGTCAAAAGTATCAGAGAATTTTGAGATTCCAGTTATGGTAAGATAGCTCCATTACAAGCTAAGACAAACAATAACAAGTTACAATGACTAAAAAGGAAATGGGCAAAATGATCTAATTCAGGAAAGTGACAGTAAGTGGCGCAGTTTGCTGACAGATTCAAAATGTAGCCAAAATGAACCACATGAATATAGTTATGCAAAAAGAAATTCTCACCAGTGTACTTCCCATTTCTCTCATAGTCATCCAAAAAATGAGATACGACCGTAGTTGGGATCACATATCCAATATTTTCAACCTCTTCAGATCTGTAAACCTAGAGGAAATGTCTTGTGAAAACATAATAGACAAGCAATTGGGACTGAGATAAAAAACCACATGTAAGAATGAGGATTTTCACACAAGCAAGAGCAAAAAGATAGGATATAAGTAAAACTGGACTTCAAACCATGCTGCAATATGAACAAGGAAGCCAAAAAAAAAAATTCATAGTATGGTAGAAATAACTAAATGCACCTTTCATTTAACAGCAGGCAAGAAAATCTACCTGAAATGCCACCCCAATGCACTCCCCCTTGTCATTGAATGCAGGACCGCCACTATTACCTAAAATCTAGAAAGTATAAGCAGTGGCTATCACAATGATATAGAATGACGACAGATCAATGCTGGCAACGGTGAAAAAAAAAAAAAACATAAACTGGAAACTTTTAACAGAAAAAAGGTCAAGTATATAAATTTCTACTAACCAGGATTTATTGCAGCATCAATTTGAATGCCCAACAACTCCGATGACCCATGAGCATATGATGTAACCTGATGAAATAACAATGGTGAAACTTGAGGCTTTATGATTGTTTAACATGCTTGGAACAGAGACATCACTAATGACATCAAAGTAATAATATGGCAGAAACAAAAATTGATTAACCAGTATATAATTTTCCTTGATGTGGTTAATCAAACCTCTATACGTGATACAACTCCCTTTGTCACTGAAATGGTGTCTCCTCCAAGGGGATATCCTACGACAGTTACTGCATCCTAGCCATCAAGAAGTCAATACAGAGTTCAAAGGGCAACCCAAAAGAGATGTTTACAGCACAGGAATAAACATTTCCAACTAATAAAATACAAACATAGTGTATAAAAACCAATGATTTTAGAATTTGCAAATTTTGCATTTGCATAAGCTATGTAACCTAAGTACAGGTTGATGCAGGTTTTACGGCAATGATTCTGTCATCACATTATCATATAGAACGTCAGATCTGGATATGACGGGTACAATTTCTGGATCCTAAGGAAGAAATTATTCTGTTCTATAACAAAGGATCATCACAAGATGCACAAAGAAAAAGCTCACGTACATGATAAGACACGAAATGACACTATTACTCCAAAGGAAAGAGTAAATTAAACCTGAAGACATGGCAAGTGTCCAAAATGCAGTGGTTCAGCTCCCTTCCAGAATTCCTCACTTTCCACAGAAAGCAAAGCTATATCACAATCAACACCTCTGGCTAAAACCTGTGCATTTATCACTAGGAGTAAAGTAAGTGGCAACATTTAACTTTTGTTGAGCAATATATAATCTTAAACTGAAAAACTTGAACAAAATGTACTAAAAGTATAACTCCATTAAAAGTATCTTCCAATGAATTGCCAAAACAAAATGTACTAAAACTATTACTCCTTAAAAGCATCTTCCGGTTGAATTTCCAATGTGAAAAAAAAAATAATGGGGTCCCAAGCACATTAAACGACATTAAAATAGCATACACATGACAGAGATGAAGCAGCTAAGAAGCACTTCCATTGATATATAATTTGATAATTTCCAATTGCATACATTGACTATGAACAGTCTCATTTTGTACCCAAAAAAACCAGTGTTTGCATTGGTTCACTTCATTTCTGAAATTTTGTACTAGTTTGGTGAAGGTTTCCTAATTCACAACATTTAAATTATGTGGCCCATTCTTACAGTAGAACCAAAACGAACATAAGAGACAACCACAACTATTTCAACTGCAAGCAAGAAAGCTTTTGGGTGATACTCTCTCTACACCAGCTTCTACTTTAAACAAAAGAATAAGAGAGGACAATCACATTAAATAATTGAACTCTGAAACCTATTTAGCTTTGGATTTCATCCCATTACCACAAATCTTACCATACTCACTATCATTGCACAAGTAATACACCTCTTTATTACTTTCTATTAATGTGGATTTTTGCCTCTAAATGCTTGGAGAAAAAAGTATCAACACTATCTTAAAAGGATGTTCAACCACATCTAAAGATTTAAATAAAATGATCATTGAGATGGTGATTCCCATTAAAAATGTTGCAAATTTAGGGAACATACTGAGAAAGAACCTTTCTTGAACAATACCTTAGCCACATATTTGGTATCATCTCCCCTTCTCTTCACTTTAACCTGCAATCTCAAATAATTAAAATAACAACAACAACAATTCATAAGAACAAGCAATATCAATTAAACCCCATATAATGTCCAAGTTATCAAAGCACGATTGCCTAAACAAGAATGTCAACAAAGGCTCCAAAAATTGTTTTTATGCAACTAATTGAACTTGCTAATCTACATGCCTATTTGATGCTTTTTTAAGTACATTTGACCGCTAAGGTTAAAGATTCCAGGTGACACTCATGCAGTCAAGGCGCTAATCTACATGCCTATTTGATGCTTTTTTAAGTACATTTGATCGCTAAGGTTAAAGATTCCAGGTGACACTCATGCAGTCAAGGCCCGAGGCCCTGTATGCAAGTTGCCATAAAGTCTAAATTTGGTATTTTCTACCATTTACCACATCACACATATTCAATTAGCAATGCTATCTACACTTATCCTTATCTTGGGTAATAAATATAGAAAGCAGAAGATTTGCTACACGCATCTTCAGCAAATATTCAGCTAATATCTTCACAGCTTTCCTAAAACAAAGTATTGGTAAGGAATTTAAATTGAACAATTTTCTCTAGTTTAATCTTGCAAGGTCGCTGCCCCACTCAAATAGACCAAAGAATACCAATTAATCCATTTCAATTGATATTCATGGACATGAACAAAAAATCCAGTTTTCTATGGAACCGAGCAACATTTTTTAATAACGAGCCCACTGCAGTGAACAGAGTTTTGACTGTATTGAAGAAGCGACTCTCTTTTGGTAGAACCCATGTAAGTCACAACAAAGAAAACCATGAAACAAAATGTGTCATTATTATGTATTAAAAAGTCTATTAGCGGTAATCATGGCAAGCAATAGAAACCTGAAATCATTACAGCCTCCTTAAAACAAGTTTTTCCACACTATAGAACTAGCCCCCATGTTTGTACATCCTACCCTAAGAAATAGTAGTTTGGGTTTTATGGCATCATAAAACTGATACATAATGTAGTAAATAAACCCCTGCAAATTGCAAAGCATTTTTTAGTTAAAGTAATGATGATCTCAAATCAGTAGCGTCCAGTGCAAATAGAGAAGTTAGTTTCAGACATTAGATTTTGCATACAAAAGGTTCAGTAGATGTTAAATACTAAATATCCATCAAAAGACAGGCAATTGAGTAGATTACCTGTGTATCATGTTCAACACAATGTGCATTTGTCAAAAGTTTCCCCTCTCCAATCATAAAAGCACTGTACAATAAAAAATATTTGTAAGAATTAAAATCAAATTTATGACCAACTGAATTACTTTAGATATGTTATGGGTGCAATAAACTGCTAGACTTAGATTTTTTTTTTTCAAAAAAAAAAAAAAAAAAAAGAATCAACTTAAGTCATTCATTTATTCTTTTCTTTATTCAACAAATAACACTTATATCTGGAAAGACAAACAGAAAGCATTTCAAAACTTGCCTTCCAGTACTTGTATATTGCCTTTGCTTTTGCCAAGGGAGGGAATAATCAGGCGCTATATGGGTGCAGTAAACCTTGACAAATATAAAAGAAATCAGAATATTATATTAACTAATAGCAAATAAATTCAAATAGTAGAATCTGAAAACTTTTGACAAAAAAGTAGAAGCCTCTATCACACTTAACAATTTAATAGAAAATTTAATAAGTTAATGAAGTAAAAATTAGTTTGCATAAAGATAAGTTGAGACAGCCATTAGTTGCTACTCCAATAAGCTAAATTTGAAGCACCTGGATGAAGACTTGCATCTCTCAACAAATAACTTTTTTTTTTCCCTTGAAATCTTGAGGATGCATATTTGAGTCTTTTTTTTTTTTTGGAAAATCATATGGCTGATGGTCCTTCAAATCAGAAAACACAATCGGCTCTGTGTGCATTACTCATTAATATATGAACTAAACCAACATTTGATAGTGCCAGAGTATGCCAAAATCCAATAGTGCTAATAATTTAGAGGGAGACCAAAAACTAATTCTCTCTAAATTCAGAAAATATTTGTGTTTAAGTTCACATAATTAAATAACTGGAGACATAATAATTCACAAAAAGAAAAAATAAACAAACAAACCACAATGTAAATTAGATAAGAGAGAAAAAAAAGTGCAAAAAACTTTACCTTGACAACAGCATTAAGAAAAGCTGCGTCTTGAAGAGTCGCTGCATCAACCTGAAAATATATATCAAAATAGAAACACGTCAATATAACAACGAACAAACAATCCTCGTAAAACTCCAAAATGCCAACAACGTACCTGCTGGTCCTTGAAATTAAGCTGAAACTCCTTCTTGTCCTTTTTTTGCACACCAGAAGATTTAAAAGCTGAAGATTTAGAACGCTCGTTGTCTCCTCCACCGTCTTTCGATCTTCTCGGAAACTTCCTCTGCGAAACACAAACAAGCTGAGTTTCAAAAAAAAAAAAAATGTTTACACAAAAATGATATCAAGTTACAAACAACTAGAGAAGATTAGGGTTTACATCACTGGTGCTGGGTTTAGAAGTAGACGACGACGATTTATTAAAATTCTTCTTGTTAGAAACAAGGGAGGTGTGCGACGGAGCGAGACGGCGTTGGGACGAGATGGAGCAGCGAAGCTTAACGGTTGAGGTGAGGACGGAGAAGCAGCAGTTGGCGACTGCTATGGCCATAATATTAAGTGAACTGGAAAGCAGTGCCAGCCAGGGGCAGAGAAAGAGAGAGAAAGAGAAGAGACGAGATGAGATATTTCAGTTTTTACCTTATCCGTCTCATTCTTAAAAGAAAATTGGATTAGGTCTCGATGATTTTGGCGCCTCCCTGATTTTGACCAATCAGATTCGTTACATGTCTCCTAAAATTTGAAACTGGCCCGGCCCATTTGTTTTTTTCTGTCGATTGGGCTAGTAGAAATAATGGGCTGGGCACATTAATTGCTTGTGTGAGATTTACGTGACATTATTCTATTGTTCTATGAGCAACGCTTATCTAGTGTCAAATATTATACATGCAACTTTCTCTCAAAAAAAAAAAAAAACATATATATTGTTGATGCTCTCGGAGGTGACCTCCCTGGCGTTGAACTCTGTCAAAAGAAAAACATGGTCAAAAGAGACTCCGACGACGGGTCGGCGTCACCCTCCGAAGCTCTTGTCAGTAGGCGAATTTGACAATAGAAAGATACCCAAAGATGGGGCTGAAGGAAAAGAAATCTAAGGAAGAATGTCACTTTTATTCTCTCTCCAAAAAAATAACCTCCTTTTGAATTGATTACTTGGACTTTTTTATAGTGCCTGGATTATTGTTGCTTGATTAGTGTTGATTTGATGACTTGATTAATCGATTGACGTGATAATAGGATTGATGAGACCTTTTAATAGTACAACACTTCCGACCAACTTTTATCTCCGACTCCGCACATAATATGAGTCTCCGATGGTTTCCTCACTAGGACTGTCCACATGGCAGCATATCATCGGTGGGTCTGACATTGTCCTTTTTTGACAGTATCATATATATTATTTATATATTATACATGCAACAAAGCTTAAATAATATAATATGAATTATAAGGGTGTTACTACGATGTTACTTGTTTAGTACAGTGATTTTACAAGATCATTATAATTATATTTTTTTAAACAATCGAAAAAATAATTTCTTATAGTTTAAAAAAGTGCTTTTAACAATTTGTTTTTACCTCGATGAAAATCATAATAAATATTTGACCCGAAAAGTAAAATCTCTTGTTAATAGAAAATATGAAGAATTATCAAAAATACTTCTAACAAATTCAAAAACATCGTTTTAACCTCTACTGTTTTTATATTTATCAAAAATACTTCCATCGTTACTTTTCCATCCAAAAAGTCAACATATTTTGTTTGACCGTTAAATATAAGGGTAATGAGGTAATTTAGCATATAAAATGATTTAAAAATCTGATTAATTAATATTTAGGTAGAACTTTAATTTAGTCCTTAATATTTGATTAAACATCACTTTTGTACTTATTTTTACTTTTTTAGTTTGCGTGGTCCCTAATATTTCCTAAATATATCAAATTGGTTATTTGACCAACTATTTGACGGTTAACCATCACTATTTAACAATTTTTCCCTTGAAAAATTAATAAAATTATAATTTTACCTTCCAATTAAAATATAACAAAAATAAATAAATAAAATAATATTAAGTTAAATTATAAAAACTTAAAAATGTAAAACTCGTTAAAAAAAATATTAAAATTAAATTATTTTATTAAAAAATTAATATTTACAAAAGAAAAGAATAAAAGAAAGGTTAAAAACTGTAAAAATAAAATAAAATTGAGAATTAAAATAACTAAAATAAATATTCTAAAAAACACAAAAACAAAAACAATTCATTTAGTTTTTTAATTCTCCACTTATTTTATTTTATTTCTTCAACAATTTTTAATATTTTTTTATTATTTACTTTTTTAAATGTTAATTTTTTTAACATGTTTTACATTCTTAAGTTTTTAAATTTAGCTTAATATTATTTTATTCTATTTATTTAATTTGTTATATTTGAGTGCAAGATAAAACTATAATTCTATTAATTAAATTCTTCAAGGTTAAAACTGTCTTTTAATTTTTTTTTGTTATGATTGACTATCAAATAGTTGGTTAGAATGACCAATTTGATCTATTTGGGAAACGTTAGGGATCACGCTAACTAAAAAAAAATATGAGTAAAAAAGTAATGTTTCATCAAACATTGAAAATTAAATTGAAGTTACTCCTAATATTTAATTAACGGTCAAATAAAAAATGTTGACTTTTAGAAGGAAAACTAACGTAGAAGTATTAATAAATTCTTTTAGAATAATATTAAATATCATTATTTAATTATTTTTTCTTTCATTTTTGGCAAAACTTCTAAACTAGAAAAATACTAGACACTTCCTCTTTTAGTATATTTCGGACCGTTACATTCCTTTATTCGTTACTAAACAAATTAGTGATCCCAATGCTTCATATTTTACTATTCTTCTTTAGGTCTTGATGACAAAATTCAAATTAGTTCACTTTTACCATCTTTTTAATTTATTTAACAATTAATTACCCTCAACCTCCCTGAGGTTTGACTAATTACACTCTAAATTAAAGTTTGCATTAATTGACACTAACCTCCCCTCATTTTAACTTTGACAGTTAGAATAAACAGTTGACTTTTGCCAAATTTATTAAATGACCAAAATACCCCTGTTAATTAATATTATCAATTTTTTTTACTCTTTATTAAAAAAAATTGATCGTGAAATCCAGATTGGATCTCCATCGTCCATCAATAATGATGGACGGTGAAAGTCCAATCTGAATCTGAATATCTGGGTTTGTTCGAACTCAGACTTCGAACCCAGATCTGGGTTCCATGAACCTAGAAGGGTTCAATTTGAACCCAATCGAACCCTTCTAGGTTCAATCTCGAACTCATAAGGGTTCATTCTTCGAACCCTCTAGGTTCGTGGAACCTAAACATTCAAGCTTCAAATTTTTTTTTTGTTCTTGGTGGAGATCCAATCTGGATTCCACCATCAATTTTTTTTTTAATAAAGAGTAAAAAAAATTGATAATATTAATTAACAGGGATATTTTGGTCATTTAATAAATTTGACAAAAGTTAACGTTTATTTTAACGGTCAAAGTTAACGTGAGGAGAGGTTAGTGTCAATTAATGCAAACTTTGATTCCGAGTATAATTAGCCAAACCTCAGGGAAGTTGAGTGTAATTAACTCTTTATTTAAAAAGATAATTAAGTAAACTTATAAATAGTTAAAGGTGACTTATGTAGCCCCCTTAAATAAATAAAAAAAACTATATTTTATTTCTTAAACATCTTCATATAATTTCACAAATAATCTGCCAATTTAAAAATACTTATGTATTTAATAACCAAACAATATAAAACTTTTGATTTGAAATTTTATTTCGTAAAATTTCTTTACAAAAAAATCTATTCGTAAAAATTATACTTGAAAAGTTATTCGAAATATAACTTAATTGATCAATAAGTTGTGGCTCAATTGACAACACACGCTGAGTATGTGAGAAGAGCTCTAGGTTCGATCCCCACTAAACATATTCATTGAGAGATATTTGAGCTTTAAGTGTGACTCGTTTCGAAACGGAATTACTTAGATTTGGTCCGAACACCCGTAATTCAAAAAAAAAAAAAAATACAACCTAATTCACTTTTTTTTTAGTATGTTTCGGCCGTTACATTCTTTTGTTATTACTAGACAAATGGTTGATCCCAATGCTTCATACAACTATTTTTCTTTTAGATCTTGATTGACAAAATCCAAATTGGTTATTTTTTACCGTCTTTTATACTCATCTAATAAGTAAACTTAGTTAAAATTAAACACACGTTTGTGTAATAAAACATTATTTTCTATAAATAACAAATAATAAAGCTTTTTTTATAGATGTAAATATATTAAAAGTTATTGGCAATTGTATTTTTGAGTTTTACTTTTACACCTACTTTTACCAAGTGAATTGTTTTTTTTTTTTTTTTTTTGCTTTTTAGCTTTCCTTCAAGATTATGGTGTATGGATATTATCGAGGACTCACTATATAAGGACAAAGACTTGTCTCCCGATGTTCAACATGCTGGCAACTCCTGGTTACTTAAACAAATTATCAATCGACATTGATCAAAATTTGTTTGCCCAAATAATAGTATTTTTAATAACCTAACATTACTCTTAAAACAAACACACTATTGCGAGCTAAAATTAATATTTATTAGAATGATATATATTTTTTTTAATTATTATAATAAATTAAAAATATAAAAACGGCGAAAGCTACAACCTTATAAGTGTGATGGATTTACCGTTGTACCAACTTTATCACATTTATTTTTTTACTTTTTTCGGATTGCCAGTTTTACTAAAAACGACAAGTTGGAGCAACAACACCCAAAGAAGCCTGTTCTCATTATAATCATTTAAAGGTTACCCTATTAGAGTTTAACAACAGCTAGCATCATGAGCACATTATAATTTGGGACCCATCCCAGTACAAAGTCTCATTGAGATCAAACGCTTGATATATAGAGCTTGAGTGAGACGAAGCTGTGAATTGTGAGAGGTGACTCTGACTCTTGTTTCACGCCAAACAGTAGAAAGAAGCAAAAATAAAAAATAAAAAATAGAAAAAAATAGGCGGAGAAGGCCATAGAGTGATGCATGTGCATGCATAGAAGATATCGGCGAAGAGTAGCAAACATCGATCACCAGCCAGCAAGCAAAGACAGACAGAGAGAGACAGAGAGAGAATCGCGGTTTTTCAACGAGAGGAAAAAGGAGTGAGAGAGTTCGAAGTTGAAGATAGAAGCAGCAAAACACACGCGCGTGCCCAGACACAAGATTCACGAAACAACACAATAAACGTTACAAACAACTAGCGTACACAGAGGCATTAGCCGCATCACGCCACACACACACACATACATAATATAAACGCATAAAGAAAGAGGGAGGTCTGGTTTTTGGTGGTAGGTAAGTATTAGTGGTCTGTACAGTGACATGGGAAGTTTGATTTTCAAGGTGTTTTTTTTTTTTTTTTTTAATATATGATTTCTCTTCTTTTGATTTTGCAGTGCAGTTTCTTTTTCTTTTGCGAGTGTTCTCTCTTCATCTTCTCCATTTTCATCAGTTTTGTTGAGATTCAGGAAGATGGTTGGTGTGGGTGGAGAACGGAAAGGAAAAGAGCCGAGTAGTACTGATCATCATCGGGTGCCTGTTGATCAGAGCAGAAAACGTACCAACGTTAACGATGCTTTGCCTATAAAGAACAACCCATGTAAGTTTTCTTTTCACTATTGTTATTTATTCATTGTCTTAACTAGTTGACGACTTTGTCTTATGAGTCTTATGACACCATGGAAATTTCTCTTTTTCACGTGAAAATGAAAAAGAAAAAGTTGAAGTTACATATTAACAGTAGCTACCACTACGGCACTAGCTACCAGATATTATTTCCATGCCATAAGAAAATACATTTTCAACCAAACATGTGATCATGTTGTTGATCGATGTTAATGTTCATATTATTCTCGTTTTTTTTTCTAGAGGGAATTGCAATAACTCCCCGTGCATATAAGTGAAATTGTACAAAAATCTGAAATTATATGATAATAACACAAACTCCCCTTTGACCCGTTGACCAACTATTGAAAACCGTTTAAGTAACGGTGGTTATTAAGGGGGAGGGATAAAATCGTCTTTATACCTTATATTCGATAATTAAAAAAAAATATTGAAAAAAAAGACGAAGAAGAAGAAGAAGAAAGAAGAAGAAAAATAAAAAAAAAATTTGGAAAAAAAAAAAGAAGAATGAGAAAAGAAGAAGAACAACAAAAAAAAATCTGGAAAAAAAAAGAAAGAGAAAAGAAGAAGAAGAAGAAGAAGAAGAAGAAAGAAGAAGAACAAAAAAAATCTAAAAAAAAAAGAAGAAAGAGAAAAGAAGAAGAAGAAGAAGAATAAATAAGAAGAAAAAAAAAAAGAATGAGAAAAGAAGAAAAAGAAAGAAGAAGAACAAAAAAAATCTGAAAAAAAAAAGAAGAAAGAGAAAAGAAGAAGAAGAAATCTAGAAAAAAATGAAGAAGAAGAAGAAGAATTCGAAAAAAAAAAATTAAAGAAAAAGGAAGAAGAAGAAGAAGAAATAGAATTTGGAAAAAAAATTTAAGTTAATTGTAGTTGATTGATTAGGAATAAAGAATTAAAAAAAATTTGATTTTTTTTTTTTTTTTTTTGAAGATGATGATGATGATGATGTTGATGATCATCTGAAAGAAAAAAAAAAAATTTGAGTTGTGGTTGGGTTAATGAAAAATAAAGAATTGGGAAAAAAAATTAGGTTTAATTTTTTTTTTTTTTATTTGAAGAAGAAGAAGAACAAAAAGAACAAGAATAAGATTTAGAAAAAAAAAAATTTAAACAGTGCACAAAGGGTAAAATGGACATTATACTATTTTCATCCAATTTAAACGATTTTTAATAGTTGGTCAAGAAGTCAAAGGGGAGTTTGTGTTATTATTATATAATTTTAGATTTTTATGTAATTTTATTTATATATACGGAAAGTTATTGCAATTTCCCTTTTTTTCTATTAAAAAAAAATATCTGTCTAGTAGTATATATTGGGAAGAAAACTGCTCAGATGCCCTGAACAAAACGGCAGTGAGAACCTTTTTCATGGCATCATTAATAAAAATCTCAACTCATAAATGTCAATTTGTCATGTCGATCTTTTGATGTTTGATTTTGAAAAAGGCCACTAGGATCGTGTTTTATTTGTTGATTCATTTTAAGTCTTATAATAAAAGTCATAGACCTATGACCTATGACCTATCTTCTTTTTAGCATATTTTGTCATTTGAGTCTGCCTCCCTCAAATTAGTGATTTGTCGCCTGCTTGCAATGAAGTGTGCCCTTAGGGAAACATAACACATTAAAAATGGTAAAAAAAAAAAAAAAAATTGTAATTATTATTTTATTTTTTTTATATTAAAAAGTGGTAAAAATGGCTAAAAAGCAACAACATAATTAAATCAAGGAATTTTGGTGCGAAATCTTTGTTACGGGACTTTTTTTTTTTTTTTTTTTAATATAAATGGTTTTACACTGTTCGTCTTAAATTGTGATAATTTCAGGTGGGAAAGATGAGCTATTCACAGAACTATGGCGTGCGTGTGCGGGTCCACATGTTTATGTTCCACGTGCTGGGGATACCGTCTACTACTTCCTTCAAGGTCACTTGGAACAGGTTCTGTTCTCCTCAGTGTATCTATCTCCCTCTGTTGTTTCATGTTTGTCTTTTCTAATTTTTTTTTTTTGAAGGGTACGCCTTTTTTGTTTATTTAATTTATGTGAAATGTGTAAGAAGGTTGGTTTTGCTTTTTTAATGGCATTGAAAGTTGAAATGATTCAATTTCCCTGTTGTTGTACATAATGGTTGAGTTATTATTGCCATTTTGTCACATGGTTGCTAGAGAAGAGCAATGGCATGTAATGGGTTCCTAAAATCATATAAAATTCTGTGAATTTTGTTACTGAAGTTAATCATAATGGGATAATTTAATTTCAAGTGCCTCTGCGTAATTGACATATGTGCTTTGAGCTAGTCATGTGTTTGATTTTGATTTTTGATTTTGTTTGTGGCATTTAATCTTTTAATGGTTTGTTTCAAATCTGGAACAGGTTGAGGCATATGCAGACCAAGATGTTAAAGTGGAGATGCCTATTTATAATTTACCTTCTATGATTCTCTGTGAGGTTGTCTGTGTTCAACTAAAGGTTTGTTCTTCTCTCTTTTGTTTTGTTTTTCTTTTCCTGGTAGCTTTTGTTTCATTGAATTGTACTGTAACAAATTGGACTGAATATGATGTATCACTTGAATTTCATAAGATGATTTGTTTTTATGGTTTCCTTGATGGTAAATTACGGCTTTTAGGCAGAAGCTGGTACAGATGAGGTTTTTGCACAGATTACTTTGCTTCCAAAAACAAAGGTTAGCTACTGAAATGTTGAAAGTCTCACATAGAATTGTTTTGCTTTATTCCGGATAGAATCTCTTGCGAAGTCTTCATCAATCATATTAAGGTTGTTTTAAGTTTAATTAATTGATAATATCTCCTTCCTTGTTTGATTGGTCCCCAAATTGTAAGGATGATGACAGTTTACGGGATAAAAATGTGCATTCAAATGCTATAGCTAGGAAATGAACTTGAAACAGTTCAGTTTTATTTGTCCTAATGCTACAGTAACAGTGTATATAAATGAGGTTTTGACTCAACTAAATATAATGCTTTGGCTCCTGACAGCAAGACAAGCAAAGTTTGGAAGATGGGAATTCATCACCTTTGTCTCCAAAAACTAAGGCGTGCTCCTTTAGCAAGAAACTCACTCAATCTGACACCAGCACACATGGTGGATTCTCTGTTCCAAAACGACATGCTGATGAGTGCCTTCCCCGTCTGGTTAGTATCCTAGCTGCAAATTCTTTACAGTAAATTCCTAAATTTTATGACAAGATGAGGTGTGTGTCAGAAAGCTGCCTCCTAGCTTAATCAGGCTTCTCTTGTTGGTCTGACCAATAACAATATGGGATGCAGTACTCTTGCCGATCCAGTAGTTATCTAAATCCTTTGGCTAGAATGGAATGTAACAGACAATCCCCTTGCTTCATCCTATATCAAAGTATACTGCAAGCAAGTATAGAATGATTCATTAAGCAATTTCATTGATATGTTCTATGTTGCAGGACTTGTCCAAGGAACCCCCAGCTCAGGAACTGATTGCAAAGGATTTGCATGGATATGAATGGCACTTTCGGCATATATTTCGTGGTACTATAACTTACTTCCAATAGAAAACATCTTGGCCTGGATAAATAATCATTTCTCTTAGTTGTTCATTGCATTGCAAAAGAAATGTGGACATTCTCCTAGAAATTGTATTTGTTTACCATATCCAAAGTTGTAAGCATTCACAACTTTATCCCTTTCTTTGGTTTTTCAATCCAAAGCTCATTTCACTTATATCTATTTATTCTACTTTTATTATTTTTTAAGGCAAAGCTTTATGTCAAAGCAAAGGTTCTCCCTAACCTTCTCTTACTCACCTTACTTGGAACCAGTCCATTTTTGGTACCTTCCTATCTATAATGTAAAAACTTCTCAGCTCAAGCAAGAGCCACAGTGAAAGGGAAAAACAGGAAAGCCACCTTAATCACTCAAGCAAGCAATGTGAATTGGGATTATGAAAAAAAAAAAATTAGTGGAATATCTTGGAGGCATTTCATAACTTTTGTCTTCACCAATGCCTAAAGTTTCTGCCTCTATAGTTGATTCTGCATTTGTAATTTGTACTTCTGAAAAACTATTTCCAATGTAGAATACACTACTGGTCCATTTTCTTGCTTAACTATCTGCAAAATTTTTTTTACGAAAGCTATCTTTGTTTACCTACTGCTTGTTTTGCCTGATAATGTAGGTCAGCCAAAGCGCCATTTGCTTACTAGTGGTTGGAGTATATTTGTGACTTCAAAAAAGCTTGTCACTGGGGATGCATGTATCTTCCTCAGGTCTCTCTCTCTCTCTCTCTTACTCATACACCCACACAAACTAATATCTGCAATCACAGACTCCATAAAATATGGACTTAGTTCATGTTATATCTTTTTAAGCACATCTGTTGTCAGTATTCAAACTTTTGTTCAGTTTCAGAGGCTTCTTATATCATATGCTGATTTTGCTTTAAATTTAAATTAGGGGACTGCTTTTGTAACATTTAGCTCTTTTTGTAAGTGAAAATGTCTGCTGAAATTTTGTTTCACGATGATAACTATATACAGAGGAGAACAGGGAGAACTTCGTGTTGGGGTTCGTCGTGCCATGAAACAAAAGAATAATGTACCAACATCAATCATATCTGGCCATGGCATGCAACATGGAATACTTGGTAGTGCATTTCATGCGATTTCTATGGGGACCGTGTTTACAGTCTACTACCATCCTTGGTAAGTTGATGCTGGTTCTAGGATCAGTGCAATCAGATTAAGAAAGCTAGAAGGGTTGTACTCTAGCAGATTCTGTGTGGTCAACTGATATTACTTGATGTAAGCAAGAAATTTGTTTATGCATTTTTTCAGGACCAGCCCTTCTGAATTTATCATCCCTTTCGATAAATACTTTAAGTCGATTGAAATTGACTATTCTGTTGGGACAAGGATCAGAATGGCATTTGAGGGCGAAGACTCTGTGGAAAAGAGGTGCCAGCCAAGCCTTTTCTGATCATGTATCTCTTATTTTTCAAAATTATATTAATTTTCAATCATTAGCAAATGAAACGGAATAGCACTATAATCTGTTTTAAGTAACCAGATCTAGAAAATGACTTAAGAACTCAAAATTTTAATGATGGCAAGTACAATGATAAACAGATGAAAATAGCTTTTGCAAATTTTTGGTTATATTGAAACATGCCCCTTTCTTGCTTAATTGAATGTAGTAACTTTATGAATCAGAATTGTTGGTACTGTAGTTGGTAGCGCAGATTTTGATCAAATTAGGTGGCCTCGTTCAAAATGGAGATGTCTCCAGGTAAGAAGCTCTTTTTGTGGCATTCAAGAAATTCAAATAGGCACGTTGTTATTTTAATATTCTTCTGTCATTTTCTTTTTCTTGTTGCTTCTCAGGTGAACTGGGATGTCGTATCAGATAAAATAATGTGCCCAGAAAGAGTTTCTCCTTGGAATGTTGAGCAGATAGAATGCACCATCAGGAAGCCTGCTTCTGTTCTGCACCATCAAAAGAGGCCACGTCCAGATGATGCATCATTACCTGGGGTTAGCCATGGTCAGTATCTCGTATTCTCTATTTTAACAGTCTTGTTGCGGTGTTCAACTGAGTAAATTCCTAAAAAATTCAGGGGTCTTGCAAGGTCAAGAAAACAGGGTAACAGGTGTTAAGGAATTGGGTCCTCTAAAAACACCGTTATTTCCATATTTGGTTCCCCCAAAAAATCCTTATCAGGGCAGTGCTCCAATGCATGACACATTTTATGTGTGTCCCAACGGCACAGTGTCATTTCCCAGTGGAAGCATGGTGAATTCTGGTCTTCCTAATCACTGGCCCGCAACATTTGCAGCGTGTGCAGTTGGTAACAATGCTGTGTTAAGCAGAAATATTTCAGTTCTCAATGGCAACTCTCTTAATTCCGGGTCTCAAGAGTGGAGGTCTTTGGAATTTAAGAATGAAAATGAATCTCCACTCTCCCAGCCTCATGGTGGCAGCAGATACATGCTTTTTGGAGTCAATTTAGTCAGCAGCCCACCGGAGCTCCCTTCACCACAAGATGCTACTTCCAATGAGTTTGAAAGTCCTTGTTCTGTGCCTCCAACGTCTCAGTCAAGCATTTCTGAAACTTTTCAGGTTTCAGAGCCATCTAAGAGTGTATCTGGCATCCCTTCAGGAAATCAATGCAAGAATTGCTGTCTTTTCAGGAGTTGCACCAAGGTACAATACCTTATCGACACCTTTGCCTTATATTTTGAAGCAGCTTAAAAGGAAGTACTGCTTGTTGAAGTACTGACACTAATGCTTCTTTTGCATGGCCTATAACCAATTTGGTACCTGTGATAAGTGTATGAATAGGAAGTGGTTTATGAAAGAGGAGCATTCCTCTGGACTAACAATAAAACAGGTAGACACCCATGTGTGGACAAAAACCAAGTCAACTGGAGTACCTGATCCAGGAATCAATTACTCACATGCAAGGGAGTTGGAAATCCACACAAATTGGCCTCACAGAATTCTGTCTGATTTGAAGTTTTGAAGTAGGGATTGCATTCTCTACAAAACCCTTCATTGTATCTTGGAGACGGAAGCGCCATACAACCTAATTATACCACTATTTTTAGAGGATCGTTATCTTGCATTGAGGACAGTGAACACTATCACACCTTGACAGAAACTTGTTTCTCATTACATCACCCATTTCTAACAAGGCCATCATAACATTTTCCTTCGAAATTGCTCGCACAAATACCCTTGGTATGGTGTGGTGGAATGTTTTCAGCTAATAACCTGTGATAATTTTTCTCTGTTTTTGTTCCAGGTGCTCAAGTATGGAACTCCTCTCGGAAGGTCAGTTGATCTCACGCGATTTGATGGGTACTATGAACTTGTTTGCAAGCTTGACCAGATGTTCGACTTCAATGGTAGTTTGATTGATGGGAGCAGCGGGTGGCATATAGCCTTCATTGATGAGGAAGGTGACATTATGCTAATTGGAGATTACCCATGGCAGTTAAGAAGCAAAACTTGTCAGTTGTTCATATTAATGTTTTGTATACTAATGGTTTAGTTGTGCACTGATTTTGGTGATATCTCATAAACACAGGGAATTTCAGTGCCTAGTGCGAAGAATGTTCATCTGTCGAGAAGAAGACATAGACAAACTGATTCCAACACCTATTTGATGTCTCTTTGCTGAAGTCATTTGTGCCATCTCTCAGAGTTGTTTACATACTTCCATACTTGAGAGAGAGATGTGAGTGCATTACTGTATTCTGTACCTAAAATAATGCCGATGAAGTTAAGTGTTTTAAGGTGTGAATGCTGTTATATGTCTTAAAAACAATATGTTTGATGCAGCCAAATGTTGTTCTAAGAGGGAAATGTAACACCATGATTTCCTCTAAATAAACGAGTTTGTGTTTCTTATCTGAATAACTGTCCAGAAATATTCCCACTTAACTATCCAGTAGAATTTGTTAATCCAGGACATTATAAACCCAGAATGCTATTCCAACAATTTATATTCTTAAAGAGGGAAAATCTTTCGGAGTCGCAAACGACACCGAATCATTAGACTAAACAGCGCCGTTTTTGCCTTTTGTCAAGCCTGCCCCCGCCGCTCCTTATCCAGAATCAAAACTGATTTCCATGGTTGATCTACGATCTCGGGTCACCCACCTTTTTTTTTTTTTACCGCCATGAGCAACTTTTTTCCTTAAGGGTCTCTCCAAAAGTTCAAAAATTCAAACTATGAAGTCCTTATTTATCACAAGTACCACAACAATCCCAAGTCCAAGCTTGAAAACCCGTGATCCTCCACTTCATGTCACAGTCTCGTCTCTTCCAATTTCACCTTTCAAAAAACGACCTTTACGTTTATCCACAATAACAAGATCTCAGTTTTCTTCAAGTCCACCAAGCAATGAAGAGGAACCACATCCAGAAGCCATGGTCGAAGAACTGAGCGTCCCAGAACATTGGCTGCTCCCATCCACAGCTTTTGAGGTATTCTTTTTGTTCAATTTAAAATCCATTTTTAATTAACTCAATACAAGAATTAGTTCCATAGAGTTTCTAGCTGTATTTTTCACTAGTTGATAGTTAATTGTCCTAACTTAGGTGTGCTTGCGGGGCCATGATTTTAGTAGTCGACAAATTCTTGACCCGTTTAGTGTCAAATTTCCAAAAATAAATAAATTAAAATAAAAAATAATAATAAGAAGAAGAAGCTGAATCCGTGAGTGATTTTTGTCTGACAACTGTATGTATTAGCCAAATTCTGTGCTTGTGGAACTAATTGTAGTATGCTCACCATTTCCAGCATTTGTGCAGGAATCGGAGTGGCTCAGGGTTGCTCTTCACAAATGGTTAGATGATGAGTACTGACCATTTCCAGCATTTGTGCAGGAATCGGAGTGGCTCAGGGTTACTCTTCACAAATGGTTAGATGATGAGTACTGCCCAGAGCCGACCAATGTGGAGATCAGCAAGGTTGCTGCCCGATCGTACTATGAATCTTTGCTAGAGAAACAGAGAGATCTAGGTGAGATTTTGCTGAAGATGGCCAGAGAACTGGAATCTATTTCTTATCAGGATAGCTTTCACGGGGCATTCTCATCAGCAAATGCAGCGGTGAACTTGATCGTCCAACGTATAGAACAGGCGTAGTTGTTGAACTTAGTTGAAGGTTTGAAAGTAACTACCTCAATATTCTACTGCCTACAGTTATAATAGCTTTCAGTAGTTCTCTTTGCACTTGATTTTCCTTAATGTCACACCACTGTTCACTAATTTTGACTCTTCTTCATTAGCATTGAGCGTTGAGATGATTGGTGTATTACTTATTGTTTTAGTAGGGATTCTGGCGATTATGTTAATAGTTTGATAAATAATGCAATAACATTACATGTTAAAGTCATTGTCCTTTCTAAAGCAAATACATGCTATTTATACTTTTTTTGTACATCATGTTTTGGTAATGAACGTAAATTGCGTAAAAGTACTAGTAATAATAAAAGTAAATGTCACGTTAAGTAAATTCTAAGTGAGAAATACTATGTGTTGACAATAAAAAATGGATTCAGTGGTCAACAAGGGTCAATCGTGCCACGTAAGGTGGTTTCGCGGTTCGTTGAGCCAATTATATGAGATTAGTGGAACTGTTCCTGCAGAGAAAGTTCTCGCAGGGACTAAGAAGCTTCTCGGAGAATGCTTTGGGGGTCTGTTACCTCTCAAAGCAAAGAAAGATCGGTGAGGGTTGCTGGACTTTAGCCGGCGATTCACCTCCGATGATCAAGTCAGTGTTTTTTTCTCTGGGGAGAAAAGAATAGGTTAAATGTTCTTTAGGGTTGGTGAGAGTATTCAATCGCTTACCTTCCTACTTTCGAACCTCCCCTATTTATAGTTCCTTGAAGCACTTCTCGTTGACTCCTAGTACGGGAACGATCAAATACCGTCAGGGGGAGGAATAGAGCCAGGTTTCCTTAAACATGCAATCTCTGCCTGTGCAGGGAAATTGTCCCCAAACGAGGCAAAATGGCTTGTTCGAACGGTAACTTGCATTGTCAGAGCAATTAATTCAGTCTGCCGCCTATACTGACAGTTTTTTGGCTTTGTCTGACTTCTCTGCTGGTGTGGTCCTGGTTATTCTGACGATCGCAGGTGCTATCATGGTTTAATGTTAGTGTCAGACCTTTTTCTCGCCTGCTGTGTTTCTTCCTTAGTCAACCAACTTGTTTCGGTTTTACGAAGAGGGGTGGCGAGAACACGATTCTAGTAGGATGTTCTCGCCGTCTTTGGGGATAAGTCGGCGAGAAGGGGAGGACGGAGATGACCTGGAGTCTTGTGTGGAAAACTGCTTCAGGGACGTTTGCTTGGTAGATGTTGATACTATGGCATTTTACCAATTCATAGGTATACGTTTTACTAAGTTACAGAATTATCCCTCAATACTATGTATGTAAGAATACTTACCATCATAATTGTAAATTTCATAGAAAAAATGTTAAATGTGTAACATACACTATATGCTCCAGAGTTGTTACACAGCATTACCTCTTATCGCGTCTAAAAATGTTTCTTTCGAAATTATGGATCGAGCCTTAGTTTGGAGAGAGAGCCAAAGGATTGAGGTTAGGCCAATTGAAAGTGAAATTTTATGTTTTGTACCCTATGAACCTTGCAACAATTTAGGCTTACAGGACACTTCTGCAGATCCACGTTCCCTCAAGCTTCTTCATGATTTCTTAGAATCTATTGGACCTGATAATTACTGCATTCTGTAATCCTCTTGCAGTCTCTGAGTCCTCTCTGGAGTTGTATCAGTGGAGCATGGCCATTAAAAGTTTCAAATGCTTACTAGGATCATTAATGGACATATTGTGAATGCCAGTGGTTCTGATCAAAGTTAGGTCCCTGCTGTCTTCAAATGTTATTGGAATGTATTGCTCAACTTTGTATACTAAGTGTAATGAACATGTGACGTTGGTTGTACTAACCCCCTGCAACTTACAAGCAGCTTTAAATCACTTTTGTACACAAAGTTTTGGATGGTCGTACCCTACCATATAATTTGATTTCATAATTTCACGAGAGAAATGTTAATGCCCTGTCCCCTTGTCCCGCTGAGGATCTGAATAATGCAGGTAGTGTGGGTTCCAACTTCCAACTGATATGACCAATACTACTCCTGCTTGTACTTACAACTAACTTTTAACTATTAGAAGTCGCGCTGTGACACCCGTGATGATAAGATGAATCTTACCTTACAGCCTTATCTATTGAGCTTTTGATGCTAGGACTAGGATGACTCTTTACTTATACAATGACAGCAGCTGGTATGCATGTGCCATGGAAATTGAATAGGCTTTTGCTGAAATGTGTATAATGGCAAAAAATCATCTCTAGCTCCATGTGGAATGTTTAATGAAATGACAGTGACATCTAGGAGGAGCTTGCTTAGTATTCGGCTATTTGCCTTGCAGCTGCAGTAGATTACCAGAAAGGTGCAAGAGAATTTTATAGACATGAATATAATTTCATATTTGGGTTATAAAGTAGTGATTATTATACATACACATGTTTGTATATTCTATATGTCCCGTGTTGTCCGTCTCTCATGGGAAGATCTGATACTTTAATTACATTAAATAACATGAGATCTAAGATCATTTCCGACAATACTCTATTTTAGAGTATGTAGTACTCCAACAATACTTTATATTTCAAAATTAAAGAATTATTTTAAGAATATTGGTGGATGACACTCCAAATTTGGATTTCTACATTTAGTTTTGATAATTGATATTTTTATTTTACCTTTATATCTATAGTTCTAAATAAATATTTAACATTAATTTTCTTTTTTACCTTTTTTAATTAAATTTAATTAATATATAATAAATTTTAATTTATAAATTCTATTATTATAATATATTTACTTGTATAAAAGTTTTGTTGTGTGAATATTGAACTCAGTCCAATAATGAATTACAATAGTTAATATCAAAAAACCCTTTTACGTGGCTGCAATTTGTTGTGTCCATCACAGGAATCTGATGATATCCATATAATGTTTTCATTATTATTATCATTATTATTTTTGAAAGTGACTGATAACCAAACTAATTACTGCATTTAGAAAATTGTTTTCTCATGTTGCACATGGTCCTACTCTACTTGAGTAGCATGAAATTGATCTTGCTTCTTGCAAATGACATATTACCTGCTTTGATTGGAGCTCTCTTATATCACTGACTCCATATCAGTGCTTGGTGTTCAATGAATACTAAGTGGCTTAACCGGTTGTTGCACATGTCATTTATATATATATATTTTTAATTTATTTTTTTAATTATTAAAAATTTACTTAATTATATAATATTTATACTGTATCTTTTAATATAGAAATTTAAAACTTCATCAGTTTATTAAATTTAATTATATTATTCTATAAAAATTTTAAATTTTTATATTACAAATTTTATTTTATGAATTATTATACTTAATACTATCTATAATAAATATTATTAAATAATATTATATTTGTCCGACATTTGATCATATTGTAATGAAATTGTATTTTTTCTTAAACTACAACTAAGTACTTCGAATAATTATTAAATTGGCTATAACATATTTTGAAATATCACTTTTTGCTCTATTTTTACTTTTTCAACTAATATGATTCTAAACTTTTTTAAAATATATCAATTTAATTTTTATGATAAAAATTTTAACGGTCAAACTTGACGTAAAGTATAAATTAATTAATTTAAATTTTTTTCATTAAATTATTAAATTAAAATGACGCTTTTACCTTTTAATTTTTAACAGTTTTACTTATTTAGATAGTTCAATAAAAAATTAATAAATGTTATAAAATTTTAATTTTTTTAATAATACTTATGATTAAATAATAAAATAAATATGATAACATTTATTAAAAATAAAAATAAATATAAAAATATTATAGAAATTAAAAAATTGAAAAGCAATATCATTTATTAAAAAAATAAAATTTAAAATTTAATAATTTTATACATATATATAATAAATTTATATATATTGCAGTTTTATTATTATATTTCTATTTTTATAGTATATATATATATATATATATAGTTTTATTATTATATTTCTAAAACATGTACATATATAATATTTTAACATTTTAGTTTTTTTAACCAAATTTGAGTTTTATAAGTATTTAATCATGATTTTTGTTTTTATTTTTAACAAAAGATGTTAGTTTAATTTTTTTAATTATTCTTAATTTTTAATAAATTTTATCATATTTATTTTTTTAATTAATTATTTTTAAGTATTTTTTTAAAAAATAATTTAAGTTTTATAACACATTAATTTCTTATTGGACGTCTAAATAAGTTAAGTTGTTCAAATGTAAAAAGTTGGAAGGTAAAATCGTTTTTCTAATTTAATAAAAAGGTTAAAATGATCGATTTACTTTATATCAGATTTGACTATCAAAATTTTGGTCATAAGGACGAAATTGATGTATTTTGAAAAAAATTAAGGATTATGCAAGTTAAAAAGTAAAAACATGTCAAAAAGTGATATTTCTAAATAAGTTAGACACCTAATAAGTTGTAGTTTAAATAAAATTTTTGTCACAATATGATCAAATATATATATATATATATAATATTAAAGTATTTTATAATAAATTAATTAATAATTAAAAAAATAAATTAAAAATATGGACAAATAACATCTAGACCCCATAGATTTGCTCATCTACTGAATTAACCTTTGGGTTATTAGTAAATATCTCTTCTACTGTTAGTCAAACTCCATCCAATTTAGATCAAAATACCCCTCACTAATATATAAAATACTAATATTTATTAAATAAAAAAAAATTTTAAAAAAAATTAAAATCTTCACCGTCCATTTTATCTTTTTAACTATTTTTTTATAATTTTATATTATTTAAGGGTATTTAATTTTTTTTAATATTTAAATATAGTCAACCGTTCAATTGGATGAAGTTTGGATAAAGTTTAAGTAACTATAGGAGATATCTTTATCAATAAATTCAAATATTAATTTTGCTAGTAGATGAATAATTCTCATAGTCCACATTTTATTTACTCTAAAAATATTAAAATAACATGGCGTTGTAGGTTTGACCGGTATAATACTCAACTAAAACTTTAGTGGGTAAAACTTCAGTGAATAATCTCACATGATCCTCCGCAAATTTTTTTAACGGCACAGTGGCCGAACCCCTAGTAAGAGTTATATAAGAGCCTTGTTGAAGTAGTATCATCCCTCACCGTTTGTTGTTGATGGGATTTTCCTGCTTTTTTCTCCTTGTGGGGTATGAAATAGTGAAACTGCTTTTCTCCCAAGAACGTGGATCAATGGTAGCAAGACTCACGTCATGCGGTACCCACGTTGTTTTTCTTTGATATAATGACATCCATCCATTATTCAGAAGCTGTTTGTTTCTGTGTCCCAGTGCTCAACTACCCACCCCTTAAATGCCCGTTACAACCATCAGACCTCTTAGCCTGCACCCGACCCAACCCAACCATCTCGGATCTGGTCCCAAAAACCAATGTTCCTCCTGACTCAACTCAAACTTGCTTGGCTCAACTTAGCATAGGAAAATAGAATCTACACTACAGGGAACAAAGACAGGCCAAACAAATGCCTACAGATCAGCTTAAAAAGCTTTGCATAATATTTATTTATTTTGATTGATTGCTTTTTTTGATGACAAGTTTAAAATCTTATTGCAGGTAAAAAAATTCATATCTTCTGGGTATCTACACCTAAGATATGTTGAGAGACCAAAAAACAAAAAAAAAACCCATGGTCTCGTGTGACGTTGGCGTGATCGTTGATACACTTGAAATGAATAGTATCTAGTTGTGAAATTATTGATGCAGAGAAATAATTGTGGTCGGCCCATCAACACATGATTGATGTCTTCTTATCAATTGATAGGTTGTATGTATATAACCTGTAGATTCTCATTGAGTGAAGCTCCCAATATCCCCAGTTTTCTCTTACTTCTGTGAATTGTCATATATTGAAAAAATGTTCATTAACCAAAAAAAAAAAAACAAAAGTAAATTTTTTTTTCGACCCTTGAACTTGAGAGTTGATAAGGTAAATTTACCGGTGATATTACTGCAACCATAACCCACAAATTATGAGTTTATAACCTTTTAATTAAATAGTCTAATATAATGGATTTGTACCCAAAAAAACTTTTACTGGATGAAATTTGGGTATGAAATTTTAGTCACTGCTCACTATTTTCTTTTTTTTTTTTATATTTTTTTAAAATTTTAAAATTTTAAATAGATTGGGGAGTTGATAATAACAATTATTACATGTGTGATCCGAATACCACTCTCTTAAAAGATATCTTTCTATATAATACAGAGAATAAAACTCTTTATATATACTAATAAATATATAGGGTGAGATTTAAAAATCAAAAGCTAAGCTGGGATGTGCCATAGTCACTAGTTACTGAGTAGCATTGATACATTCTTAATTCAATATTGTTAAGAGGAAGTTGTTTGGTGATTTTCAAAATTTGACCAACAGACGCAGGTCTAACCGTCGTTCAAATGCGATCAGAGTAAATGAAAAACCAATGTTATTAGTGGCAAAAATGTACATTGTGATACGTGGCGAATTCTGATAAGAGAAGAGAGGATCAAACTTCAATCATTATCGGTGTAATAAACGTGCAACAGCGATATTTTTGCTATAAAGAAGCATCTTCAGCTACATTACAAACCAACCATCTCCTCTTACTCACACACTCAACTCTCTCTCATGGCAGTGAAGAACAATCTCCTAATTTGCACACAACTAGAATGTAAAACCACAGAAGAAATGGTAGCTTCCATGGAAAAAGCCAAGGACGAAGGCGCTGATCTTGTTGAGCTTTGCATTGATTCCATGGCGTCCTCCTCTCACATTTCTGATGTCGAAATTCTCTTAGATCAATCAATTCTGCCTTCCATTGTCTCCTACAGGCACACATCTTTCTTCATCTTCTCTGTCTTTTCATGCATGCTTCTTCCTTATACTACTTCATATTTTTAAAACTCGGTATAAATAGTTATAGATATTTACGAGTCCTTTACACGAGATGAAGAAAATATGTGGGGCAGGGTGTATATGCTATCTCTCATGACATCACTTACAAATTCTCTCTCTCTCTCTCTCTATATATATATATATATATATCATCCAAATTATAATTTATTTAAATAATAACATTGTTTACTAGATGATGCAATAGTGACACGTACTTTACAAATTAATTTAACAAATTATTTGAACCATAAATTTGGATAAATTTATGTGTTTTCAGTTACAAATTCTGTATTACATAATATTATAGAGTCTCTGTGTAATAGTTTAGTTAATTTAATACCAAATTAAATTTAATAAGATGATGTTGGATCACTGATATGTCCTCTACACTTACACTTTAAGGTTATGAATTCAAATAATATTTAAAAAAAAAAAAAAAAAGGATTTGTAATAAAAAAAATGTGCATTCATTCTAGCACATAGGTAGAGCCAAGAGTGATAAGTTAATAAATCTCGATAGCTCAATTCCTATATCCAATTGTCTTTTAGTTGACTTTATTGCTTGGACCCACTACCCACTACCGACTACTCATAAACCACATCACGTGCATCTAAAATGTAAACGTCTCATTTTCTTTTTTCTAATTTTACTGCTTATCTTTTGTTTTTGAGAAGTAAATATAAATTTATTCTGAATTTTACTCTATCACCATTTTTAAAAGATTACGTTGAGTTTGAATGAACGATATCTTATGTGTAAGAGCAAAAAAAAAATTATCATATTTTTTCTTTTGTAATTAAATTTTATTATATTTAAAAAGTTCAGGTAAAACTCAGATCAAGACTTTTCTTGGGAATTCTCATTTCTGTTGGTTGTATTTCTATTTGTTATATTTCCATAATCAAACAAACTTTTCGTTTTTCGTTTTTCGTTTTTCTTTTTTTGAAACTATATTATAATAATATTTTGATCTCACATGAATTGAAATCTGATACCGAATAAAATTACATAATATACTTATAATTCAAAACTCAACAAAAGCAATAAGAAAAACATGAGCATTTTTTATGAATTAAAATTTTCTAAACATAACACATTCAATTATTTTTTCCTTGTCGAATTAATAAAAAGCCTATGCAGTTTAGGCCCTGGAACTAACTGAATCGGTCATCTGACAGGCTCAAATCATCAAGAAGCTCAAGCAGGGGAGGCTGCAAGAATTCTTGCTTGCAAGTCTTGAGACTGGCTCTCGACTTAGATGTCCAATTTGTGGAAATGGACTATGAGGTAGTCACTTATTTTAACCACTGAATAATTTTTTTACATTCACTGTAACGACATTTCGTGAAAGGAGATGAATTGATAACAATTACACATGCTATGCAACTCTAAAATCTTGTGACAGGTAGCTTCTGATATGAGCATGTGTGAACATATATACGGGCGATCCAATACCAAAGTTATCGTGTCAAGTTATGTGAATGGTGGAAGGCCTTCAAAAGAGAAACTTGGTGATCTAATTGCCAGTATGCAGGCCACTGGAGCAGATGTTATCAAACTTGAAATTGCAGTAGATTATATCACAGATTTGGCACCTATTTTTGACATGCTTACTCATTGCCAGGTGAAAAAAAGCACTTATTAAAAGCTTTTCCAATAAGTAATTAAAAAAAAAAAAAATCCCACAAGCATTATTCATATCACTGTTAAAACTCTGGTATTTTTCAGGTGCCATTAATTGCAATGGCAGTGGGCAGCAGAGGTCTTATAAGCCAGCTACTGGGTCCAAAATTTGGTGGATTTTTAGTGTATGGATCTCTGGGAGGCAAATCGGTACCTGGCTTGCCTAGTCTCGTCAGCCTGAAACAAATCTACAAGCTTGAACATATAAATGTAGACACAAAAGTCTTTGGCCTTGTTTCAAATCCTGTAGGCCATAGTAAAGGGCCGATTCTGCATAACCCTGCATTCAGACATACGAGATATAATGGCATCTACGTTCCCATGCTCGTGGATGATGTTGAGGAATTCTTTAGAACATACACAGGCATTGATTTTGCAGGTTTCAGGTACACAAACTTTGCTTCTCCTAGAAAGATTGTTTATTCTGTACTCTGAAGGCGCAACCCTGTGATAATGAAGTTAACTTCTTAATTCATGGCCTTTTGTTTTCAATGGACTTTACAGCGTTGGAATTCCACATAAAGAAGCGGCAGTGGCATGCTGTGATGAAGTCCATCCATTGGCTAAGGTATTATGTAATATTTTTTGGTAAATGATCTACTAGAAGCTGGCTTCTTGAACTATGGAATGCTTTTGAATCAGTCAATAGGAGCTGTAAATACCATAATAAGGAGGCCTATCGACGGGAAGCTGATTGGTTATAACACAGACTGTGAGGCTTCAATCTGTGCGATAGAGGATGCACTAAGAGGTACCATGACAAGTGATGGCTGATTCTTTTCTTGAATCCAGCAGTAATTGGTATTAATATGATCATATGTAAAAATGATTAGATAGCTCATGCATTTACATGGGATGAACAGAAAGACAAGTCAGCAATGGAGTGGCATCGCACACTTCTCTTCTAGCTGGGAAAACTTTTGTATTAGTTGGAGCAGGAGGTGCAGGAAGAGCATTGGCTTTTGGGGCCAAAAGCAGAGGGGCTCGGGTTGTCATTTTCAACCGGGATTACGGTAAAAGACAAGCTACAAAGTGCCTTCTTGTTTGAAGAAAAAAATAAGGTGTCTTTCATTTCATTTTAATGTATCAAGCAGTTTTCCTGTCTCTAACTATTGAAATTCTTTTAACAAGAGAGAGCAAAGGCACTTGCTCATGCAATTTCAGGAGAAGCACTACCATACCAACTTTTACATGAATACTGCCCAGAGAACGGCATGATTTTCGCAAATGCTTCTGCTATTGGAATGGAACCAAATTCAAATCAAACCCCCATTTCTAAGGTTCTCTCTTTCTCTCTCTCTCTCTCTCTCTCTCTCTTCTCTTGCAGCATATGTTCTTCAAGTACTCATATTGTTCACTTTGTCATGCTTGTTTAGGATGCGTTAAAAGCATATGAGCTGGTCTTTGATGCGGTTTACACGCCTAGAAATACAAGGCTCTTGCGAGAGGCTGCAGAGGTCGGGGCCATTGTGGTAAGTGGGGTTGAGATGTTCATCAGGCAGGCCCTTGGTCAATTCAGACTCTTCACTGGTGGCTTAGGTACCCATCTTCCTCTTCACTTAATCTCTCTCTTTTCTTTCCTTTTTGAAACGAATCTTTTATCTCTAATAACTATGAGTTGAGTTTTCTAATGTAAAAACAACAAAAATATAAACATAAAAAAGATCATAATAATAAACCCGTTTATTTGAACATTTTCTTTTTTTGTTCCATATCATCTTCAACATTTTGCTTTCTCTGCTTTGCAGCTCCAGAAGACTTCATGCGCAAGCTTGTTTTAGAACAATTCTGATAGTTAACACTTATGTCAAAATGATCATATAGTGAAAATTCCTTCACAATACCCTTTTGGAGATATTGAGGTTCACTAGTTCAACTCTTAATGTGGGTTAATGAAGTACCTACTTTGAGCTGGAGCTCAAATGCTGGCATGCTCGTCCAATTGTATGCTAGTTCTATACTCCTAAAATAATGTTAGGTTTTAAGACTGTTCAGGGGTCCAGATTATTGTATGAAAGAATAGCATCAAAGCAAGCCTGGCTTGTGGTTTGATATAACTCTCATGTGCAATAAAATATTTGCTTTACCATTTGCAGCATCTGATGAATATAAAATATCAGCTTTTACAAGTAGAATTTCTGTTTAGGTCACTACATGCACGTCTAATTGACCTTCATGTTAAATTTTCTCACTGGGAAGAATGAAAAATTGATGGAGAACATATTACCTGGCTTTCAACTTCCACACAACCAGAAGATGTTTAATGACAAGCTGACTAGCAGCAGGACTGACTGCAAATCCTATTCTTTATTATTTCTATTTTTATTTTTATTACACGACTATTCTTCTCTCAAATTGGAATGACATTAGGAGGCAAGGAAATGGATCTACCCCATCACTTTATAAATCAATTGAGTATTTGGTCAAATGGTGTATAGGGCTTGCACTAAGACTCATTTATGATTGTAATAGTCTTCCAAACAGTAACTTACAATGAACATATTTAGTGCATTTTATCAGGTACAGGGAGTGTCAAATTCTTAAATGCTGTAAAACCTCCATCTACCACCAAATTTTGCCCACTAACATACTTGGCATCATCTGATGCAAGATAGAGTGCAGCATTAGCTACATCAATGGGTTCACAATTTGCTCCCTGTAACACCCCAGTATTCTGTAACATCTCCACAATCTGCGGGTCCTCAACACCGGGATAAAGCAGATTCATTTCTTCCATCACAAACGGAGTTGGAATAGCAAAAGGCGATATGCAATTAATTCGAATTCCATACCTGCAAAGCTCAGCTGCCACAGACTTGACCATGCCTATAATAGCTGACTTTGACACGGAATATGTAGGCTGTGCAAGCCCACCTAGTACTCCTGAGATACTGGCTGTACAAAGAATGGAACCACTTCTACGTGGGATCATCACTCGGGATGAATGTTTGATCCCTGCTAAAACTCCTCGCACATTGATGCCCATTACTTTATCAAAAACTTCAAAGTCAAGGTCTGCAACACTTGGGGATGATCTGCAGGCCACGCCTGCATTGTTGTACATGATATCAAGCTGGTTGTATCTAGAGATGGTGAAATCAACAGCATTGGAGACATCTGATTCTTTACTAACATCACAGGTGATAAAGGAGGCATTATGTCCAAGTTCTTTTGCAGTTTCTTGCCCAAGTTGGTGTTGGATATCAGCGATAACAACTTTGGCCCCATTGCTTATAAATTTTGAAGCAGTTTCTTTCCCTATGCCACTTGCTGCTCCGGTGATCAGCGCTACTTTTCCTTCTAGCTTTCTTTATCACAACATATGACAAAACATTCTAATTACCTTAGGCAAACTAAATCCCACTTAAGTGCAATGAGAAGGAAAAGTCTAAACTGTTTGGATCCAAGAAATAACATTGCCATTCTAAAATTTAACAAAACTGGATCAGGATTGATCATTAGTTGATGCTAAAGATCAGAATTTAACAAGATTTTCATCAGCCATGTACAATCATCTGCAAACAATGACCTTTAGTTTTTAAGCTTTTTCAGATTTACACAGTAACACAAACTTTTCTATTTACCCAATTGGTTGATAACTGTCAAAGTATCTCACTTACAGAAAAGGGTAAGGAGAGCCATGTCTGTTTTCTATAACTATCCTTTAATGTGATTTTAACTAAATTAATAAGTTGAAGTGAAAGCATAATTGTGAATTAAAAAAAGAAAGAGGCGGTTATTACAATAGCATTTCTTAAAAGATATAATAATCATTTCATTGAAAAATTTCTGCAGAATCCAGACAAATAGCAATTACACACTGGCAAACATTTAAAGATGATTCAGCAAATTCTACAAAAGAAGTCATGTAGAGTAATAAGACATGTTTTTAAAGTATAAAATGTACAAAAAAAAAAAAGATGATGAATGGATGGAACTTCGATGCGATAACGTACCTTCCACTTCCTGTCTCTGTTGATAATCCCCTGTTGAAGCACTTAACAACTATAGCTCTTGAAATGGACATTTTTTTACTGTTTGCAAAATACATGATGATTAATAAGCCGCGTAGAACTTCTATAAAAAGAAAATGCTAAGAAACCAAGAAAAAGTACACCAAATGAACAGCTATAAATTGATATGCACTTGGCCAACCAACACCTAGAGTAACCAATAACTAATATATGGACCCTCTTTCTATTTATTTCTTTTTCAAAACAAAACAAAAAGCCATAAAGAAGAAAGGGGTTGAAAAGCTGCAAATTATTAGTTTAACAAGTACAGAAAGAACAATGACCACCCAGATTTACCCAACCAAATTCATCATCTGAAAATCCAAAAAGCAAAGAAGGACAAGAGAAGCTGCGAAAATCAAAGATTGGTAGAAAGAAACACAAACCTTAATCCAATCCTGAGCATCCTTTCTGTCAGGTCACACACACACAAAAAAAAAAAAAAAAAAAAAAATCAGTGAAAGAGAGAGAGAGAGTGAAGAAAGCCTATAAAGGGGAGAGAGAGAGAGGCTGGAGCTAAAACAAACAAAGCTTAATGCCAATATATGTAACCGACAAGAAGATGCTGCTTCCAAGTTGCAATATTATAGAGGATTGGACGCCATTGACTGTATGACATGACTTGAAAGGACTTGAAATCATTCAAGGGTAATAAGGTAATTCGTCCACTGAAGCAGTTACCTTATACTAGTTTTATGTGTATAAATAACGAATATTAGGTAGGGATGGAATCAGTAGCTTGGCAATAAACACAATTTGTTAAATGTGCTTCTTGGTTTCAAGGATATATACAGGAATGGGTACAAGAAGATTAAGCAAGATTGTTGTTTGACTTGATATGCTTCTTTTTAGCTTCTGGGTTTAGGTAAAAAAATATGAAAAAGAATGCTTTTCACTTTTTCAATCTACTAATTTTTTAAATTTAATAGCAGCCCATTTGTAATTTAAATCTCCCAGAGCCTGCAATGTCAAAATCGAAGTTTGATGTCTCTCACTGTTAGCAATTCAATAACACATAAAAGTATATTAGTTATTGATGTCAGCGTTCTGAGAACAGAAGGTTATGCATGAAGTGATCTAAATTAAATGCTAGATATTAGAGTTGCAAGTAGGAAATTAACTGCCTGTGAGTTTAAATGTGTCTCTTTGCATTTGTTATTAAATCCAGATTGAGAGGTAATTATGGTGTAAGCTATAAGAAGATGAGTATATTTTCAATAAGTTAACATATTTGAACTTTGAAGCAATAGTTGAAAAGCATTACTAGTAGGCAACAAGAGTATTAGTAAGAGTGACCAAGGGTCACTTGCTTGGTGGTTGGAGGAGGCTCACGTACTCCTTCAAGCCACCAATGTATTGCGTATATAAGTACAATTAGTATGGATAAATCTGTTTCATATTGAGAGTAGATGGTTCCCTGTATTAGGAGTAGACGGATTCTCACTTCTTATGTTGGAAGTAGATGACTTCCGCTATTGAAATAGATATTCAAACCGTACTAGTAAATGTTTAATCTTCGTATCTGACCGCAAAATATCAGATCTAAAAAAAACAGTATTAATAAGAGCGATAGTAATACAATTATATCAGTTCACCAACAAAAGTTTAGAATTGATCAAATCACTAGGATCAAATATGTGAATGCAATGCCATTCTTAGCAGCAGTGCTTCAAGAATTCATTTAAAAGGGAAATCTCGAAGAAAAGATTGAGGGAGGGGTTTGGTTGGATTCGAAAAATCTGAGGTTGGATCCATGGCTTTTGATTCTTTCGGTGACTTGACAACGTCGTTAAAGAAATATATTTTTATCCAAACTTGCAGGGGGGAATTTATGATCAGGCAACCTCTTTCACATTCAATTATTTCTTTACATCACTACGTTAATATATCAGAAGTTTGGTTCAGTTGTCGCCAAGTTCAATCCAAAGAATGTTCATAGAAGACTAATAAGAAACAATAAACAAAAAAAAGAAGAAGAAAAGAATCAATTAACGAATTACACTAATTTATTTCAGCAGCAGAATTCACCACACCAGCCAGAAAGGAATAACAGATAAAATCCAAAAGTCTAATGGATCCCACAGTAAAGTCATTCTTGCAAGTTCCCTGAAGTACTAAAAATCAACTTAAAAAGAGCAAATAAGTTTTATTCGATAAAAGAATCGAACCCCTACGACTACCATCTCAATACCGGGGAAATTTGATAGAACCGAGGTGTGAGCCATACTCCTTTATGGCAGCAGCTTTCAGATTCTTGAGTTTTGTTGATGCTTTCATTGAAAAAGAGTTTGGGATATTTACCAGTTGGTACTATTGTCCCGCAGGAAGTAATCCATACATCATTTTCAACCCCAACTTTTCTATTATGCTTTTTTCTTCAAAACAGCTCCTTTTAATAAAGAAAGGTAGAAATTCTCTACATTCACTGTGATGATCAACTATCTGACGCCTTGCCCACTTTACATCTTCTTCAGGACTAAATTTAATTACTTGATTAGTATCATCTAAAAAGTAGAAAGTTTTATCAACATAAGTAGCAGCTTTGACACTTTTGAAGCACGTTCTGGTGTGAGTATATTTGTGCATAGTCCATGCAACAGCTCCATGAGAGAGCGTATATAGTAAAACATCCATTTCATCATTCTGACATACAACACAAACGATGCAATCCTTGCAAGTAGGAGCAGATGAAAATGCAGCAACATGATCCTTTAGTTCTGAATATGGGAATTGTGGAAGCTCTATTTTAGCTCGAGAGAAGGGACAAAAGAAGAATAATGAGCCTTCTCGATGCACAAGAAGCCACCCTTCTTTTGATGCAATGCAAGTTGCTCCATTCAATTCCAGGATGTTTATCTTGTACTTCTTGTCATTTCCACTAAGCAGACTGCACTGAGAATTTTCACCATAAAGTAGAAACCATGGCTCATAACATGATGTAGATTCAATCTCAGCAGAAGATGTGAAAGAAGCCAAATTCCAGTTTTGACAGACACCACGAAAACTGAGAAGATCAATTAAGCCTAAACGATTGGAAATTGACTCTATGAGATCAGGAGGAAGATCAGCCCACGATATGGGTGCCATTATACTCTCTCCAATCCTGCTAAAATAACTTTTTATGAATATAGAAAGAAGGAGATAAAGAAAACTCAAAACAAAGGAAACATAACACTTAAATAATATATATGTTCAAATTCCATCAAAACAGCTGAAACTGTAAATTTATTGGCAAAATCAACATGGCCATAATAGCCTTGCTGGAGACCTAATTCTTCTCTGTCGAAGTGATACCAACAGAGTTAAATTTTTGAAAATATTTTACATGAATGAAGAGTCTACAACAATAGAAGTAATGTCTTCTATTTAGGAAGTGTTTTCTATTATCTATCTTTGTAAATTGTATTTGGTTATATTGAAAAAGAGTCAAAACAGAATTAAAAAACACAGGATCAAATATATATATATTTTTTTTTTAGAGAAAATAATCAGGTTTGAGTCTAACATCAATTGTCAAACAGTGAACCCAAACAGGTACCTTACAACTCCAATATTATTACTATACTAGTAACTTTTTATATGATGAAAAAAGTGGAATTCTATGAAACTTGTTTACAAAAACTGGTTACACCACAACAATATTTACAAATGAAATCTCACAGTACAAGTAAAAAATATGAATCTGACAACATACAAAAGCATGGCCAGGAAAGTCAAAAAGTGAAAAAAAAAAAAAAAAAAGACAATGCAGTCCTCATCGTCTCAAGTTATTAGCAAAAGCCATTGATGAAGTTACCTGTCTTCTATGGGTGAATAAAGCCACTCATAAAGACGAGAACGAAAGCATCGAGAAATTAGGGTTATCATCATGGTTCTACTGTGTATTTCTTTTCCAATAAAACTGTAATATTTAAAGGAGTAGTGATAATGAAAAAAAAAGAAATAAATTTTATAAAATTTAATTTATTTTTTAAAATAATACCTAGCATACTTTTAGTGCGCGAGATTGAATTAGACTATTTTTACGAGATAGAATACTATGATATTTTTGTTACAGTATGGATTGTACTAAAAATAATATTATGCCCACTGTTAATAGGAAATTTGGTTATGGGATTTAAACATTCGTCCACAAGATTCAACTTCTAGGAAAATATATCCTGGGGCAGAAAAAGAAAGATACTATTAATATCTCAAAAATAACTCATAAGCATTTTATATATGAAAATATCTTTTAGTACCCCTAAAACTCAGCTAATATTACATGAGTATGAGATAAAAGAGAAGAATACGAGAAAAGACCAAAAGCTTGTGAAAGAAGAAAGGAAAACGGTTAGCTAAAGGACAAGAGGGGGACCATGTACGAGGGAGAGAAAGTGGAGCATGAAATCAGTGTTGCAAACCAAAGAATATCATATAAAGCATGTCTCCTATATTAAGGAACAAGAAGATCTCCAAATGTCAACAGCAGAAAATGCCGCTTGGAGATTCTAGCCATGTGGACCTATTCAACAAGGCACCAGGCTGTCTTGGAGGAGTCTTGAATCACACCTCACATCCTACATGTTCAAAATCCATTAGTTCGAGACGTGTGTCGATCGCACGACCAAGGGAAAACGAGGGGTGAAAAAGCTGGTCCATGGAAAGAAAAATGAAGTACCATAGATAAAGTGACACGTGGCAGAGTTGTGAGGAATTGTCTGTCTCCTGGAGGCTATAAATATTCATGCACATTCATTTGAAAAGGTTAGCTACTCATTTTACACTTATTTCATTTCCTTTTCAGCTTTTGGTTTATATGGGAAGGTTTAGAGACAAATTCTTCTTTACTAACTTGAGCGTTGGAGCGTGGTAGCCATACCATCACCGGCAATCACACTGACCTTAAACTTTTATTTGTTTTTGCATACTTTTTCAAGAGAACACTTTGGGACTCGTTTAAGAAAAGTAGCATAAACACTTAGAGAAATGTTCAGAGTTTTGTTCATCTATTTAAGTATTATCTTATACATCTTGATGAATATTCGGAATAATAATTTTAGTACTATTTGTTCGAGTTGATAGCTATTTCCTCTTATGATTTTATGTATTATATTTAAAGAATGTCCTAGACATCTTCTCCGGGAGAAATAGTTATGTATTTTCTTTTATTTGTTAACTTTAAGATTGTTGTTAAATTTTGAGCTAACAAATTGTTTAGTGTAATATGGAATTTGATAAAATTATATTGGATTAAATTAATTTTCATATAAAATAAAATTATTTTTGAAAAAAAACTACAACAATAAGTTATTTTAAAAATGACAACAATAAGAAATTGGCCCGGATACATCATAGTCAAACCAAGCTCCATATTCGTTACACGCTATCGGGTGCAGGGAGTGCTAGAGTCTTGAATGCCGTAAAACCTCCATCTACCACCAAATTATGCCCACTAACATACTTGGCATCATTTGATGCAAGATAGAGTGCAGCATTAGCAACATCAGTGGGTTCACAATATGCTCCCTGCAATGCTCCAGTACCCTGTATAATTTTGACAAGCTGCGGATCACCAACACCAGGATAATGCCGCTTCATCTCTTCCATCAAAAGTGGAGTTTCTATGCCAGAAGGTGATATGCAATTAATCCGAATTCCATACCTGCAAAGCTCAGCTGCCACGGACTTGACTATGCCTATAATAGCTGACTTTGACACGGAATATGTAGGCTGTGCAAGCCCACCCATTACTCCTGTGATACTGCCTGTACATAGAATAGAACCACTTCTACGAGGGATCATCACTCGTGATGAATGTTTGATCGCTGCCAAAGTTCCCCGCACATTGATGCCCATGACTTTATCAAAAACTTCAAGGTCGAGGTCCACCACACTTGGGGCTGATCTGCAAGTCACCCCTGCATTGCTGTACATAATGTCAAGTTGGTTGTATCTAGAGATGGTGAAATCAACAGCATTGGAGACGTCTGATTCTTTAGTAACATCACAGGCGATAAAGGAGGCATTGGGTCCGAGTTCTTCTGCAGTTTCTTGCCCGAGTTGGTGTTGAATATCGGCAATAACAACTTTGGCACCATTGCTGATAAATTTTTCAGCAGTTTCTTTACCTATGCCACTTGCTGCTCCAGTGATCAGCGCTACCTTTCCTTCTAGCTTTCTTTGTCACAGCACATAACAAAAGAAAATTCTAATTAACATATGCAAAATAAATATCCCACTTGAGTGAATGACCTTTTACAAAGATCAGAATTTTAACATGATTTGTCACCTGCCATGTATAATGACCTTTTATTGTTAAAATTTCTCAGATTTACATGGTAAACTATTTCCCCAAACAGTTGATGGATGTCAAATTATCTCACTTGCAGAAAAAGGGCAAGGAGAGGAGAAGCAGCCAAGTGACAGAAAAATAATTATCAAACTTTCTATAAAGTGATGATGCCATTGCATACCTTCCAGTGTCGGTGGATAACCTCCTGTTGAAGCTCCCAGCAACAACAGCTCTTGCAATGGACACATTTTTACTGTTTGCATAACAGAAAAAATGAATAGCCTACGTAAATTTCTTCTATATAAAAGGAAATGTCTCCATATCTAAATGTCAGTGTGAATGTGAATGTGATTGTGATTTATACACACCGTTAAGTTATATGGTATGTTAGGGTCCTTTACGGCTAGGTGTATTGCACTAATAAATTCTTAAAATAAATGGTATATATTTTTTGAATTTGTATTTAATGGTATATAATAAAAAATTGTATAAAACATAATTATACTAATTAGAAATAATAATTAAACAATCTAAGCCGAAAGTGATACATCAAAAAATAAAAAAACTAAACAATCTACGTACTTGTACAATTCAATACCAAATGAAGTATAATAATACTGAATTTAGTCAAATACAATAAGTTAATGCAATATAGATTTATACAATTCAATTCAATATAGTATACTACAAAAATATACAATATTATCTCTTAACGTATGTAATCAAGAAAAAGCATACACACCCTAAATGAAGAACAATATGGATATACCCACGGTCGGCCCCGGTAACCAATATGGATATATGGGCGGACCCAATCTTTCAATTCACAAAGATGGAAAAAAAAAAAAAAGAGATCGAAAAGGAAGAAAAGGATTGTAAAGCAGCAAATGATTAGTTTGATTCCCCAAGCAAGTTCATCATAGGAAGAGAGAAATGAAAAGAAGAAAAAAAACAAAGAATAGATTGATAAAAGAGAAACAAACCTTAATCCAATCCTGAGCATCTTGATTCTTGACTACACACACAACGCAAGCAACAGAGTCTAGTGTGAAAGGTAATGGCAACTTCAGATTCAGCCTACTTGTTAAACATAGCCTAATGACCAATATAAATATACAACTCACAAGAATTTGCACTTCCATAGTTAATAACATACCTTAATCCATTTTTGTTAATTAATCCATTATTGGTTAATTGACCCATTCTTGGTTAATAATTGACCCCGATTGGTATATTGAATTGGATTAGAGCTGGATTGAATTGGATTATATTTGTTATAAAATATTTTATACCAAATAAGTTAAGGTGTATGTACTAATCAGAAAAAAAAAAGCTAAAAAAATTCAAATTCTATTGGAAAGGGAATCAGGAAAGGAAACTTACTTTTTTCGGTAGGAAAGTGGAATTAAGTTTCCTTTCCAACAGTAATTTAATTCTTAATTTATATGTAAGGTCCACATAAACACTATAATCACAAATTTCTAATCAGTAAAAACACAATAAAAGTTGCAATGAATAAGTAGAGATCAATGAACTTAAAAAGTATTATGCAACTCAAATATTAGTACTAAACTAGTAATAATATGTTGATTTGATGCAAAAACTTTCGATCTTAAAAAGTGAAATTTTATGAAATTTATTTGAATTAGAAACCTTCCAATAAAAGGAGGCTATGGAACCAGTCTAGGATAAACTAGTGGTAAGCTCCCATCCCACTTAAGCACAGCATAGAGCGAAAAATGACATCTACTATAATCAAGATGCCTTTGAAAGATGAAAAAGCCTATAACAACCCGATTACCAAAAATGTTGAAATAAACAATTTTGCACCTCTGAGGCTTTGACAATAGAACAAAATCGTGGGCAAAAGTAAGGCAATGCAAACTGAAAACAGAGTGAGTTTTGTAGCATGAAGCAACACCAACAAGATTATTATTCTCTTCTTCTCATAGAGTAAAAATTCATGATTTTGTAACAGAACACAAACCCATATATAAGATTGGACTCATGGACTACATATGAGATGACTTGAAAGACTTGATTCACTTGAATACATTCAACTTCAAGGGTAATATGAACAAATTTCTTGTGAGTGTGAGAATATGTTAATTCTAATACTGGAATCTTCACAAAAAGTTTAGTTCAGTTGTCACCGGTCCAGATTTCAATTCAAAAGATATTCATACTAGATTGATAAGAAACAAGAGAAGTATATGTGAATTTCCAATTTCTTTACAGGACATTTTATATTCAGGTTGGTAAATATTTTGTTATTGATTATCGGAGTTTTCTCCTTCACATTAGTATTATTATTATTATTATTTTGTAATTGAATCCTCAAATACTCTATGCTAAGCTCCCATCCCAATTGAAACAAGAGAAGTTAACAAAAACTACTATCTTCTTCTTCTCGATTAGAAAAAAAAAAAAGTTCATGATTTTGTAAACATATACACCCAGATGCATGCACACAATACATACATAAATCGTAAATGAGTAATTTAGTGTGATAAGATTGTAGCAATGGGTCATTCATGAAATGAAAGCAGTGAAGTTTTGATGAAGTTACTTTTTCGCTTTAGATGGAGTCATGGAGATACCTGATTATAAAGAAGAGAACAAAGGCATTTCCGTTTACAAAGGTTTTTAACGGAGAGATTAAATTGTAGTCGTGGATGCTAGTTATCAAATTCAAAACGCCTCTACAAGCTACGAGAATTTCATAAGAGGATAAACTACCTACGAGGTAGTCGCTTTTCTTAAGGGCTACTTTAATTTTCAAACAAACAAGGGCATTTGGTCTAGTGGTATGATTCTCGCTTAGGGTGCGAGAGGTCCCGAGTTCAATTCTCGGAATGCCCCCCTTAATGGATTTTTGTTTTTTAACTGACTGATATGCCCTTCTTTTTGCACCTATAAAGACGAATCTACCCTCTATTCAGCAAAAAAAATTGGGCAATGTAAAGACAAATACACCCCTCAATTAATTGTAAGTTGAAAAATCCATTAAAGGGGGGCATTCCGAGAATTGAACTCGGGACCTCTCGCACCCTAAGCGAGAATCATACCACTAGACCAAATGCCCACATGAAGGCTGGTGAAAACGTTTTTTCAATTAAACGACTAAATCAAGTTCCCTCAAAAACAAACGTGCGAGGGAAGTTTTTCCCACTCCATTAGTTTGGTTCCCCCCAAAAAACTTTAATTAACTTTTGTTCAACCCTTCGTTTTCGCTTGTGACGATCACTAAACACCACTCTGTTCTGTTCTGTTTCTTCATTAATTTTGTAGTTTCTCTTCAATCAAAAGTGACCTAGAAACGGCTTTTTCTTCACATGATTTCCACAACTTAATAGAAAACATTTTTGTCAGTTGAAGGAAGCTCTAATTTCTTCCATGGCTGATCATCACACAGTTCACACTCACACTCAGCCCTTTCACTCTTACTATCCGACTTCTTCTTCGTCATCACCATCTGGTAATATCTTATTCAACTTCTATTTTATTTTCTCCTTTGTTTCTCTTTCAACTCCTAAATATGATTAAACGATTCAATAGTCATTTTGTCACGACAATGAATGGACTAGAAGTTTCTTGAATTGTTAATATGGAGAGTTCAAGAGAAAGTATGTATATATTATTACGTTGCATTGTTTTTCTTTGAATTTTAATTCTTGTATGCAAATTGAACAAACGTAATGATTTTTCAATGTTCATATGTAGCTGAAGTTGAGTTTAATGATAATTGTTTGTTTAGGAGTTGAAAAAATAGGTGAAAATGAAAATTACTGCCAGCAGTTTGAAGATACTGTCCTGTTCGACGATGCAATGGTGCTTGATAGTCCCTTAGCTGAGACGCGGATGGAGAAACTAGGTGAGACTCAGTTGTTGGATGATTCTGGTTGTTTTGAGGACTTGAGACTCCAACTAACAAGTGGGGATGAGGAGGAAGTTGTGCTTGATAGTGAAGATGAAGAATTTTGTAGAAACAAAACAGGGAGGACGGTCCTGAATCAGTTTTCAGGTGATAGTGCATTAAATTTTCAGAAGAGGAGAGTGGCATCAGTTGAGAAACAATGTGGTGCAGGTAAGTTTGCTTTTGTTCAATTTCAATTTGAGATGAGAAGTTGATTGCCAGTTCTAGTCTTTTGTTTCCTTTTTCTATGTTTGAGTGTGTGCACGAAACGGGGTGGGGGTGCTTAATCAGTTGGAGTTTGTTGAAAATTAATGTTACTCTGTATTCACTTGAAGGGAACAAAGTTTGCGAGAGAACGGATGAGCAAAAGGATCGTTCTCGGTTTCTCAATCATGAGTTTCCAAAGTTGAATTATGTTGGCTCTCAGGAACCTGGAGAGTCATCTCAAGACAATGCACTTGAATTCGTAGACCATTTCCTGTCAATTAACAACATGAACTCATCCCCGCGAATTGGTGTTACAAAGACTGTCAGGGATATATTTCCTCCTGTCTCCGGTGCAAAGGGGCCTCAAAATTTGGTCAAGAGATTGAAAAGTAGAACTCCAATTTCAAAAGCTGGAGTATTTGAATGGGCTGATGGTGATCAGCATGTAAAAGATGATGTTATTAGCAAGAGGATGGAGGCCTCTTTTCAATCTGAGACGAGATGCCAAAAGGCCAAACATCTTGATTGTAAAGAAGGTAGCATCTCAGATATTGAGCATCAAGAGAAGAAACAGCTTGTAGACCTCAATAAGAGAACAGTGGGTTCAACTCATTTAGATTTGAGGTTTGTGAAGCACAGTCCAGAAGATACTTGTGGGATGAATCAAGTATGCAAAATGAATATCACAGATAATTCTGTTAAGGAATCAAACGATGATTTGCTTGCAGAATCATCAGAGCAGCAGTTGAACACTGGTGGTATCGATAGAGAAACACTAGACATGTATGATGTAGGATTTAACACTCAAATAGCTGCGGAAGCTATGGAAGCATTGTCATACGGGCCAAGTGCTGGCTGTGTTGCTTTTGATGCTTATCAAGGTTCAATGAACACCGTTGAGGACTCACTAAAAAGAGTAATCATGGTGAAAGCTCACCCAGAACATACTTCGATTCAAAAGAGCGATTGGTCTAACTTAGGAGGCATTACAAGAAAGTCAAAGCGAGGAAAGCGTTCTGCTAGAAAATATGGCAAGAACTTAAATAATCAGAAGCTAGACCCTTGTGACTCCGAGTCACTGATCACAGAACAGTTTAATCAAAGGAATGCCAATATAAGTTCAGGAAGAAGACCTCCTAGGCTTATTGTGCAGAGACAAATAGATGGAACCGTGAAGGGGAACAATGACAGTGAAAATTATATGAATTCATCGATTTTAGTTGAACATATCTCGTCAAGCAAAGAACAGACAGGAAGGGAGCTTAAGATTACTTCTGTTGCTCAAGAAACGAGGCAACCCTTGGCAGGAGGTACATCAACAAGGAGACAAACAACAGAGGATGGCATTCTTAAATACAGAAGAAAGAGGAGTAGGTTAGCTGCTGGGCCAAATAGAATTGTAAGTGCCAAAGGAAGATGGTCCGAATTGCAGTACAATTCATCTGCAGAATCTAGAAATAGCAAATTGGTTCAACAAGAGCAAACTTACCAAGAGGTAACTGCTACCACCAGTTGTTTGAAAATGGATATACGGAGCCATCCCAAACGGAAAAGAACACCGCGTAAGATGCAAAGGCGTTCAAATGGAGCCAATAACATTTATGTTTCTTTAGCAACAGTCAATGGAAGTCAAAGCAACAATTACTGTATCAAAAGTCAAAGCACAACAGAAGACGATTGCAAGACCACGATTTATGATAGAGATATGAAGAAAAAAGCACAGTTAGTGTCAAATAGTCCATCTTGGCATTCTTCTGAAAATAATTTGAGGCAAAAGTTTGATAAAATAGATATAGAAGTCGTCGTTTCTAACAGTGAATGTGCTAGCATGAGTAAGAAAAACTTTCCTGGAGAGCTCGATAAACTTGAGGCATTTATGCAATCTGACAAGAGAGATGGCATTGATTCTGTGTTATTTGACAAGGACGTTGAGACCCCTGTTTCAGGATATGTTACCAGAGGTATAAATGCAGTATCTTCCAATAATATTTCTAAATATTACAAACATCCATGCAACAAAAATCTACCAAAATCCTACCTCTTAAAAGAGCTTTTTAGATTAGGAGTCCCCGAGTCAATACCTGATTTCTCTTGGAAAGATTTGAGAAGACGAAGAGACATAACATATGTTAGAGTTCTGTTTAGCCAGCACTTGGATGATGATGTCATCAAGCAGCAGAAAAAGGTATTTCCTTAAATTTTTTCAATCAGCAGCATGATCACCTATAAATTATATATGTTTTGCTGTTTCCTTTTTTTCCTGCAGATCTCAGCACGGCTCGGCATATCCATCGCAACGTGTTCCATGGATGCCACACATTTTATAGCAGATAGATTTATGCGTACAAGGAATATGTTGGAAGCCATTGCTCTAGCTAAACCAGTGGTGACACCTTTATGGCTTGAGAGCTGTGGACAAGCAAGATGCTTAATAGATGAGAAAAAGTACATCTTGAGGGATGCCAAAAAGGAAAAAGAAATTGGCTTTAGCATGCCTGTTTCCTTTGCTCGTGCAAGCCAGCATCCACTGCTAAAGGTGATTGTTTTAAGCTTGTGTCAACTAAGCCCAAACCAGATATCAATTTCTGCTTGCTTCTACCTTGATATCGACTTGAATATCTCCTCATTATAGTGATGTCTGATGTCTCCTCGCCAGGGTCGAAGAGTCTTCGTCACCCCAAACATAAAACCTCATAAAGAAATGATTACTTGCTTGGTCAAGTTAGTTCATGGCCAGGTCATGTTTGACATCATTAAACTGTCTATAATGTCTAATTCTCCTTTCTTTTTACTTTTCCATCTATTTCTTCACTAAATGAGTTACTGAGTTTATGATGAATTACTATCTAGGTAGTGGAGACAAGTCAGATACCTGCAGAAAAAGACCAAAAGATCCAAGGTGATCTAATGATTCTTTCTTGTGAAGAGGATCATGCAATCTGTGTTCCTTTAGTTGATCAAGGTAAAGATCTATCAATAGTTTTTCTTTGTAAGTAAAAAGTGATTCAATATTGTAGTGATCATTTTGGTCCACCCTTACTCCAGGAGTTGCAGCTTATAGTTCAGAACTTCTACTGAATGGAATAGTAATCCAGAAATTGGAATTTGAGAGGTAAGTAATAGCAATATATGTATGAAAAAGTAAGAAACAAATTTAGGCCACAAACTCTGTGCGAGTGTGCATATGCAAAGCTTGTACTAGAAATGGATTCTAACATCAAATTAATAGCAAATGTCAATTTCCTTAGTGATGTCACAGGTTTTGGCGTTTTGCACATATGTAGGTAAATGCTTCTCTTCTATTAAATGCATCAACTGTTAATTTGTCTCTAATATATGTTTTGTGTTTAACTTAATGACAGACATCAGCTCTTCAATAGTCGAGCCAAGAGGAGTCAACCCAGCACAAGATTCAGGAAAGGAGGTAAAAGTTTGCAAAGAAAAGATGCAAAACGTTGAATACAGACCATTTTGCTAGTAGTGAAAAAAGAACAAAGCATTCGAAGGTCCTGTACAGTATACACCATATGTTGTTTGACAACCATTATTAATGCATTTATGCATTAGTGGCCCCGTGACTGCAATGATGTATTGTCTGGACGCAATTGATTGAATCAAATTGCCAAGAATTCACTCCAACACCTTTCTTTTGTCTAAACAAATGCCATTAGCACAGACGAATGCAATTGTCATCAGCCCAGATCTTGCCTGCTGTTGAGTGTTGACCAGCACATTTTATACAACAGGGGTTAATGGGTCGATATTATAGAGTATCTTTTTTTTTTTTGAAGGAGATATTATAGAGTATCTTTGGAATCTAAGAATCACGAGAAATGAAGTTTAGTTGGTCCATGACAGCATGTGGATTCAGCACTTCCTGCCTACATGGTTTAAGATTGTTACTGCAATAAGTTATTAATTCAAAGGTTGATAATAGAGAACAATGAGTCAATCCAATTCCTCATAACCCTCTCAAGTCTTAAAGCTCCACCAACAAACAAGTTAAATCGCAATAAAATTACAAGGCAAAAAACCTTTCTTGGCCTGGCCAGCATAATCAATATATTAGACTATTAGTTATTTCTTCCTAACTGGTACAAAAATGCAAGGATCCTTTTATTATCTCCAGCATTTCCACCTCCAACTAAATACAAAATACAAGTCTAATTGCTCCGAAAAACACGATTCACCATCTCCTAAGATTCAGATTTTTGCTAAACACGCATCATTCCTGCTTACACTTGAGACATGGCAAGGGGTACTTGCATGTTTGAGACATTGGATGCATATGCTATCTCTGACCACTTCAAGATACCTATTTAGTTGTGTTAGTTCTCTTCTCATCATATAATTAACCGAATTAGAAGCAAGACCAAAAAGAATGAAAAGGCTTTTCGGACTAACACCACAACACAGTAAAACAAAGTCCATCCTTTGCTGAACTTAAGTTGCCAGTACAACTCCTCAAAACTGACCAAGAAATCAAATCTGAAAAGTTCAGTACTTCAAAGATCTATAATTCAACCAAAGTACTTATACATAAGACATGGAACTAAATGAAGCCAACCAAACTCACAGTGAGTTCCATTGTAACTTTCCTTCAATTAGTTCCAACTGCTCATTCCAATCCAATTTCTGCCACGGTGTACACAACTTACCATTGAATAAAAATTCCTTGCAACCTTTCCGCAGAAATTACATGGTTTCCATCATATTATCAATGTTTACAATATAAAGAAGTACACAAGTATCCTGCATTCAACAAGGCATTCCAAGCTCTCAAAGCACATTACATACCTAAGCATCCAAGATGATGCATGGGAATGAAAAAGATTCAATATAAGTATCACACTGTTAAAAGTGATTTTGCTGGTTCACTCCAAACCACTTTAATGATTAGCCTCAGGAGCTTGGGCATTGACATTGAAATTGTCAAAGCCTCCACCTGTTGGATTGGCTTGATAAGCTGAAGGTGGAGGCATAGAGGGGGCTCCACTAGATGAAACAGGTGGTGCAGTATTTGGGTTCATCACTGCAGGAGGCCTTGGGAGACCATTTAATTGACCAGGTGCGGGGGGAGCACCAGGTGGTGCCATCATTGGTGGCATGCCTGGAGCAGACATATAACCTGTGGAGACCATGAAAATGATTTGATTCATTCATAAGAAATGCTGCAAGAGGATAAGATTATATGCATGAACAAGTCAATATATTATCACCAGATAATACCGGCATTTAATATGATAAATGGAAGACAATATGCAGCATCAGTATATGCCTCACAAAGAAGCCTAGGATGGAATGCAAATGTATAGATAGACTAAAGAAGGGGAGGGCTTTCAGTCTTCACAAACAGAGCAGCCCACATCAAATGAATAGACCGATGGCATCAATAGATGAATTGAGCCAACAATGTTGACAGATATTTGGCAAGATTCAACAATAAATTAACAAAAACATAAACATGGCTCACAACTGATAGTAATTAAATATGTGGGCAGAGGAAAAAGCTATAAGTTCTACATCACTATATAAATATGTTACCGAACTATGACATCAACCAACAGCAGGAATAGCCATACATCAGGTCACCAACAAGACATCTGCCAGGACAATAAGCAAAGGATGTAGGCACAAATAGAATCAAGTTGCAAAACCTGTGCTTACATGCAAAATGCAAGCACACAAGGATGAGTAAATGCACCAGAATGGAGTGGGCAGATAAACAGAGTTATTCAATTCCAATTTACCTGGCGGACCAGGCATTGGTCTTGGCAAAACTGGTGGCCTCATCCCTGGCACTAATTGTGAATTGAACTGAGCACTTCCTGGCATTGGCATAACCGGCGTTGGTAGAACAGGAAGGCGGGGCCTCTGAGCCATTAAATGCTGATTGTAAGCAGCACCAACCTGCTGGAATGCTGCAGCTTGGCCAAGATGTTCCTTGATTCTCTGGTCAATTAGACTTTGGGTTTGTTGTTCCTCAAATTGCTGATAATAACTTCTCACATTTGCCTGAAGTTATGGGTAGAACCAGAAAAAAATAATTAACATTTAGCAATATACAGTTGTGCATTGCACTGATATAGGAACCATGGCTAGTTACCTTGTGCTTGTATCCTGCATTGTGTTGTTTTCTAACAGATGGCTGAAAAAGATAACCAGAGATCGTTAGTTCTGTTAGATGTTCACTGTTAGCACTTTCAAGTTCTACGGTAAGTTAAACCTAGAGTTTACTCAGATTTGACATGACACCTTGAAAATTAACAATACTAACACTAGTACTTGAAGGCCGTGATAATTTTGACATATGAGCAAGTGGCACGGCACCATGAGAGTAGAGAAAACACAATGCTTAGTATAGTACGTCAACATCTCATGAAAGATTATCTTGACTAGTCAAAAAGTTTATATGCATCCCAATACATTGGTGTCTATGGGCACAATAAAAACACAATTTTGAGAAAAGAAGATGGACATTCCCAAGCAGCAGACAACAAACACATTAACACGTTGAGCTCTCTTTATTATGTAATTGTAATAAGACTAAGCTCATAACATATAATTGAAGGCAGACCGAGAAATTCAATAAAATCAAACATCAGTTAAGCTATCACCACTTAGCAATATTTTCATGTTTTGCCTCACGGATAGAAATACATTTAATTATTTAATGTTTAAAAATACCAATTAAAATTAGATTAGACATAAAATTCAATATTAGAATGAAGGTTTATCGAAAATGAAAAGTTGAATGATGCAAACTTATAGAGACAACGGGGACTTACAGAATCGTGAGTCAAATAAGTGTCGCAATAATCACAGTAGTACCTGCAAATCAATACCAAAAATATACCAAGTAAATGCATCAGATTTCGCGAGAACACACAAATTTATTGATAAACAAACATGAAGAAACATAGAGGCCGTACCGAGGCATGGCTGCTTCTAGATCGACTCACAGCAGAGTACAGATCAAAAACCCTAGAGAAAATGGCGCGACTTTGTCTGCAACAAAAACCCTATCAAAGCCTGACAGAGAGCAATGGACAGAGAATTCGGGCTGTCTAGAACATTCAATCAGAGTGGGCTGTCACCGTTTATAACAATATGGATAGTTTGGATAGTCGGGATTATGAGTTTCAATTTAAGTTATTAGATCCGACAGTGGATTACAACTACAGGTCGGATACAAAGTTGTTAAGTAAACCAATCAATGAAAAAGAAAATTAAAAAATTACTAAATAGTACATTAAAGAGAGGAATAACAATAAATAACACTCAACTGTACGTTTTATAAATTACACTCAGAATCAAAGTTTGCATACATTAACATTGACTTCCTGACGTTAATTTACCATATATGTTAAATGGCTAACATACCCCTATTAACAGTAGAAAGCACTGACTTGACCTAATTATCCCTAAAAAAAGGACAAAAATTAATATTAAAAAATTCATAATTGGGTGGGAAGGCAGAATAAACTTTATTTACTTATTATTGGGACAAAAATACCCCTATAATTTATACTTAATTATATGTTCAAAAATCTGATGAAAAATTAAGAAGCTCATCACTCTCGCTACCCAAGCTTAATATATTGCTGCAACCCTTGTGAAGCAATTTTTTGCAGCATTGAACCAGTCAATGCTGGTTCATAAACAAAAAATACCAGTCAATGCTGCCTCATAAACATAAAACCACCATTATTTTCTGGTATTGAATTCCCAAACAAATATCACATAGAACACATACAATAATTAATAGTTTTAAGTTCAATGTGACAATACCACACACAACACAGAGCCAAACCCAAAAAAATTCAAACTTGAAGTAAATATCAGGTCATCATAACTCTAAAATAAAACCCAATATTTTTAAACTTAATAAAAGATCAAAACCATATAACAAGTAAAAAATAATCCACCCATAAACTATAATCCAACACAAAATTTTAGAACAAACAAATCTTGTAAAACAAAGCCCTTAACCCTAACCCCATATCACATACAAAAATCCCAACACTCATAAATTAAAATTCGAAATAATCAAGGACACGTGCAGAAAGAGAACAATTGTAATCACCTTACAAACGACCGACCGGCGACGGCGTAGAGGAGCAAACGTTGGTTGCAGCCAAGCAAGAACGACGAGATCTACGACGAAACGACGACGAGATGCAGAGAAGGCTGTGCGGCGCGACGACGATAGCAGACGACGGTGCGATGCGACGGTAGGTGGTGGCCAGAGAATAGAGAGGTGAATGGGTGACAGTGAGACTGTGAGAGAACGAGGGTGTGTGTGCTGTGCGGCGCGCGCGAGAGAGAAATCATAAATGGGTTGGGTGGGGTGTCGTGTGGGACTGCGGGTGAATTCTGGAGACTGAGGTGATAACCTGTTAAAGTCTTTTAACATTTTACTTTACAAAAAATCAACGTTTTTACTTTATTAATTTTTTAATTATAAAATATCAGTTTTTATTATTATAAAATTCAAAAGTAAAAAAGAATAATGTTAATGGCTTTAATTGCTGTCTTCACGTGGCAAGTCCATAAAATATCAGGTCAAATGAAGCGTTAAGTCAGACGGTCCAAGTTAGGGTTAGTAGAGTTAGGAGTGAGTTTATGCACATTTTAATTTTAAATATAATTTATTAAAATTAAGATAGATGGGGTATTATTTATTTAAAAAATAATAAGTTATAAATTAAAATTAAAAAATATATATATAAAAATTTAAAAGTTTAGATACGAAAATATTAATATATGTGCATATATTTATAATTAAAAAAAAATATTTTCTTTATATTTTAAATAATTAATATATTTTTCTTCTATTTTAATGATATGATCAAAATGGCACGTGTGATCAGACTCTATATTAACCTGACCGCCCCAGCAATATCAATATTTTAAAGAAATATATATAAATATAAATTTTTGTGTTAATAAATAAATCATTAGTAAATAATAATTCCATGCGACTTTGGCTTCCGACTAAATTAGGTACTGTTTTGTGCCGTTTGACCAACAATTGAAACGTGGCTGATAATCATTGGGCTCATTGGATTGAGAAAACAGTTAAAAATAAAATAAAATTGTACGGTTTACAGTTTACAAACAATGCAAACTTCTTTATAACGCCCGTTCGCTTTTCCGTCGGCAAATTGCCCGAAGAAAATCGAAAATGGGCGCAGATTCTTCGCTTTCAGGTTATGTTTCCATTTGTTTCTGTTAGATCAACTCATGAAAAGAAAAACTAATTGAAATCCCCAGTACATGTATTCTGCGCATATATTTTCGTTTTCGCTTTTTATTTTTATTTTTTATTAACGTGTTATTTATGGTTGCTTTTTGATGTTGAAAGTGTCAATTGGAATATTCAGGGGCTGTTAAAGTTAAATTTGATGAGAAGCAGAAATGGTCGACCTCAACGTCCCATATTGTTTATCACTTTGGCACCAGTGGACTTGCTGTTGCAATTGCAACCTCTATCACTCATCCTCTAGGTTATTCCATTTTATTCCTTGTTGTTTTTACATTTTTTTTAGCGGAAGGCATGTAATTTCTGGATTATGTGTTGTTAACTTAGATTATGTATATGCATGTAATCTTGCCATGGTTGCTTGAAAAATGTCGATACGATTTGCGCGATTTCAAGGCTAGAATTGTATTAATGGGTGCGGTAAACTATGAGGATTCAGGGTCTTATCATGTTATGCAATGCATACCAATGTGTCAAATCTAATTCGGAGATATATGTATAGTTTAATGTAAAATTGTTGCTTTGGGTTTTAAAAAACAGAGAAGAAATGTTGAGGTGATACTGGGTGGTAGGAGACATATATTACTGGAAAATGTCAACTGCATAGAGGAAAGGATTTCGATTTTGTTGCAGATTTACTGCTAGTGTTTTAACACTAGCGTGGGAAGTTATGCTTTGGTATAAGATGTGAATTTGCGTTGCAGAGCACTACTAACTTTGTTGGGAGACTTTTCATAAGCACAAGGATCTAATTTAGCAAAATATTCAATTTAACTCTCTAGGCATAAGTCGGATGATAGTCTGTGGATCTTTGTGCTTAGAGAAAGAACTGAGATTTTCTTCTTGAATAATGCTACTGTGTAAAAGAGAGGAATTGAACAGATTGTTTGCTGCTGGATCTAGCATTCTTTCTTGAGAACTAGAAAATAACGAGGCAGAAAACAATAGGAATTCATGGTAAAAGAAAATGTAGATCTTACATGCATTTTAACCACATGGTGTGAATGGAAACTGCTTTTTACATCTGTAATAGATGACAGAAAAAAAAAAACAAAAAAAAAAAAGGTTCTTGAATCTCTAGAAATTTAATTTATCATAGCTTGAATGCAGATGTACTCAAAGTCAGGCTGCAAATGCAACTTATGGGTCAGAAGGGTCCTTTGACTGGAATGGTATCTCCCCAAGCTTCTAATTTTGTTTTATCATGATATTATGGTTATCAGATTTTATGGTTGTGAGATTTGTTAATAAAAGAATGTGCACAGGGACAATTATTTGCTCAAGTATTGAAAAATGAAGGTACAAAGTCGTTGTATCTGGGTTTGACACCTGCGCTGACAAGATCAGTTTTGTATGGTGGTCTACGTCTAGGCTTATATGAGCCCTCAAAGTATGCTTGTGATTGGGCATTTGGGTCCACCAATATCTTGTTGAAGATTGCATCTGGAGCATTTGCTGGTGCAACTGCAACTGCATTGACCAATCCAACTGAAGTTCTGAAGGTATGCTATGATGTTATGCTTCTCTGAAATTTCCTACTTAATACATGATTTGAGAAATCCATATTTTTTCTTCATCAGGTGCGGTTGCAAATGAATTCCAACTTGAGACGAGGAGGACCTATTGCTGAAATGCGTAGACTTATTTCTGAAGAAGGAATAAAAGCTCTATGGAAGGGGGTTGGTCCTGCTATGGCAAGAGCTGCTGCTTTGACTGCCTCACAGCTGGCGACGTATGATGAATCCAAGCGGGTCAAGTTCTAAGCATGCTATTTTTCACTTTGAATATCCACAAGTAATTTCCACAGTTTCTAAACAGTTAATTCATATAGTTTGTGCCTAAACAAGTATTTATTTTCTTTCCATTCAGTCTTTTTGCTGTTAAAATTGTTTTTTACATCTTTTGCTTATGCAGATTTTGATTATGTGGACGCCTCTTGAAGAAGGATTTCAGCTACATCTGATGTATGGCACTATTCATAGCTTTCTTTCCAGATATTTCAGTTAATGCAAATTACTTTGGAGTTAGAGTGTACCTCTAAACCTTAAAAAATGGTAGGTCACTTAATGTGATGATGACAATTGAATATAAAAACCCTACAAATCATATAAATAGTAATTATTACTATAATAGATTCATGTGAAATAATTTTCCAGTACCTGAAGAAAAAGCCAGAAGTGAGCCAAAGATAAGCACTGTTTACTCCATGTAATCACCACCTTGTACAAATCCTACTTGAATAAACATTGTGCTTTATTAATGAAATATGTACTTGGGGAATTTTGGGATTATCTTTATGAAGTATTTACAAGAGTATTTGTGTTGTGTTACTAGATTTGCCCATAAAGTGGTCAATGTGGAGCATAGTCATGTGATATTGTCTTAGGTTGACACCATTTAATCCAGAAATGAGCATTGTTATGACATGCATAATCAGCCCTATTGTCCGATTAATATATCTTAAGTATGCAATTCTCATTTTTCTGTTTCATTGTTGGTTTCATGGTGTTTAACTGTACTTTTACTGCATGAAGTTCAAGCACTGTTGCAGGCATAGTGAGTACGTGCATAACTGCACCAGTGGACATGGTTAAAACCCGACTCATGTTGCAACGAGAATCTAGAAAAGTTGGAAGCTACAAAAATGGATTTCATTGTGCTTATCAGGTATATATTTTGTTTTACTTTTACTTTTCACATCCTTATATATTTCCTTTGCTAATCTTGTTATCTTTGTTATTGTCTTTTATCCTTAGTGTTGGTGTTCTTGTAGTGGTGATTACTTGTATTGTTTAAACTAGTGGACAGTCGGAATTAAGCTGAACAACTTTGGTTTAGCTTTTGCCCCTACACAGCTAAACTTTCAGATGATAGGTGTTATGCTAGTTTTCCAAAAATTTTGAAAATTGGTAATATCCGAGCCTTCATTTGTTTCCTCTCCAGTAGTGTTGTGGGTTGAACTCCAATAGTAGTCTCAGTGTAGCGTGTATTTTGCACTAGTGATTTCAATATGGATGGTGCTATTTTTTTCCTTTTTCTGGTTAGATTCACATCATATGAAGTCCTTGCTAGTTGCTATAGCCTTTTGGAGACTACTTCAAACCAACTTTCTGCAATTTTGTGTTTCTTTTTGAATGGTCATTTGATTTACAAATTGTTGTTTTACTTGCCAATTTAATGGGTCTTGTAGGACATTTAACAGTCATTTATGGTTTGAACCTATTGCAGAGGACCCACTGTTGGTGAAGAATTTTATTTTCTTTTACCCGAAGTGGAGACTAGAGAGAGATTGCAAACATGAATTTAGCTTCATATTAAATTTATTTTTACGATACTCTGCACCTTGGGCGTCTTTCTTGTCAAATGTATTTGACAGGTGCATTCTTTGCCTAATAGACTATAGAGGGGTGAATTTATGTCAAAAAATAATCAGAAAACCTGCTTTTGAAGCAATTTAATATACCCACATTTTCATTACTGGATACACTACCATCCTATTTTTCCTATCTAATGTTTCTGTGATGGGTGGTTTCAGGTTGCCCTTACAGAAGGCCCCAGGGCACTTTACAAAGGGTGAGAATCTGATAAGCCTCGGTACTCTTGCCCTTCTAGTTATAGATTATATTTTTAGCATGTTTGCTTCAATAAAATCATCAAAGAAGTTTGGGTCATTGCTAGTGGAATCACTGTAAAGTTTCTTTAGATATTACAGTTACATCCTTGTAGATCCTGATTCAGCTTTTAGCTTCAGATTATAAAGATGCTTGAAGTAATGGACTATAACGAGTCACATAAGTTATTTGAAGGTTCTTTCCATGTCTATTCATCATAAATTTCATGGTTTTAACTGTTGCATTACAATTGTTTTTTCAGGGGCTTTGCAGTTTTTGCAAGATTAGGACCACAAAGTACAATCACTTTTATTCTCTGTGAGAAGCTACGCAAGCTTGCTGGATTGGATGCAATCTAGTGATGTGATGATTACTTTGTTGTTGCCCATAATAAGGTGATCTTAATAATTTGTTCCAAATGCCAAACAGCTGCCAAGCATTGACAGCAAGGGACAACTAGGGGAAATTATTTTAGTTAAAGTTTCTATTCAATTCTTGGGTGGTTTGGAATACCACTCCATTATAGGGGAACCAAAATGTAGTAGGGTTCCAAAGTAATAGTTGTCATAATTTAAAAATTCTGCCGTTCCCACTTTTTTGTCCTGGGTCTGGCTGGATATTACTCTGTTTACAATTTTCTCATATCACTTTCAATATTGTATCAGGTATAGGACTACACATTGAATTGTTTTTTTGGCAAAAATGGGTATCGTTTTAGCTTTTCGAATGCAAACTTTCTTGTATGTATCGTGGTTGTATCAATAAAAGAATCATTTGTCCTTCGAAAAAAAGAATCATATGCTAAGTTTTTTTTTTTTTTTTTTTTTTGGTACAGAGGAGAGATAACCCAGAACCCAAAAAGAAAGGAGCCTAGCCAGCAGCAACAACCCTGCTAGTGGTACCTCCTCTTACATCATCTAATAACACAAGTAAAATACAAGGAGGAACATGCAACAAATGCACCCCCATATCCATACCTTGCCCCATTCTAGCTAACCCATCTGCCACTTTGTTACTCTCCCTAAACACATGCTTAATACAACACCTCCAGTTCCTATTCATCAGATTCCTACAACCATTAATAATGTTGAAAAGGGGATGATTCTCAACAGCATTATTCAACACTAAATCAGCCCCATTTTTGGAATCACACCTCCAAAATGACTTGTTTGTAGTCTTGATTCCAAGAAAGATTGAGGCCTAGGAAGATGCTCCCCGGATTTCTGTGACCATCCCTGATCAGCCCTCCCGCAGCTATGTCTCTAGAATCACCCCGCATGCTTCCATCCACATTCACTTTCACCCACTCATTCTCAGGAGGCTGCCAAGAGATACATTTGGTGATGTTGGATCTGGATTCAGATCTCTTGAGACAGCTATCTATCCATTCCTTCGCAAATCTGAGAATAACCTGCTTTACATTAGTAGGCAGTCCGAAATTCTCATCAAAAATCCTTGCACACCTCCACTTCCTTATGAACCAAAGGACCCACACAAATATGATGTTGTTAGGGCCTAAACCCAGCACTTTGCTATGATCTGCAAGGTTGATAAAGCATCCACTGCTCCCAGCTTCCAGAAAATTCAACACTCCTAATGGAATTGTGACTGCATTCCTCCCAGATTTTTCTAGAGTTAGGGCAGCTTCTGAACAAATGGTTGCTATCCTCGATCACTGTTTCACAGCTTTTGCAACCTGCACAAACATCCATCCCTCTAGCAGATCGCTGATGGTTAGTTAAGAGCTTACCATGAAACAGCATCCACAAAAACATATGCAGCTTGGGTGGGATTTTCAGCTTCCACAAGTGTTTTCATTTCCAGTCTTTATTGTCCTCAAAAACCATGGCTTTGTAGGCAGTGCTAACTGAAAAGTTGTCATCATTAGACCTTCCCCAAATGGTTCTATCCTCACCACTGTCATCATGACCTGCATGAATGCTAATGATCGATAAAACAATGTCAGCAGGCAGGAAGGCTTTTAAAAGGCCTAATTCCCATTTGCTACCATCTAAAAAATTCTCCACTTTTAAATTATGGAGATTGTCATCCAGCTCCATCAGAGCATGCTCTTTAAAGGTTCCAATTTTGGGAACCCAATTATCCTTCCAAAAATTAATCTTCTTGCCATTTCTAACCCTCCAAACAAGCTCTTTGGAAAGGCACTTGGCACCATACAAAATGCCTCTCCACACACAAGATTTCCTACCTTTATCTTTCTCTCTCTCAGACACTGTTTTACCATTCAAATATTTGCAACTGATCACCTTGGCCCAAAGGCTCTCTTCATTCTTCATCAATCTCCAACTAGCCTTAGCTAGGAGAGCTTGATTAGCTCTCTTCATACACTTGATCCCTAGGCCACCTTTGTCCTTAGTCATCCCAATAGTTTCCCAATTTATTAAATGCACCTTTTTATTCTCAATGATATCACCCCATAAAAAATTCCTATTGATCTTATTCAGCTTGTTGCAGATTTCAGTAGGAATTTTAACGATTTACATCATATAAGTGGGCATAGTGGCAGTGACAGCTTAAGGAGAACTGTTATGCCGGCCTTGTTTTTTTATGCTAAGTTGGTTTCAGCAAAAAAAAATGGATTTCCTCCACTTGTTTTTTATCAATTTTTTTTTAAATTTTTCTATAATTATTTTAGGATTATTCAAGAAACTTCTGGGTTGACCTTAGATGATTTGAAGGCGGTAATAGGACAGCCACTGAAAAATGAGACTTGCTGGTAAGTGTTTGACTGATTCTCATTTGATTAAAGATTTTAGGTACAACCAACTCAAGGTTTCTTGAAGCAATCCTCCAGCTACTGAGAGCTTCATTTTAGTTATAACAGCTTCCAAATTCAGTAGCATACTATTGTTGTCATTGTTCTCTCATTTGGTCCTGACTTGACATTCGTCTACTGTTGTAAACTCAATTCAAATTTTGAAAACACTAACAATTAGTTTTTCAATATTTTATGAAAAGCATTCTCTAACAGATAGGATCCAAGTTTCTGAATTGTCTTAAATTAATTTCCTACATTGTTTTAATTCAGGTATTAATCTTGACAAAACTTCATCCGGAATCTGCTCTCTAACTCTAAAGTCATCGACATCCCACTCGCACCAGTTTGACCCAAGTTTCATATAGTCTGACTTGAGATGCTGATTTTTAGGGTCCCACTAAACTTATTTATTTATTAATTTTTAAAGTATTTTATTGCTGCTTATTGGTGGCTGCCAAATCAATATTATTCTGACTTCATCAAAATATTTGGTGATCCAGCATACACCGTTTGAATAATAATTTGAACATTTTAATCAAACAAAATTACATTAATAAATAAAGGAATAAAAACTGGTGGGTAAGGCGGTAATTTGTAGGTTTGACCGCCTAATTTGAAAAGTCAAAAAAGGAAAACAAATTTACCGTTTATCAAGGGAAGGGAGGAAGGGTGAAGTGCAAGTTGGGATGTTTTGGTGGGACAGTCTGGCACACTTATCTTTGTTCCTCGGTTTCCTCGCCTATTTACCATTTTACCCCTTCTCTTTCTTTTTATGCTTCTGCCCTTACAAGTAACGGTATTCGTACCTAAAAATGACCCCTTCACATTCGGAACAACTTGGTCAACTACTGCCCTCTGCACGCGTTATTCGTTGAATATTATATATATATATATATCGTAATGGATGCTGTATTTTTCACCATGATTTCAATTACTGGCAAATTTTATCATACGAACAAATTAAGGTGGAAAATACACGAGTAAATGAACTCTTGTTATTCGTTTCCTCATTTGAGATTTCTTTCCTTTAAGTTGTATACTAGCTAGTTTCATATAGACAATGTCTCTTGTAATAATTGTACAATAAGTTTAAGGTTTGGCCATGGACCCCTATTCTGAAACTAATTTATAATTTTTTTTACTTTGATTGTTTTCAAGTATTTCATTTTAACATAATTTTAAATTAAAAATTTTATTTCCACCCTTGGATCATATCAAAATGAAAAGGGATTTAATTTACCAAAATTGAGAGGTGTTTGATTTATATTTTAATAAAAGATAATTTTTAAAAATATATATATATATATTGTTAAACGTGTATTCTATCGAAGTATTTTACTTTATTTTTTATTACCCAAAATTCTAGTCAAACATGGTTTCTTAATTTGATACAAGCCACTCAAAGAGTCGACAACTAGAAGCAATCTTTACTTGTCTTGTGAAGTAGCCCACAACACTGGAAAAGCGTGCATTCATTATTAGCATAGAAAACATGTAATTCTACTGCCGCAAACGGCCTAAAGTCAGAGATCTATTGCTTGTTGCCGTTAAACACACAGCACGTGTGAAGCCTCTATTTTAGGTCAAGCAACATAAATTTGATGGGCGATTGTTTTTTCCCAATTTAAGCTTCACTTATATAATCAGCTATCAAATGTTGAATCAATTAGAAGATAAATTTTATCAAATAAGTAATTCATTAGTTACAATTTTCTAATCTTAATTTCATCCGATTATATATGGTAAAGTAACTTGTTCAAATTATATAATTAAAATTTTATATTCTAAAACTAGTTAATCAAATCATAAAATTAGTTGTGTTTGATTTGAAATTGTAAAACTATTATTTTAAATTTTGAAACCTGAATAAAAATTATAGAATCAGACGTTAATAATTTCTAGTCAACTATTTATGTCTCTTAATGTTTTTATCTCCGTGTTAACATTTTACTTATATAATTATAAATTAAAGAGTTAATATATGATGAAATAATTATATTAAATTATTTATAAAAAAATTGATATTGTTTCAATATTATTTCGGTGAATTTAAAATTTAAAATTATAATATTAATTATTGATATGATATATTGATAATATAGTAATTATAAATGAGTTTGCTACAATATTTGAAAATAAATTTAAATAAATTTTTAAATAATTTAATATTACTCATAATAATGAAAAATGTATGAAAAAAAAAAAAGCCCAATACCCACACCATTGAGAGTATATGTTTCTTCAAGTTAAAGGCTGATTCAGAGTCATGCCAAAAAACTACATGTGGCAGACATGTCACCGCTGGTTCAATTCAAAAACCAAGGAGGGAAAAAAAAAAAACGAAGCTCTCTATCACTAAAATCTTTACTAATTTAAAAAAAAATATGTGTACATATAATTGAAATTAAACAAAAGCACATTTTGAAATTTAATTTATACTGACAAGATTAGTGATAATCATTTGAAAATAAAACGAATAATTATTGATTAATTATAGATGAAGACAAATCGATTGTTAATTAATAAAATGGTTAAAATTGTAGTATAAGACAACAAAGCGCATATCTGCCCCACATGATCAACGATGCCACTCATCACATTTTTTTTTTTTCTCTATCACTTGGAATGCAGAAAATAAGATAAAAGGAAGCCGAAGGGTAAAATGGTCATTTAACACAGTACATGCATGGAAGTACAAGTCTTCGTTTCAACTCACAACTGTACAGCCACACCATCATTGAGCCCAGAACTGAAACAGCTGTATGGTAATCTCGTAAATAAAAGCAAAAAAGGAGCCCACTTAGACTGTAGTTTTATAATAATAAATTTAATGAAGACCCAAGATTGCCATCCAGAAATCCTCCAATTTCCCAAGAAAAAAAAAATTACAATTAAAAAACAAACAAAAGCGACGACTCCACGAAGAAAGAGAAAATCTAGAGAGAGAAACCAGCACGAAACCAGCAAATCTTAGAGAGAGAAACCGAGCCGAGATTGACGAGGAGAGAAGCAGAAGACCAGAACCAGAGAGACAGTGTGAGAGAGAGTCTGCGCGTGTTTCTCAGCATTAATGGCGGAGGATAAAAAGGAGAGAAAACCGAGCGAAGAAAGCGTGAAGCTGTTCGTAGGTCAAGTGCCCAAACACATGACCGAAGCTCAGCTTCTTGCAATGTTCAAAGAGTTCGCTCTGGTCGACGAGGTCAACATAATCAAAGACAAGAACACTCGCGTCTCACGTGGTCAGTTACAAATCTCACATTATTGCTTCCTCTTTCTTTCTTTTATTTCTTCCGTTGTTTGTATTCGGTCAAGAATGCGTGATTTGTTTCGTTTTGCTCGAGATTCGTATGTTTAGCCTGCTCCTGGTTGTGTTTCGAACCCTAATTTTGCGTGTGTTTGGTTGTTGTAGGGTGTTGTTTTGTAATATGTCCGTCGAGGCAGGAGGCCGATAAGGCGGTCAATGCCTGTCATAATAAGAAGACACTACCAGGGGTTAGTTCAAATTGTTGTTTCCATTGTGTTTTTTCTTTAATTTCCTTTCACATTGTCAGTTTGTGATGTTAGAATTTGAGTTTTATTGCGTGTTTTAGTGATCTTTAGATCTAATAACAGGCTAAAGACTTGCATTGTAGTCTAATGTGTAAGCAGCTGTGCAGTATCTAACTACAACCATTGGTGACACTTGTACAGTGTATTTAGTACTGAACTCAAGATATCTAGTTAGTATTTTTAGTTTAGTTGGATAGTGATTAATAGTTAATGTAATAGTTCATAATAATGCTTAGTATATGAGTACTGGTTATAGTCTTTCCATTTGTGTGCCCAAAAGTTTTCAAACTAATCTACTTGTCAAAACAATAATACTATATTACCCAACTCCTATCTCAATTTTTCTATCTCAACAATCAAAATAAGAAACTTTTACCTGCCACATGATCATCCCTTCTAGTTTATATAGATTAAAAAAACAAAAAGTTTCTTATTTTGTTAGGATTAGAGTTAGAAAGTGTGGTATTATTGTTGTCAAAATGGACGTTTAAGGAAAAGAAGATGCAATTTGTTGCCTGCATTGTGAAACAGGGCGCCATAGTTCAGTAGATGGCATGCTATGAAACTGAAGTATCTAGATTATGCTGTGACCAAATTAATGGACATTCTGAGAATATGTAAATAGCTTGAAAATTCTAACATGTTCCTAATCCAGGGAAAGTTAAAAGTCGAGGCACAAGACTGCTTATGTGTCTTAAGCAGAATGAACTGTCTGGGCTTGTATCCAGTTTTTCATGTTATCTTGTTCATTTGGAGTTGTAACCTTAACCCTTTTATGACTCATGCGATCCTTGGTTGATACTTATTTCACATATTATTATTTAGCATGCCAACTATCATTGCTGCTCGTTATGTATTTCCAGCTCAATGTATTGTAGGAGGAACAAAAAATTGATGTGGATAACAATCTCTGTTGTTGACAAATAGCAGTGCATTATTACAAATGAAATAGAGCAATGTGCCAAAACTTTTTGTAGAAAGCGATTAATGCTGATCAAACCCAGAATAAGGAGTATGGTCATGAGAAAAACCACTATTCTTGGAATAAGTTGTGGTAGAATCTTAAAATTAATGGAGCAGCATAATTTTGGTTGTAGACTATGTCATCAATGGAAGGTTTCAGCTCATAAAATTTTCAATAACAACCATTTTACTCTCCTTTAATTTACAACATTGTGATTTGTGTCGAATATTTTCATGATGCTGGCATTGTGGAATTTTTATACTTTTCATATCATTTATCATTTATCATCAAGAATCATGATTAGTGTTATAACAAATGCCCCCATATGCAGTTAAACATTTTCTGATTTAGGTGCTAACATCACTTGGAACCTTATGCTGGCCAGAATTTTCCTTCTAGCAGTTGCCCGGGCAAACCTTTTTGTTGGGTTGTTGCGTATGCCTATTAGTCAACTCTAAAGTTATGCTTTTATTCTCAATGAAACTGACTTCATGAAAACACTTGGTATGATTGCATAAAGTAACAGCTTACTGCTGATATATTCAATTAACTTTTGTGCATTGCAGTAGCTCATTTCTGACTCAACATGACGGATTCTTCTCTTTGATGCAACACATGCAATTCTCTCTTTAATTAAAAATGTGTTTTACTCTCTATTCAGGCATCTAGTCCATTGCAAGTGAAGTATGCGGATGGCGAATTGGAAAGGCTAGGTATAATTTGTTTCTATAATCATACTTATCTATCCTTGGATGATTTCTCTATGTCATTGATTTGTTGTAGTTGCAGTTTTCTGTTATCTGTCGCTCATCCTTTTATATACTTTTGAATGCTAAATCTTATTTCATGTATTCTAATAGTAAACCCTTTTGCTGCTTTGCAATATAGAACACAAACTCTTTGTTGGTATGCTGCCAAAGAATGTTTCTGAAGCTGAAGTTTCTGCTTTATTCTCTAAATACGGGACAATAAAGGATTTACAGATCTTAAGAGGTTCTCAGCAAACAAGCAAAGGTATTTGTTAAATGATTCTTTTCGTTTTTTTTTTCCATTTTCCTTGCCGTATTGTTTAAGACCAATGAAGTTAAGTCCATTCTGATGTTAACAGTCTATTGCTCCATTTGTTTTCTAATGGCAGGTTGTGCTTTTTTGAAGTATGAAACAAAAGATCAAGCCCTTGCTGCATTGGAGGCCATCAATGGAAAACATAAAATGGAGGTTTGTTTTATTTAATTGAGTTTGTGGTTTAGAATTTATCTTTAGAATTGTGGGCTGCACAACTTGTTTCATGAGATCCATTTCTGTTCTATTTGGTAATTAGGATTCTTGTGGGTGAAGTTACAATTTCTTTGTTGCATGTTTACTTTTTGATGTATTGCAAAATTGACCTTAGAAAAATTATTAACTGAATTAAATGTGAGGTGAGAAATGCTTGTGATGGTAAACATATAAACTGTCTCTTGATAGTGTTGGTTTGTGAAAACTTTTAGCTGTGTTTATTATTAAAATAAGGCCGCAAACATAGATAATCACACACTTACTGATTAACACGATTCTTATGGGCTACTGCATATATTAACTTGTGGGCTACTACATATATTGACTTGTGTCAACCATGTTTGGGGACATCTACTCTGTATTGGGGTATTTAAGGTTTATGTTCAGTTTAGCATCTGGGACATGTCAAGTGAGATTTGGTCTCTCAATCTCTTTAATGCTAGTTGTGGATATTTCACCAGATTGGCAAATTGGTTCTTGCAAGCAGAAAAAGCTTTTATTATACTTTTGCTGATGATTTGTTTAGCTATATGCGGTATCAAAATCTAAGTTTTGTTGGCCTTTTATACCGTAGCTTTATCTTGCAAGATTTTGGTACTGTTCTTGCAAGCAGAAAAGCTTTTATTATACTTTTGCTGATAATTTGTTTAGCTATATGTGATCCTATCTTCTCTTGTATAGATTGAGTCATGGAAATAAGCAGCTTGTTTGCAATCACAGCAGAAAAATTGCTGTGTTCAAGTAGCTGCTATGCTTACAGTGATCAATATATTCAACCTCGTATCACTTTATTTTATTATGGATTAATGTTGTTAGAATCACAGCTGATTTATTCTCTTAAAGGAAATTATTATCTGTTTTGTATTGTATTTAATTATTTCCCTGTAGGTGGGATCTCTAGGAATTAATTCTGATTTGTATATAGCTACTTGACTTTGTATAGCTGTTTGTTCTTTCCTCTCCTAGCATAGAGCTTGTGCATAAATAGGTAGTTTTCTATTCTCTAAATATACTCAAATATAGATTATTCTACTCTCTATTCATATTTTATTTCCGCTTTCAAATGTCTCTTGAGTAGTTGAGTTGAGTTGAGTTTATGGTTAGCATTTTCTTTATGTATGGTTAGAAGATTGGTACTAATATCGATGAATTGTTTCACTAATTTTATTCTGATCATTATCTTTTGATTTTATTAGGGTTCAAGTGTTCCTTTGGTTGTCAAATGGGCAGATACCGAAAAGGAAAGACAAGCGCGAAGGGCTCAGAAAGCTCAATCCCAGGCCTCTAATGTACCAAATTCTGAATCATCACATCCCTCATTATTTGGTGGCTTACCAATGGGGTATGTTCCATCATATAATGGGTATGGGTATCAGGTAAGTTCTCTTTTGTATTCTTTTAGGAGTTTTTACAATTTTGTGGATTGCATCTAATCTACTACATCAGTACTTCAAAAGTTCCTCGTATCCTTTGAATTTCTTGTAATTGCCTATTATGTCTTTGTGTTCATTTTCTTGATTTAGTATTTAATATCAAAATGGAGTTATAGGTTGATGTTCATCTTGTTCCTTGTAGGCTCCTGGATCTTATGGACTTATGCAGTACCGCCTCCCACCAATGCAGAATCAACCTGCTTTCCATGGTATGATCCCTCCTGTAAATCAAGGAAATGCATTGCGTGGAGTAGCACCTGACCTTGCCCCCAATGTGGGCCCTAGAAATTATGTTATGCCTCCTGCAAGTTATGTCGGCTCTGCTTATCCTTCTGTGCCTGGTCTGCAGTATCCAATGGCATATCCTGGGGGAATGTTGAGTCACCGGCCTATGAGTAGTTCTCCTGGTACAATGTCACCAGTTGCAAACAGTAACTTAGCCACCTCATCAAGTGCTGGTACAAGTTCTGGAGGTCAGGTTGAAGGTTTGTCAATTATTTATTCATTTTGATTCTTGTTTTTAGAGGTAAACTCTTATTGGTGTATTAGGTTAATTATGCTATCTTGTGACTTAGGTCCACCTGGTGCTAATCTGTTCATTTATCACATACCTCAAGAATTTGGTGACCAAGAGCTTGCCAATGCTTTTCAAGCGTTTGGTAGGGTCTTGAGTGCCAAGGTTTTTGTCGACAAAGCAACTGGCGTGAGCAAATGCTTCGGTAAGCTCATTTTTTTTAACTTTGTAGCTGTTGTTGATGATGGAGAGTTGTATGTCTTAGTAAGCGTACATTTGCAGGATTTGTTAGTTATGACTCACCAGTTGCGGCTCAAAATGCCATTGGTATGATGAATGGATGTCAATTAGGTGGTAAGAAATTGAAAGTTCAGCTTAAGAGAGACAACAAGCAGAATAAACCTTATTGATTGGAAGGTGAGTCATGGAAGGAAGCGGAATTCTCTATCATATGTGCTCGCCTGCAATCTGGATGTCTGGGATTGACTTCACTGTCAGCATTTTGGATGGATTTCGATAACCTGTGTTTACATGCATTGTTCCATCCTACTTGTAATTGTCTCTTGGGATTGAAATCCCAGAAACTGTAATTCATGGTGCATTCTGTGCCAATACAATTTGTAATTCATGTATCATGGAAATTCATTTTAGACATTAATTATTAATTTTTTGATTTTTCTCACAAAACATTCTTTATTGGTATAAGCAGTTTTGCGAAACATCCATGATCAAATGTCACCTTTTTTTTCACAATTTGGTGACTTTTTTTTATTGGCCTTTTGTCTCTTGTCTCACCATTTGTGTGTATTCTCAGGAAGTAATTCATCCTTTCATGAAGATACTTCAAGAATTTCAAGTATGTTATTCCTGCATATTTTGTGAACCTCATGGTGCACAATGCGTTAGTCTTCCTCTGTGTTCTTTGGTGTAAGTCATGGTTTATAAAATGTGACACCTGTAAAGTTGTAGGTTGTCTAGCCTCTGCAAGCATTTTTCTTGCCCCAGAAATGCCATATGCTGTTTGTATTAAAATCAAACATAATATTGTGTGCTTGTCAACTTGTTTCTTTGGAGATGCGTATCAATGTTCCTCGATTGTTCAGGTATACTGCAATTTAAGTGCATGATGGTGTCTTGTTCTCTATTTGGTTGCTTTGTACTTCATATTTGTAATGGCTGCTCAACCGCACGATAATAGTAGGTCAAGTTATGTTTTCATTAGGAATTTGTGAAATAAGTACTTGTTTCGTATTCCTAGCAAAAAATTAAACTAAAAAAATTCATTTCTTATTTTCAATATAGTGTTATATTAATTTACTCACTGGCGAAGTTTTAACGTGTTGGGATTTTTCTTATTGACATTCTGGGATGTTGGTGTTGTCTTTCAGTCATTCTTTTCAACACGTGGCAGATGTATTCCGTGGATGGTTCAGTTGGTATCAACATAGGTATCATCATAAAAGTTTGTAATCTATTTCTGTGTACTTCTGTTTTTAATGAATATTGACCTGCATAATCATTGTTGTTCTAGGGTAGTTGGGGAATTTTAAGTCTCAGGATTCCAGTAGCTGCAATCTTGTTGCCACTGTATCCCTGCCTCGGTGAGATTGAAGTATGTCATGTACTGACAACGAAAGAATGAAAAGGTAATTGATCATCTGCACGCTGGAGGATTACAAATGGAGGTCTGTGCTTTTGGCATAGATGAAAGCACTTTCTTATACCCTTTCTAGACATGCACATATAATCATATATACATACCTTATAGTTGTATATACATACACATGCCTGCCCAGGCACACATCATTGGCTCGACTCTTACCCAGGATAATTTTAAAAAATGATCTCTCTTTATTTTATTATTATTTCCTTATTCTCTCTTTATTTTAGTATTATTTCCTTCTCTTTTAATATTGACGATTTATTTGTTATGACTTTTTTCCTTTTCACCTCTGGTTCATTAATCATATATATGATTGTATATATATACACATGCTTGCACACACAAATCATTTACCCAACTCTCTCCCAGGATAATTTGAAAAAATGATATCTGGTTATCTGATCATTTTATTGTTACTTCCTTTTCTTTTGCTATTGACAATGTATTTGTTCTGACCTTTTCCCTTTTCCCTGTGCTTTATTCATAAATGCATTATAATTGGTCTCTTTTAAGGACATCATGTCATAATATACGTTAAAAGTCTATGCTGGCTTGCTTTCAGAACCAAGCAGTGGGAGATAGTTAGTTATGCCGAAAAATATTTTAGAATTGAAATCTCTGAGTCTCCTAGTTATGCTATATAAAAATGTATTGGTTTATGCTAGGGTTACTATGAACTAATGATAAATATATGCATGCTGTAGAAATATTGCAAAAGGAAGTTAATGCTTAGCTGAGAAAGAGGGGTAAAATACACACAGATTACGTTCTAGGCAACAAATCGTTGCCCCTGGCATCTGTACCAAATCCACAAACAGTACTTGAAAGGTAATGCATTGTAAATAATAATGTCATTGTGTTGCCTATTTTATATCCAATTCTATTTTACCATCTTATTAGTTGTCGTTATACCTTTTTAATGTCTTCTCTTAATATTAGTATCAGATATCTATATGTGATGTAATTAGACCACCCATGCCCATTTCTCTATCATTGCTCATGCTCGTATGTATTTGTGTTGTTTCAACTCTTAAATACATTTCATTTCCTTCATTTTGCTACTTGATTTTCTATTCTTGTTCATATTTACGAAGAAGTTGAATTGCATGTATGGGGTGATTTGAATACACATGATAAAGTTTTGCTTATCCATCCCGTGTAGCATTTGAATTTGATTATGTCGCCTTTACTCGAATTATGAACTTTTTTCGTGCTTTTCAGCTTCTAGTGGCTTTCTACCACCCAGTTGATGCTTGGCATATGATCCAATCGCTGAGGATTTAAAGGAGACATGAATAGTTGTTTCCACCTGCACAAATAGAAATGGGCAATGAAAAGCCAGTGCCCTTTTACCCTTCTCTTTTTCTTCTACCCTTGTCGGCTGGTGTTGGCTGCTGTCTTTCTGGTTTATTATGTACATGCAAAGTTGATATAGAAGAAATTTTAATTGACTTGCATGACTGACCTGATCAGTAATTCTGCAGTTTAATATGAAATTTTTGATGTGTGAACGCATTTGGTCAGTGCGATTAATGACTCTTCTCCAGTTATTTTCTTATCCGTATGATATGAATGTAACATAGTTACAACTTGGGAGTGCTTTTCTTGGTGATTCTGCAGTTGTAGCCCAACATCATCGGACGCAACATATTGGATTCGCAGAAGCTATATATTGATGGAAGGATAAAGATGGACGATGAAATAAAACTCTAAATGCGATATCCCTCAATTTAGCTAATCCAATATATAAAGTTGTACTCTTTTTAGAATTGAGTTTATATAAAGATGAATAGCCTAAAATCTGTGCTTGCAAAATTTCATCATTCAATGGGCTAATCTCAAACTATTCTGGTGAAAGAATGACATTGTTGTCAGTATTTACCAATCCTTATATATATTATTTATTTCATTGGTCTTATCGTTTCTTATCCCATGTAAGTAGGATTGGAATCAAACTGATGAACATAGAGCGTCATGGTAGGGCAGCCCCTCAGCGGTTTTGGTAGGTGGTAAGTAATTGCTCGACTAAACGGATACTAGTCTCGCTCATGCCTCTTTATAGGAAAATGTCTCATGCCTTATGATGTGGTGAGACCCGTCAATTGCATGATAATGTTTATTATGGGATTTAGCCTTTATTTTACTTTTACCATGTAAATAATGAGATATGAATATTAAATTATATTTTTCTCGTGTACATATAAGCTCTATGAGGCCCCACTGAAGTTCTTCTCCCACTTAAATTTGTACGTGTTAGATAGTAGTAGTAGGTTGCTGTAGTTATAACATTTGAGGAACAAGAACTCCCACGTCATGTGATTGCCGTGTGCATTTAATTCACGTAATGCCAAAGTTTGGGCATTATTGTTGTCTACGTCTTTTAATTGTGACATCCAACAAATTTGTCTCCCTACATTTTTTGCAATGATAAAGGATGTGGTGTCAAGAAGTCAATGCTGTGGATTTTGCTGATGCCTCAATTACCAGCTAAGCCACCGCCTGCTTTTCCAAATTCTAGAATGTAATATCAAACCATTTTTTGTTTATTTTAATTTCTTAATCCTCGTTTTGACAACTCGAGGAGGTGTCTTGCAGCGCCATCCACGTTTCAGAATATACAAAAATGTTTAAAATATAGATCCAAGATACCTTTGGTTGATTATGATAGATATCGTGGGAAATGTGTGTTTGACTTGTATTGTATCATTTGTTTAATGTGAAGAAGAAAACAACTGAATAGTGCAGAAAAATGTGTGTATGAGTACACAGATATTGGTCAAGGTCACCTATTCGTCTCATTCTAGTCATCAATTTTGAATTGTTGATGAATTCTAACCTTTGGTATTTTTCTCCATTGGCTGCAAATGAAATTTTCACATTAAACATTGCTTTCCATTCATTGCCAAATTGCTTGTGTACAATTGACTGCCATAGTGCCATTTGGTCACGCATTGGGTATATTCGATTAATACGGAAAAATTGTTTTTCTTTCTTTTTATATGGGCATTTTTAAATTTTATTATTAGGAAAATTTCTCCCTTTTTTAATTACGGAGAAATTTTTTGATTTCCTTGTCATTAATTATTTGACTTTTTTATGTTAGAATTTAGAGCTAATAACACTCATATTCCCTAAGGTTTTACTAACTATAAGTATAATTAACTTTACTGTTAATGGACAAACACCCCATCTGTCGTTAGTTGACTTTAGTCAAACTTAACCTGTACTGGGGTATTTTCATTTTTTCTCCTTTTTTAATTTATTTTATTAAATAAAAATTTTAAAAAAAAAACTCAATCCTCCATTTTTGAGATGATAGACAATTATAATTTATTTAAAAAATATTTTTTAAAATATAACAATTATAAAAAAAATATATTCAGATTGGATCTCCATCATGGTCGGTGGAGATCCAACCTCCATCAATAACAACCAAAAATAAAATTGAAGAACTCAGAGCTACGCTCTTCAATATGGGTTCTTTGAAGAAGAACCTTCTGGGTTCTTTGCTAAAGAACCCAGGTTCTTCAAGGTGTTGGAGATCCAGCTATTGCTAGACTCTAGCACCCCGAAAAACCCAGAATAGGTTTTTCAACTTTTTTTTTTATTTTATTTTATCTTGGTGGAGATTCAATCTGAAGATTGGATCTCCACATTTTAAACTCCTAATCTTTTTTATAAAAAAAAAAATCAAAAAAAAAATTTCAGATCTTCACTATTCATTTAAAGATGGACAATGAAGATCTGAAGTTTAATTTTTTATAATATTTTTAAAAAAAAAAAAGAAAAAAAATCTCTACCAGTTCATCTCACCTGAGATGGACGATGGAGATCTAATGTTATTATTATTTTTTATTTAATAATTTTAAATATTATTTTATGAGTATTTTGGTCTTTTTAACGGTTAAATCTGGTCAATCATTAACTTTAACAGTAGTTAACTAACGACAGAAGAGGTATTTATCTATTAACGATAAAGTTGACTTTACTTGTAATTGAAAAAATCTCAGGGGAGGTGGTAGGTGTTATTAGCTCTATAATTTAAATATACAATGGACTTAGGCAACTTTAAAATTTATATAAAAAAAATCTCCTTAATTTGACTAATTATTAAATCACGTTCACGCGATTTGTCTTTGTAATTAATTTAATCTATATAAACAGGAAGATTGAAAATAAATAAAAAGAATATTATTATTTTTCCTAGCAGTTTGAGATATTATTCAAAATTTAGCCTCTAGTTTCATCTTTAACTGAAATATCCTTATAATTTAAGAAATACATCAAATCTCCCTCTTGTTAGTAATCCTTTAAAAAAATTGGTTTTGCCATTAGGGTTGCAAGGTTAAAATAGTAAATGAATCATAAATAAAGAAAATAAATATTTTAAATGAAATAAAAATTCCTTTAATATTATTTAAAATCAAAATCAGTAAAAAAACTAAACTTTTTTCCTTTTTTTTATTTTTTATATTTGGTCTTCTCACCTCTCTTTCTCATTAACCTCTCTCTATCTCTCATTATTTAATATCTCTCTCACGCATACAAATCTCTCTCTATATGGCGATATGAAAATGAATGAGTGTGGTTTTTTAGGAGACACAGAAACGAAAAGGCCTCTCTATTTACACGCGCCCCTCCCTCTGGATCTCTATGGAGATCCTTCGGATTTATTGCCTTAAAATTTTTTATTTCTAGATCTGTTGGAGATCCAATCGTTACATGATTTGTTACTTTTAATTTTTTTAATAAAAAATATTGTGTCTAGATCTCCACCAAATTCAAAAAAATTTCTTTTTTTAGTAAATATTTTAAGGGTAAAATAATATTTTTATGAGAACCCAAATAAAAATTATCAGACGGGAGATTTTGGAAAAAAAAAAAAAACTAAGGTGTATTTTAACTAATTCCTCAAGCTATGGGAAAAAAATAACAATATTCGTAATATAATTCATTCTTGCAAACAATTCCCGAGTGAAAAGTGAAGGAAGAAGCAGGTGCCAAACAAGTGTTGACACATGGACAGGACTAACTTGTACAAGTATTTGTATTCCTTCTAGAAACAAATAAATATTGGGTTTTAATATCCCCATCTAAATAAAATTATTATTTATATGGCCTTGCGGCCTGTGGGGTGTGTTTCTTCTAGAAGTGTTGACACATGATTTAAGTCATTTTTTTCATGTCTTCAACTTTCATCATCATCGTCTCTCTCTCTCTCTCTCTCTCTAAAAGTCATTTTCAATTCTTTCCTTTTTATCATAAACAAATTCCAAATTGGTGAGGCCGACCTTTGCCAAAACAGCCAACAACTGTTCCTGTTTCAAACCAAGACAGCCCACAATTTAACTTTTTATACTTCTGTATTAACATATACATTTGTTATGTGAACACAGTATATATAATGTACCAAAAGTCACCTTCATAAACTATTTTTTGATAAATATATACCAAAAAAGAAGATCGATGGAGGTGAAGAAGAATGTGGTTGATGTCTCTTCTTTCTTCTTCTTCGAGGCCACTGGTGATTCCGAGGCTGATCATTTCAATGATCCCAACGTAGCTGCAATTGATCATAAACGCCCAGATGACGATGCCGAATCATGCAGCTGCGATTTGTCTGGTGGTTATTTCCCATCTGTTACCGATGATCACGTGAATGGCTGTGATTCTCGGTCATGTGTTGACGATGAAGAAGAAGAAGGAGAAGAAGAAGGAGAGGAGGCTCATAGTTACAGTAGATGGTCTTGTGAAAAGAAGAAGAAGAAGAAGAAGAAGAAGGAGAAGGAGAAGAAAAAGAAACAAGTGGAGAGAGACAAGAAATCAAGTGTTTCTGTTGATTCGGCTGAAGAAATCATGAGTGAGAAGGAGAAGAGCAGGTTGTTCTGGGAAACTTGCTTGGCTTCTTAAAACAAGTACTGCTGCTGGGATCTTCTGGTTTCTTTTCTTTCTTTGTTATACATTTTCTGCTAACTTCACTTGTCTTTTTTTTTTTTTCAATATTTTGATTTTCACTTGTTTGGGGTTGGAGATCAACAAAAAGCTCTGATGCCATTTCTGTCACTGACTCAAAAGTGATAAAATACATTTAACACATGCTATAATATGAGAAATCAAGGTGTGTTTCTAGCATACTTCATTTATGGAATCCTAGTTAACTGTAAAAATGACATTCTCGCACCAATTCATATATTTTCTATGTTTATATGTTAACACTTAGGTGTATTTTTTTTTTTTTTTTCTATCTTAAAGTTTAATGTTTATTTTCTTTTTTGGCATATCTTAATACAAATGTTGAGTGGTTTGCTTTTTTTTTCTTTTCTTTTTTTTTTTTCATTTATACTTTGCAATATCATTTATTTAAATTAGAAATTTAAATCAAAATTATCTCTTTTCTTTTTAACGAATATTCTCTATATAGTATTTCATGATTTTAATTATTTAAACTAATTAAAATAAATAAAATTTTGAATTATGTTTAATATAAAATAAAAATGTAAAACAAATATAGGAATAAGTTTTCTTTTTCAAATAGTTATTGTCATTAATCTTTTTTTAAATCAATAAATTTTTAGAACTTTAAAAGGAATTAGGTTTATTTAGGATCGCGTAGAATTAATGTTCAGATTGGATCATTTAAAGTTTATCGGAATGTGATTATTTGATAATTCTAAATATAAATATACGTTGAAATGTGGTAATCCAAATTTGGATAGAACGGGAGTAAATTACTATTCACATTCAATAAAATTCTAATCCAAATCCAATTTATTTGCCATAAATAGAAAATATCCCAACAAAACTTAAAATAGTTTTTTTTTTTAATAGAAAAAAGTGCAGCTGGCGTGGCCTAAAAAAGAATATAGTTTCAATAAATTATGTCTATCGAATAAAAACTTTTCAAACATTAATTGGATAATCCATAAAATATGTTAATGAAATTTCAATAATTTTTAAAATCATTGAAAATTAATTTCTAGATTTGTATAAAACAGTACCATGAAGTTCAACAATGATCTCCATCGTTATATGATTTTTTTTTACCAAGAATTAAAATGTTTGATCAAGTTCATATATTATCTCCAGGACTTGCCAACTTTCTAGTTATACATTTTCTGCTAACTTCCCTTCTTCTCTTAATATTTGGTTTTTCACTTAATTGGGCTTGGAGATAATAAAGAAACTCTGATGCTATGCCATCATGTCACTATTCAAATTTGGATACTTTTATGCATACCAGAAAGTGAGAAATTAAGGCGTGTTTTAGCATACTTCACTTGTGATATCCTAACTACTATAAAATTCTGTAAAATGACCTTATCAAGTTAAATTGGACAATTTACTCTTATTATGCTGATTATTATCTTTCTTTTTCGATGGTAGTCACTGTAGCTGGTTGGCTGTACACACGCGCGTACGTGCGCTCTCACACACGCACATGTAAAAGTGCACACACAAGTGCTGATTTAATTAGGTGCGGATCCCTAATTTATACGGGTGAAGATTGGGGATTCCACAGTTGATAATCTCTAATTTATATAGGTGAGAATTAAATTTACACATGTGGAAATTAGGGATTCCGTGATGGATAATTTTCACCCACAAAAATTAGGGATCCCGCATTTAATGATTAGTGTTGATATTCTAATATTTTCTTTGTTTAGTGTCAAGATTAGGAGTCAGTTTGTTTTCTAGTCTTAAAAAAAAATCAATATTTTTATTTATTCATTAAAAAAAGAAAAGAAAAAAAAAACATATCATTTACCTTTTACAATATATCAGCTGAAATTTTAAAGTATTAAAGTGTTGATGAAAGTTAAAATGTTAAAATAAAGATATTTGGACCCGAGTGTGTATATATAAAAACGGAGAACAAACCAGAAAGTGAGAGCAGGTTAAAGATTTGCTTTGGATTCTGAAGAATCTTTTGACTTGTGTTGTGCTGCCGTTGCATGCGTAATATTAATATAATAAAGCATGAAAGTTGAGTTATTATATCAGGTTCAACAACAAATTATTATTATTATTTTTTTTAAGATTTTTCAACTAGTGAAAAGCCAAAGCATTTGATTTGCATGTCATCTTTACAGTACACACCAACCCTACTTTTTAAGTAATTTATTCATTTAATATTCTACAAACTAAAAAGCCATCAACATAACTTCCCCGTTCCAGCACCAGAAATGAGAAGTGCCAGAAATCAACATAATTTATTCATTTGAATTGAGAAGTACCAGAAATGAGATCTAAATACCACCGGCATATAAAGTAAATTCATCCATCATCTGAGACAGGAATTTGAGTCATGCATATATTATGCAAGCACACACAAACGTTGTAATTTTTACTAAAAATGGTTCCTAGTTCTACAAATCAAGCAGATTAGACAAGAACAATTTCCAATCAATGCACTGATCAAAGCTCCCTAAGGACTTACAGATACAGGAAGAGATGTTTTTCCATGGATATTGGAATTGACTTCCGACAAGGACTAATTCCGATGATTAATAAGTCTACGTCAGCAATATTTTTAACAACAACAAAGAACAATCACAAGTTCAGCCCCAAGCTGAACCGTGACTCTCAAAGTCCATGACGAGCAAACACACCAAACCCCGGTTTCAAGCAAAGCTTCGAACTGCATGCAGTATCAATTTACAGAAGTAACCATGACCGTGGAGAGAACAAACCAAAAATCTGCAAATGAAGTTGCAACCCCTAACTGAGAGAATGAAACTGTAGTCAGACAAGTTCATTAGACACATGCGAAGGCATAGGTATCGTGGACTCCACCAATTGGTCTACCATCTCCAACTCATTGGCATTTTTACATCCTCTCGATGGGCTTTTTGTGTTGATCTTCTGCTCCAAAGCAACCAAACTTGCCTCTGAGTCTTCTCCGTCACTTGTACAAGAGCTAGAATTTTCTCTTTTGCTATCGGTAAATGAAATACCTGACTCGAGATTAAACCCTGAGCAGCTTCTGGGACTCGTATTCTCTCCCCGCAAATCACCCATGGGTTGCTCTAAGAAACTATTTGTGACACTTTTGTTCCCATCCAATTGCCTCAAGAAGCATTCTTCTATCTCACTTAAGGACTCGACTTCATCTTCATCTTCACTGCTGTTGCTGTACTGCGCATGATCATCATATTCAGACGTTGGCCCTCTCAATTCGCAGCTGGAGTCCATCTCTTGCTGACTGTCAAAGTCCTCATCAGTTTGCTGACCTGACGAATGTGAAGACATGGGTGAATATCCTCCACTTGCGGTCTCTTCACGTTCTCTTAGATTTTTCACAATTAGGGTCTTAAGCAAGTTCATTACTTGAACAGCATGCATTAGAGCCGTCAACGGATCGGACATCTGATCAAGGAGCAAAAAAATCAAAATAAGATTAAATTTAATGGAATAAATTCTCATAAAATCCGAAAGTTGAATGCAAATTTCTCGAGTTCTTTTGTTTTTTTATTCATTGTATGGCTTCTTATTAGTAAGCTAGAAATATAATCTTATGTGCTAAAGTAGATGATGATTATAACCTGAGTCATATTTGGAGCGAAAACCATAGCAATATTTCTTGCATTCATCTTGTTGAATTCTTCTTCCTCTACCACATCAGCCATGAGATCAACAGCCCAATTGAGCAAAGCAGCCTCAGTTGGTTTGAGTTGCTTCACAAGCTCTACAGATTTCTCTTCAGTGTTGCATTGGAGGACTTCTTCAGGGGAAAGTCCATCGAGCACTCCTGAAGGAAGTTCTCGGAACCAGGCCTTTATCAAGCCTGCCAAACAATGGACTTCAATATTGTCTGGTACAATACCCCTGTTCAGCTGGTCTCTTACATGCTCCTCTTGACTGTTCTCAGGGTTTATCCGGAAAATCCCTTCTGCCTACAAATGCCATTAAAAAACACTACTAAAAAAACTCATTGCTTGTATGTATCTGAGCTAATATCATCAACAATCAAGCAGTTAATACCTTCAGGCCACTCTGCGAGTATAGTCGCTCCTGCATTAGCAAGAGAATTGTGGGGATACTGTTCCCTTTTGAATCGTAAGAGCACTGCATTGATTCTGCTGAGACGCCAAATACACTAGCACTGCAATAATTAGATGATTGCAAGGTAAACCATGCAGAAAACACACAGCGAAAGCAGAAATATGGAGAAAAGAATTAACAGGAAATATACTAAAGATAAGAGGAGTTGAATGTCATGGCAAATCGTAAAATGAAAATCCATATACTGTACCTCAATAGATGGTTAGGGAAAAGGTTACATTAAAACATAAGATTCTACAAAATCGACCAATATCTGAACAGTCAAATAATTATTAATTGCACTGCAATGTGAGATGACTGGGATCATTTTCATTACTTTTTACTTTCTGGAGAAACCTCAAATGGGATAACTTGTTTACAAACACCTAATATTTAAAAAGCCTGGAACACCAAAAGGACCCCATTTATGGACTACTCTGGACCTAAATTACAAACTTTTAACTGGAGGGAAACATACAGAATCTAGAGAGGCCGACGATGCAAAGTTTCTAATTCTGAATCCTTTTAAATTTCAGCTAGATTAAGTATGAATTTTATGTTCTTAGCAATTAGAAATGATATAGAGCAACTAGGTTGAGGCTTAGTAGTTGAGTTTATTTAATTATTTCTTTCATATTTCAAAAAGCCAAACAGAGGTTGGGGTTTCCAACAATAACCCCTCTTGAGTTCAAGCCTTGGAGAGTCAAAACCCAAACAAACATCTTAATTTGAAGTACCATCATCACCTAGAACAACAAAATCTCAGCTTAAATGAAGCTAAACTTCAGCTCATATATAGATCTGTGTGTTAGTGTCATTGTGTCCGCGTGTGCATTCATTCTAATTTCAAAGTTCAAAACACTCCCCAGAAAATACTTTTTTTTTTTTTAATAAAAAAAAAAAGTCAACTGTTAAATGAATGGAACAGCTAAATTTCTACTGTCTTGGATCTAAACCACCATTAACGCACACAAACACAAGGAACAAAACAAAACAAGCTAGAGCATTTCAAGCAAATCCCAGACTACAAGTCCAAATCGATACCTAGCACTTGGAACTCGACATGGGATCTCAACTTCGAACTCAACAGGAAGACCCAGAAACCCGTTGAACCGATCAAACGTCACGTGAGTAATGTGCCGTACATTTGTAGGCCACCCGATCTCCATGTTATGAACGGTAGAGATCACATCTTCACTTCTGTCGACACGGCAAGCCACCATAGATTTCCTCAAAGCTGCTACGAGTAACGCCACCACCGAGAGCTGGTTTTGCTCTTCTTCGGTTGCCTTTGTTCCTCTTGTCGCCTTCCCACTCCCGCCGCCGCCACACCCACCTCCCTTCGTCACCATCACAAGCCCAGTCATTGTCTCTTCTCTAACTCTCTCTTTCAAAATGCAAGGTTTTTCTTGCCTTGAGTTGTTTTTTTTTTGTTGCTCTCTCCTCTCTCTGTAGAAATTAACTATGTTTTTTGTCTGTATCTCTCTCTCTCTCTCTCTGAAGCGTAAACAGAAGATTTAAAATTTGAGAGTGAGTTGGTTTTATGGTAGCATTGAAGTTGGGTGGAGATTTCAAGTTTGAAGTTGTGTCTCTCTCCAGTTGGAGTTCAAACGGCCACTCGTTTCAAATTTCCTTTACAGGCTTCACTTTATCTACAGTGTTCCAGTCATTTGCCCTCGTGGTTGTTGTAAAATATCAAAATTGCCATTCTTGACTTTTTTTTTTTTCTAATTTTTGATATTTTACGAAATTAATAGATAGCATCGAAATATAACTCCTATTACAAATTTTCCTACATTCAAATGAGGGATTCAAACCCGTACGTAAATTATTCTTTAACTCTTAACAAATTATTTTTACTGCCTATGCAAATCAACGTTGCTTAATTTGTTTCCTGTCTAAAATATAACAACATATGATATTTAGGAAATTATTAATAAAAAATGTGTTTACTTTGAAAAATATAGTAAATCAAGTAGCTCGGTATAATAATGAACAGGAGGTAAAGTTTTTATTTGTAAAAGCTTATAATGCCAATCCACATTGTAATAATATCTATTAATAATACTTTGCTAATAATTGTTTATATAGTATATTCATCCTGATAATATTTTAGGTTCGAGTCAATGCTATTAGTTAATAATATGTCAACTAAATAAAAAAAAAATTTACCAACGATTATCATCGTGTATAACATATTAAAAGTAAATTTTCCATATAATCTAATTCAAACGATTGGAATAAAATCTTCACATTATTCACAATTTAAAATAAAAGTTATAAATTAAATATCTCAATATTTAGGCCTAGAATTTTATAATTAATTTGTAAATTGTTTAATAACACTATTTAAAATGAAAATTACTTACAAATATTTTAAATCTTCCACATATCTTTATACATTCATAGTCTTGATATATCTAATTCATTAAAATTCGATTTTAATTCAGCTGGTGAAAATAAATGGTATACTATGACTAAAACGAGTGATGAATAATGGGTTTTTTTTAAAATGGTAGTTTAAAGCTATAATTGTAGTTGGTAAATGAAATAATGAACATGTTTGAGACTAATAATAATAAAAATGTCAGTTTCCGAGAAGTACTTTCACGGAAAGCATAAGCAGCTGATTGATTGGAAAAAGCAAATTCGAATTTGGGAAGAGACCGTTGGCGAATAATGACTGCTGATTGACGGTCAAATGTGGACAAGTTTGATATTTCCAATAAGAAGGGGTCCTTTTTATGTCATTCGCGTGATCAAAGGGAAAACCCAAACAATTCTACTTTTGTTTTCCAAAAAATATTTGTCTTTTGTTTTTATGTCTAGAAACTGGCTCCTCCCACCCCCACCCCCACTGCTATTTTCGATAAAATATTGGACAACCAAATTACTGCACTTGCCATTACCCACCATTTCTTTTTTAACGGTGGTGATTGTTAAGATTAGAAAAAAGAGAATTTTTATCTTTTGGAGAAAAGGGGCATTTTCGTCTTCTGAAAAAACAAGTCTCGATGCTAAACTGGTAAGAGATGAAGAGAGCCTATGATCGCATGAAATCGAGAGAAGGAGCGGCCCAGATTGAATCTTTTTCAGTGGGCCTGTTCGTGTACGTTTTGTTGTATAAAAATATAAAAGAAGAACAAAAAATTTTAGACAGTGTGCGTAACGTAGTAGGAGACAAAAGACAATAACAAAGATCGCCCATGTGGGTCCCACACAAGTCCCATGGGACTCGTACAGAATCTCCCAACAAGAAAATCGCAGTAATTCTCCCTCCAAAAAACAACTATTCGAATTTCAAAAACCTAATCAGATCTTATGAATTTTATCGTTGAACCCCCTTTCACCTTTATAACTCCTTTCGTAATCTCTCAACGGTCAACAGGCTTCAACGTGACTATCACTCAATTCTTTTTTTTTTTTTTTTTTTTTATTGTTAATAAAATATGGATCCTCCTAACATGTATCTAATAGTCTACAACCGTTAAAAATGGGCTGAGTAACCCAAAGTTTGATATGTGCTGGGTCGCATTCAAGTCTTAGAGTTGGATGGATTAGGCTTTTGACTATTAAGATCCTGAAGGCTCCAAAGGTGGAATTAGGCTCAAAGAATGAAAAGTATTACATGTGATTACATACAAAAACAAGTTAAATAGGCCATCCAGACCTGTTTTGGATAGAATCTACCCCCAAAAAAAAAAAAAATAGAAACCCAGCCCATACACCTGACTAGGCCTAAAAATTACATCATGTCCCAACTCAATTCGACTTGATTGATACCTTTTTACGCGCTTTTAAAAACTTTATATTTAGTCAATAAATATACGAAAAGCATCATTATTGACCAGTGCTATCACTTTCACTGTAATATTACCCAATTTTATCCATCCACTCTAAAAAAATATCAAACTGATTATTACAATAATCGACGTATAAAATATGATAACCATTTTGCTTCAAAGAATTTATTGTCAGCCACAAACTATTCTTTAATAATGTGCTGTAACCTACCAATATCAATTATTAAGCGTGCGATTTGGATATTTACTTCCATAATAAAAAATATCTACTCTCATATAAGAGAAGAAAATTACCCACACATATTAGTAAATATGTACGGTGAGAATTGAACCCTCATCACTAAGATAGGAGAGAGTTGCGCTAACCATTTGAACTATGAGTGGATATATTTTATCTTATTGTTGAATTAATATGAAGTACGCTCAAGTGTAAATAGATTAGAGAACCACTAAGTAAGTACTTATAATGAAAAAACCATCTAAATAATTATTGATAAAAGTCTATCAGAATAATTAATGATAATAATAAATCTTTATTTGACATTTGAATTATTAATCATTCAAATGATTAAATGACATCCAAATTTAAATTGGATTTAAATTAGAATTTTTGATGAGATTGAATTCGAGTCTATAAATAGCAATATCTATTATTCATTTAATTCATTCAATTAGAAAATATATGGTGTTTTGTTTTAATATTTCTCTTTTGTGGGTAGTTTTTTTCTATTATCGGGCATTTTTGCGGTTCTTTTCTAGTCTCAAGCTTTCTAGTATCGGCACTTTTCTAATCTCTTTTATAGTATTTGGCACTTTTGCTGCTCTTTTCTAGTCTTCAGCACTTACTTTTTAATAATCACTTTCTGATAGATGATAAAATTCCAGTATCCTAATATCAGAGGAGTATTATGATAACCGGGTAGGATCAGTTTTTAATATAGAGTAGTATTATCATACAATCCCAGTATCCCATATTTTTAGGTTTGCGAAAAAGAAAAAATTCACTACACATAACGAACCATAAAAGGATAAACAACGGAGGAGATGTCTGAAAAATATAATGCCTTTTTTTTTTTTTTTTTTTTATAAAAAAATTATGCATACATCATCAACATCACATATATATGATGTCAAGATATCATGTAACTCATATACAGTCAACAATCTCATAATACTGCTCATTAACTAATGATGGTTAACAGTACTATTTTGTAAATAGGGGTGGGCACAAAAACCGATACGAAATGTATTCGAATTGTATTGTGTAATTTGAGTCGGTTTTAGATTTGAGTTCGGTTCGGTTCAGTTTTAATTTTAAAAAAACCGTGTAAAAACGGTTTGGTTTGGTTTTGGGTTGCCCAAAACTAGTTTGATCCACTTCAGTTTTGATTTTAAAAAAACCATGTAAAAACAGTTTAGTTCGGTTTTGGATTGCCCAAAACCTGTTTGATCCGGATATCTGTATTATATAAAGAAAAAAATATCTACGTTATTTCATAACATTCTACTTTGTGTGGTTCACTTAATGCAAAGGTCTAGCTACGTTACTTTTCACGTAACATTCTACTTTGTGTGCTTGACAGTGTGATTAAATATGCTTTTTATGTAACATACTCTCAATTTCCTTCAAAAATATCTCAAACAACCGGTTAGCAAAATTTATGACTATTAATTGAGTTCAAATGTTCAAACTAACCATTGTATGAAATATTATTCATCTGGTTGCCTTTTTTTTACTTAATTTTCTTTTATTTTCTAGTAAATTAAAGCTGCTTTCGTCGGTTCACAACGTCATATAAAAGGATTTGTCGCATGTACAACACATCAGGTATGAAATGTTCTGATAGTTTTATTCCCCGTTGATTTTAGTTGAATAATCTTTATACATGATTAATATACTATTGAAATCAAGTTTGAATTCTAAAATCAATAGCCCAAATACTAAAATTAAAAATTATAGTCCAAATTAACATTTAAAACATATTAAAATTTAAATACATGAAAAATGTCCATTAGGCCCAAAACCGTATTGAACCGAATCAAATCGAACCGTATTAATTCGGTTCGATTTGGTTCAGTTTCCACCTTCAATTCGATTCGGTTCAGTTTCAATTTTTTAAAAACCGTATAAATTTCGAGTCGATTCGATTTTATCCAAAACCGTATCAGTTCGAACCGTACCCACCTCTATCTGTAACTATATTAAATATCAAGAATATTTATTCATCTCTTATAATATCGATTTAGACTTGACAACTCAACATTCACTTGTTGATTTGTGTTTATTTAATTACATGTTGGGTGAATTGAGTAGCTGACCATGAAAGTGTCAACCTACCTCCCCATTGCCAGCAGCAGTTGTTCTGATATCCATCAGTTGACTCTGTTACCAGCAAATTATTCACTTAAACAATAATCGACACATTGATCATCCTCTTTTCGTGGGTCGCATCGCGGACTCACACGCATTTATTACACCACGATAAATTTATTAGGACTGTAAGTTATTCCCCAATATTTATGTACGCTTCCAGCTGGTAGCCTTCTCTAGCGTGTGTGTGTGTGGAGACAATGAGACATACTTTGACCCAAACACAAATTTTGCATTATTTTTTGGTCCAATCACGGCTGATTATGCTGCAAATTGTTGTCTTTTTTATCATAAGATAAAACTTTATTCACCGGAATATTATAAAAAAAAATGACTAAACTATGATAGTAGACGTATGATTGGGAGATTTTAAAATCAAATGTAAATGTAATAAAACTTTAAACTATTATTCTCTCTCTATATATATATATATAGTGCTATTGATCTACATGGTAACATGGATGTAGTAAAATATAATAATGATAAGAGATTTCAACTTGAATTTCAAGTATAATATTTGCATTCAACGCATTATAAGGATACTTGGTATTGCTCAATAAAAATCCCATTAAGTTATGTTGATATTGATTGAGTCATTTAAACACATCCTCTGTGTTGCGTTATATTACACTTCACGCTTCACAGCTATTAGCTCAATAATTTAATATTAATTGATATAGTAATTAAGTTGACATTAATAATAACTTGCTTCACTGTCGTTTAAGCTCTAAGTGAGTAGGTGCATCCAAATGAAAATATTAAAGTAATAATTAATAAGTATAATACTATTGAATAAATTTTTTTTCGAAAAATAGTTATTTCCATAAACGATAAAGAGTTTCACGGTAATATTTAGATAATTCACGAATTTGAATTCATGATAATCATATAAGCGGACGGTATTGGTAATCTCGCATAATATACGTGTAAGATGTATTTATTTAATTATATTATAGAAAATAAAATATCAATATAAAATAAAATGATATAAATGTAATTATTTAATTATAGAAAAAATCAAATCAACTGTGATATAGATAATAGATGTATTTATTTGTTTATAGAAGGGCGGGGACCGAGGAGGACACCCCATCCCCACCGCCCCAAACAAGAGCAAAGCATGTGCAATGCTGGACTGAAATACTTAAATATTAGTTAAATACTTAAATAGTAATATTAAAACATTTTATCATTTATATTTATTTATATCTTAATTAATAATTTAATAATTAGTTAATGAAATTATATTAATAATAATTTATTTTATATGAATATATAAATTTATTCATTAATAGATTCATTATTAATTAAAATATAATTTTGGATATAAAGTAAGATATTTGCATGGCTCTCAATTTAAAACTGTTGTCAATAGACTTACCCTATCAAACTTGGAATCAAAACTCGTTTGAGGGTACACAAGGTCCCTTACCTTAGTGGTTAGAGGCTTTAAAATCCTTCAAATACAAAGGTTCAAATCCTTGTGTAGTCATATAAATATAAATTCTCACCATTACCAATAAAAAGGTAATTGTGTAGGTAGACCTCTCCCTCGTATTGGGAGTAGGCCCCTCCCGTTGTTGGGAGTAGTTGTCCAGACCATTGGTCTCGGTAGTTCTTGTCTACCGTTCCTGAGAGTAGTTTTCCAGACCGTACTTGTATAATTTAATCTCGGTTGATCCCGATAGTTCTCTGACCCGTAAAGTTGTCAGATTTAAAAAAATTAAAAAAAAAGTAAAAAAAAAGTGGAAATTATCAAAAATAACCCCCTAAATTTGTTAAAAATTATTTTCAACCTCATTTTCAAAAGTGATTGTTAGTGAACTCATTGAAAATTTCATTTCATTTCTTAACTAAATAATAACAAAAACCCTTATAAAATTACAAAAGTGACCCCGCATTAATTGTATGTATAATTATATAAATATCCAAAAATTATAAAATTATAAAAATACCCTCCACCCAAAATCTGAAATTGTAAAACCTAATCAGTGTGCCTCACCCGTATTTTCTCCATTTCTCTTCTCTCAATTTCTTCTCTCTCCATTTCATAGTTGTGTATAGGTTCCAAAATCCACCAATAATTTTGAGATATGTTAATACATCATATATTATGAATATTTATTGTATTGATCTATTAATTAAGTGTATATGGTTTTTTAAATTGATTTCCAAATATTTTGTTGATCCTATAAAACGTTTCACGTTAACCGTATTTCATACTACAATTTGTACATGTTTCACGCTAAAATTTAACTATGAATCACGCTAAAATTTTAGCGTGATTCACACTAAAATTTTACCGTGATTCACATTAATTTTTGCGTAAAACATGTACAAGTTTGTAGCGTGAAACACGGTTAGCATGAAAAATTTCAGGGTGATTCACGTTAACTGTTAGCGTGAATCATGCTGAAATTTTGCTTGAAATGAAAGTTTCTGAAATTTGGCTGAAACACTCTGTAATTTTACTTGAAATCTTATGAATTGTGACTATATTTTTTTCATTTTTTCAAAAAAAGGGCTATACACAGGCTGGTAATTAACTACAACAGGCAGTGGGATAGGTTGAATATGTTAGTGGGGAGCCGTTCGTTCAGGTGGTTACATATGATTTGACATATGCGCAGTTATTAGATCTGATATATGGTTTGATTGGGGTTGATAGAAGTATGCATGACGTAGTTGTCAGTTTGGTCATCTCCAATGATATGAATGAAAGAAGAAAATACATCATCCGACGTGACGAGAATGTTTATTTTTTGCTGGTTTGTGACCGACTTATTCATGAGATATATGTCGATGTTGTTGAAAATGTGGACAATCATGTTAGATATTCTTCGCAAATACCTGCACCGATTATAGGGGGTCCACTGAAATTCCAAATGCACTACATCTTCATTCTTTTGCAACCAATTTTGCAGGTGTTGGGATTAGTAATTTCACTTCTACTACGGAAGTGAAATTAACTACAACAGGCAGTGGGATAGGTTGAATATGTTAGTGGGGAGCCGTTCGTTCAGGTGGTTACATATGATTTGACATATGCGCAGTTATTAGATCTGATATATGGTTTGATTGGGGTTGATAGAAGTATGCATGACGTAGTTGTCAGTTTGGTCATCTCCAATGATATGAATGAAAGAAGAAAATACATCATCCGACGTGACGAGAATGTTTATTTTTTGCTGGTTTGTGACCGACTTATTCATGAGATATATGTCGATGTTGTTGAAAATGTGGACAATCATGTTAGATATTCTTCGCAAATACCTGCACCGATTCCAGGGGGGTCCACTGAAATTCCAAATGCACTACATCTTCATTCTTTTGCAACCAATTTTGCAGGTGTTGGGATTAGTAATTTCACTTCTACTACGGATGTCCCATTATAGGAGGGTGACTAACATACTCAATCAACCGTTAAATAATTTACATGATTCGAGCAAAATTTCAAACGTGATTCACGTTGGGAATATCAGGTTGGAATTCGTGCGTGAATCACACTGCAATTCGTGCGTTAAATAATTTTGCAGGTGCTGGGACTAGTAATTTCACTTCTACTACGGATGTCCCATTATAGGAGGGTGACCAACATACTCAATCAACCGTTAAATAATTTACATGATTCGAGCGAAATTTCAAACGTGATTCACGTTGGGAATATCATGCTGGAATTCGTGCGTGAATCACACTGCAATTCGTGCGTGAATCACACTGTAATTCGCGCGTGAAACCTAACGAAATAATGTGTGAATCACGAAGTAAAATCTTGCGTGAATCACGCAGAAAATCATGCGTGAATCATGTACAAACTGTAGCGTGAAACACGATTATTTTAGCTTGTTTCACGCAATATTTCCAACGTGTTGTTGGGATTTATGCCCTAAATCTTGTAATTGTAAATGGTTAAAGACAATAATAAGAATTATTCAGATTACCATTCAAGTTTATAAATGTTTTATAATCATTAATACATTCGTATTGTGCAAGAACATCTTAGATTGCAAGATGTAATCTCTTAATGAGTATATGATGGTCATATACAGAGAGGATTCATTTTGAGGCGTGCAATCTAAAGAATCCGTAAAGAGCGAACAAAGCTAAGTTGTAACACCCCCTGACCCGACCCGACTGGATCGACCCAGGGAGCGCTATCGGGTTTTCAAAACTTTCTTATTTCTGTTTATAAACTGAAAACCATATAATTTCTAATTTAAAAATCTTTTCAAGTGAGCCCATCAAAAATTATTTTCAGAAATTTCGGCAGAGTTTCGTTTGTTTTTCGGATTTTCCAAAACCTGTTTTTCAAATAAAATCCCAAATCACAAACAATACACAAAAACACTTCAAATCTCAATCCATTCAAATGCGCACTCTGCCGTTTAGTGCGACTTCCAAACAGTATATAAATCAATTCAATATCTACGATCCTTTTTGAAAAATGCCAAACAGAAAACATAAAATAATTAATGACAACACATAATTACAAAACATAATTACAAAACATAAGTACAAAATCCTCTGTATATGCACGCATATCTAATTATAATATACAGAAATACTTATATAACAAACTACCCCAAAGATACTGTGACTCTGAGCTCTTCTCTGCAGCTGGTGCCTCTTCAGTCCTTTCCGTCATCGGTATCTTTATTACCTACGCGTTAGAAACAAAACTAACGCGCTAAGCAATACTGCTTAGTGGGTGTACACTAAAATAAATGGTAATATAATATAAAACAGGATATCTAAACCAGTATTTCATAAATCAGAAATGCAGAATTATAAGTAAACAGTAAAGCTTAAAAACAGAATTTTCAAATATATAAAAATATATAACAAACGTTTTGAACTATATAAACATACAATATGTCAAAAATTTCTGGAATTCAGTTCAATATCATTTCTTTATTTCCATAACACTTTCTATCCATAAATTCTAAATCTGGCCCGTGATACACATAACAGGGTGTACAGGACTGGATTACGGGTTTTACAGTCGGGTTTCCCATTCCATATGAAATGGTATACCTATATAAACAGTCGGTTTCCCATTTCACGAGGAAATGGTATCCAGTATTCAGTTGGTTTCCCATTTCACGAGGAAATGGTATCCGTGGTAAACAGTCGGTTTCCCATTTCACTAGGAAATGGTATCCGTAATCAGTAATCAGAGACGATGCAGTACTGCCATAAATTCACCCAATTGACATGTCAATCTCCTATATCCAAATATCCCTATACATATATCAGGGCCGTTAAAACTCATAACAAATCGATTCTTTGATTTCAGAAATCAACGAAGACCATTTTAAATCAAAATCCATAAATAAGAAAATCAAACAATAACTGGAAATCAGATTTTTGAAGCACACGATTTTATTCAACTTTTCACAATAATAAAATAATGCACTATTAACTCAACAATATAAAAAAATGCAATACGAATATATTCACAAATCAATACGAATGTATAAAATCCATAACTATATTTTTAACATACTAAATCAAAACTTTTTATCAAAATAAGTTCAGAATCGTGTGTACACCAACCTGAATACCCTTTTTTTCTCAACGACCGCGGTTCTACGTTTTCTTTTCCTTTCCCTTTTCTTTCTCTTCCACCTTTTCCTTCTCTTCTCTTCTTCTTCTTTTCTTCTTCTTCTTCTTTTCTTTCTCTTCTTCTTCTCTTCTTCTTCTTCTTCTTCTTCTTTTATTTTCTTTTCTTTTTCTCCCTCTCTCTCTCTCTCGTTCTCTCTTTTCTCTTTCTTTTTCTGTAGCTTCCTCGACAAGCTTCTCTTTTTTTTTTTATTTTTCGGTCGTCGCGAGCGTCGTCGCAACTTATGGTCGCGGTGACCAGGTCGCGGTACTCACTGGACCAACTTTACCGCCTTCATCGCGAGCACACATCGCGGTATCTTGGTCGCGATGGTGGTCGCCATGCTCACTGCTCGACTTTCATCTTTTCATCGCGAGCAGATCATCGCGATCTGTGGTCGCGGTGACTGGTCGCGATGCTCACTGCCAAGAATCACAATTTTTCATCGCGAGCGGCCCATCGCGAGCTGTGGTCGCGATGACCAGGTCGCGATACTCACTGCCTCAGTTTTCAATTTTCATGCATTATTTCTAGACCGTTCCATCTGGTCCACCTGGAAATCATAAAAATAAACATACATTTAATTACATTTACACCCCCTCCAATCACAAAAATTTATATTCATATATTCAAAAGTAATTATCCGAAATCCGGGATGTTACATGGGTACTTTGTTTATGATTGATCTACTGTTGCTGTCCATTCTGTAAAGTACGGTGGTCTTATCCTAGACCGCTCATGTGGTTGACATGAGAATGGAGACACCTTATATGATGAGATCATATAGGACTGAGTCACGATTTATATGAATCTCTCACCAAGATCCATTATTAGATGAGATTCATATATAATCGATAAACGATGGCTATTTATAGGTGATCTAAATCCTAAGTGTCTTATCGACTCCTTCAGGTTAGATTGTGGCTTTTGATTTACCATGAGTGAGGTTGATGAGAATCTCGACCAATACCTCCGTATCTTGGAGTCACGGTTTGACTTGTGGCTGGGAAGGTTTGAACACAATAGTGGACTCCACTCCTTCTTGATTGAAGTAGATAAGTAGTTCTCTTAAGGGTTGATTCGGGGCTTGAACAATTATGAGCGCTCTCCTTCTTCAGCGAGGAAGACAGGATTTAATTGTTCATTAGAGAATCAACGGTACTTAAAGGAAAAGATATTTCTAAAGGGGTATAACGGACTTTATGACTCAGCTCTAGTTATGAACTATTTGTGGAGGATCACACTATATGCAATTAGCTATATCAATGAACGCTGAGACTTCAGATTGTATAAACACGTCTACAGTTCTGAGAGTGCAGCCTCGGGTTTTTAGTGGAATAACTCTGAGGTTAATAATCATGAAATATTAATTAAAGAGTTTTAATTAATATTACTACGTATTATTGGAGCTCAAAATTGTGGGTCCATTAGGTCCCCTTGCTAGCCCTTATGGTTGTTGGTAACGAGGGTCACGGTAGATTAATTGGATGGTACAATTAATAGTGTTACGAAAGTAATGCGATTTAAATAAAAGAGAATAATTAAATAATGTGATTATTTAATTAATTAAATATTTAATAAAATAATAGAAATTAATAATTATGAATTATTAATTCTATTTATTAAATATGAGGTCATGTGATTAAATAATGATTAGGACAAAAGAATTAAAATAATTAGATTATTTTAATAGTCCAAAAGGTCACAGGTTCAAGTCTTTAGGGAGACTAAAAATAAATAGGATTTAGATTCCTATTTTGACTTGGTCAAACTAAAACCCTAAAGGACTACTATATAAGTGTTATATAATTAGGAAAAAACCTAACCTAACACACAAGTGAAAAAGAAAGAGAATTCGGCCACCAAAGAGAGAAGAAAAAAGAAAAAAAAGGTTTTTTTTTTACTCTCCCCTCTTTTGCAGGATTCGGCAGACGTTCTTTTCACGTGACCTCTATCTCTTGCCGTGACGTGCCCACACACACATTGTCAGACCACGGGTCATAACTCGGAAGATCTGGTGGTAGATCTAGGAATCAGAAAAAAAAAAATCAGGAAAATGTGTGTAGTTTCTAAAGTCTTTTTCTGCGTATATACAAAAACTCGTTCCTGATTGAAAAAAGGTTTTCAATATAAGAAAAAATTTTGAAACCCAATTCCACATGTTATACGATAATCAAAATCTTTTCTAAAACTCCCTTCACGTGTTTCACGCAACATTTTCAGCGTGATTCATGTACAAATTACAAAACGTAACGTAAAACTTTCGAGTAATAAATGTTAAACATTCGTGAAATGGTAACTATTTGTTTGCCTCATTCAATCAACAACCAAATATTAACATTTAATACCCAAATAATAACATTATTCAATAAACACCCAAATAATAATATATTCAATCAACACCCAAATATCAACATGTTCAATCAACTGTTAAATAATTTATATGATTCGCACAAGATTTTAAACGTGAATCACGCTGGAATTCGTGCGTCAATCACGCTGAAATTCGTGCGTGAAACCTAATGAAATAACGTGTGAATTACGAAGTAAAATTTTGCGTGAATCACGCAGAAAATCGTGCGTGAATCACGTACAAAATCTCGCGTGAAACACGATTATTATTTTATTGTGTTTCACGCGATATTTCTAACGTGTTTCACGCAACATTTTCAGCTTGTTTCACGTACCAATTACAAAACGTAACGTAAAACATTCGATTAATAAACATAAAATGTAACATCCGTAATTTTCATTAATTATGAAAAATGCCCAAAAGTGTTGTTAATTATGTGAAAATAATGTAATGTGTTTATTTGGATTAATTTTTAGGTATACAGGTGGACCAGGTGGAGCAGTTTAGGAGGAGTACATGAAAGAGAAGAAAAATGTTGGTAGTGAGCACCGCGACCAGGGAACGCGATGAGCAGCTCGTGGTGAAAATGATGATTTTAGGTAGTGAGCACCGCGACCAGTCACCGTGATCAGGGATCGCGATGAGCAGCTCGCGGTAAAAATATTGATTTTGGGCAGTGAGCAACGCAACTAACATTGCGACTAGATACCGCGATGGCTGATCGCGATGAAAGCGGTGAAAATATTCTAGTGAGTAACGCGACCAGGTGGCGCGACCACAAGTCGCGAGGAGCGGTCACGATGATCAAAATTATAAACATATATATATATATATATATATATATATATATATATATATATATATATATGGCGGTGGAAAGCTTCATGAAGAAGCAAAACAGAAAAATAGAGAGAGAGACCGAGAGAAGAAAAAGAAAAATAAAGAAGAAAGGAAGAAGAAGAAGGAAAGAAGAAGAAGAAGAAGAAAGAGAAGGAAAAGAGGAGGGAGAAAGAAAAAAAAAAGAGAAAAAAGAGAAATCCAGAAAAGAAACTGTTGTAGAAACGGTATCCAGGTTGGTGTACACTCCTTTTCGAAAAACTCTGCGATTTTATTTTGTGTTTTGATTTGAATCTAAGATTATTATTTTTTTGAATATTTGTGGGTAGATGTTCATACAGTTCTTTATTTACATATTTTGATTTAATTTGATTTTCGATTTATAACGATTATATTTAAAAGAAATTGTTTGAGAATATTGTTTGAATTACGGTTATCGTTTGAAAATTTTATTGTTAAATTTAATTAAGATTTAAGAGTTATACTTGTTGATTTCAAAGAAATGGAATGTTTTGATACGTACTTTATGAATTATGTATTGCGAACATGAATGGAAACGGCCCAAGGATACTTGAATATAGAAAACGGATATAGGAGGTTGGTATACCAGCTGGGTTATTTCAGCAGTACTGCACCGTCAATCACGCTGAAATTTGTGCATGAAACCTAATGAAATAACGTGTAAATTACGAAGTAAAATCTTGCGTGAATCACGCAGAAAATCGTGCGTGAATCACGTTCAAAATCTCGCGTGAAACACGATTATTTCATCGTGTTTCACGCGATATTTCCAACGTGTTTCACGCAACATTTTTAGCTTGTTTCACGTACAAATTACAAAACGTAACGTAAAATATTCGATTAATAAATGTAAAACATTCGTGACATAGTAACTATTTGCTTGTCTCATTCAATCAACAACCAAATACCAACATTTAATACCCAAATAATAACATTATTCAATTAACACCCAAATAATAACATATTCAATCAACACCTAAATACCAACACATTCAATTAACACTCAAATACAACATATTCAATCAACAATTATTTAAAAAAATCACACAACATTTTCAAAAAATTAAATACAAAAATTTGTCAAAAATAAATCAAAAATAATACCATTATTATTCAATCAACACCCAAATAATAACATATTCAGTCAACACCCAAATACCAACATATTCAATCAACACTCAACTACAACATATTCAATCAATAATTATTTAAAAAAATCAGACCCCATTTTCAAAAAATTAAATACAAAAATCTGTCAAAAATTAATCAAAAATAATACCATTTACACCAAATAAAATCTTAAATTTCATTTGTAATAAAATCTGAAATTTTACACCAAAAAATTTAAAAAAATTCACCTATGTAGTCCTCAAAAATCACTTGGGGACACGGGGCACTACAACCTGCAAAGACAGAACGCACGTGACCCGCAGGACGTCTGGGACACCGGGGTGGTGCCGGCCAAAGTCACTCCGACGGTCAAGTTAGCGAGTGCTAGTAAAAGTGTAATGTTTGTAAATGGAGATGAGTGAGAAATACTTCCTGCTATCTTCACAGTTGGGGTTTCTTTGATCAAAGGAGATGTAAGGTCGGAGGGTGATCGGAGAAGATGAGCAATGGCCGGAGGGTGTGGTTTTTTCTTAGTAATCTCTGGATCTCAGTTTTTCGGCCGTCCTTTCGGGGTATTGTTGGGTATGGCCCGCTACGTCGGTTGGTGATTCGTGGTTCGACCATCCTCTCCGACTTATCTTCCTTGTAGTTCGCTCTATTAGATTTGCAGTTTACTTCGTCTTCTTCCCATTTTATCTGTGCCCATGCCTTGGCTAGGACGTCTTCCATGGTTTTACAAGGGTACTTGGTGAGCTCCTTGTATAGGTCGGAATCATAGAGCAGACCCTTGCGGAAGGCTGATACGGCTGTCGCCTGGTTGCAATGAGGGATGGACACTTTTTCATGGTTGAAACGGCCAACAAAGTCACGTAGGCGTTCATTCCTCCTTTGGCTGACTGTGTAAAGGTCGTCGGATTGTTTTTCTAACTTCCGACTACTAGCGAACTGCTCTACGAAGGTGTCAGTGAGTTGAGCAAAAGAGTTGATGGAAACATTGGGAAGGTTGGTGTACCATTGTAGGGCAGGTCCTACGAGGCTTGAACCGAAACCTTTGCACATACATGCTTCCCTAAGGTCACGCGGGACGGCAGCTGTGAACATCCGTTGTCGATACTGCGCAATGTGGTCATCGGGATCCGTCGTACCGTCGTACTGCTTCATACCTGGAAAGTTGAACTTCCTTGGCATCTCCACCAATGCTATTGTGTCGACGAAGGGAGAGTCGGCAAAACTATTGGCCGCACTTTTCTTTATAGGAGTGGGCATTCCCGGAATGCGTTGGATGAGTGCTTCCATCTCTGTGAACCTTCGTGCCAAGTCTCGGTTGGCCAAGGTCGGCTCGGCGCTCACTCGGTTTGAGTCTGACGGCGCTGAATGCGAAGGGCCGGATGACGTTCCTTGTAGCGGGATGGTTGGTTGGGTTGAGCCGACGTTGCCATTGGGAGTGGATATAGGTGGCACTCCTTGTATTGCTCTTGCCACGTCGTCTGATCGATGTCCTCCCATCCGATTTGGTATATTCTCTGTCGTATGTCGTGCGACGATATGGGGTCCACTCGTAACTCGAATGTTGGGCTCTGAGCCCACGTGGGTTGGATCGAGGTCTCTAACGGTAGTACCATGTTCGTCCGGGCGGACTGGCGCGTAATAATTAGCGTGAGCGGCTTGCTCAAATGGCACGGGTTGGGACGTCGAAGCGTCTCCAAACGGTCGTACGGCAGTGAGCGAACTGATCCTATTCTGCAATTCTTGGTTCTCTGCCAACACTCGTTGATTCTCTTGTTCGAGTGCTTGGAGCCTTTGGGTATTCTCTTGCATCTGGGATATGAGGAGTTGTACCCTAACCTCCATCGCGTCGTGATGAAAATCGTCAGATGACATAGTCGGGGTTGCCGCGTTCTACCTTTGCTTGCTTAGAGATTGTCGTGCCCCACGGTGGGCGCCAAATTGTAGTCCTCAAAAATCACTCGGGGACACGGGGCACTACAACCTGCAAAGACAGAACGCACGTGACCCGCAGGACGTCTGGGACACCGGGGTGGTGCCGGCCAAAGTCACTCCGACGGTCAAGTTAGCGAGTGCTAGTAAAAGTGTAATGTTTGTAAATGGAGATGAGTGAGAAATACTTCCTGCTATCTTCACAGTTGGGGTTTCTTTGATCAAAGGAGATGTAAGGTCGGAGGGTGATCGGAGAAGATGAGCAATGGCCGGAGGGTGTGGTTTTTTCTTAGTAATCTCTGGATCTCAGTTTTTCGGCCGTCCTTTTTTTATGAGGAATTATCTTCCTCTTTATAGGAGACTGATGCTTCTTCTTTTTGAGGGCTCTCATCATTCTCTCTTCTCTGTCTTCCACCAAGAAAGCATCTGGGTGCTTCTTTTGATTGGGCTGCCATCAAGTGTCATTATGACTTTGTAGGACCTGTTTCAAAGTAGATCACAATCTGGTCTCCCTCGGAGCGACGGAGATGTTATGTCGTACGACATGTAGGTTTCTTGTCAATCTGGACCATGATTGGGTGATGTAGCACGGTCGTACTACATGAAGGTACATGTCGTGCGACAAGGTCTTCAAACTCGTACGTCGTCGTACTACACGAGTGCTTCGTGTCGTGCGACACAGTCTTTAAACTCGTACGTCGTCGTACTACACGAGTACTTCGTGTCGTGCGACATATTCTTCCAACTGGTACGTCTACATGAGGATGCTCCATGTCGTGCGACTTTGGCCTTTACGTTAAGCCTTTGTCGTGCTACATGGGAGTATGGGCTTTGTCCTTGGGCCATGTCTTGGGCCATACATATTTTGGCTACTACAACCTAACCTCACGGCTTCTTCTTTTTCGTCTTCTTCTTCGTCCGCTTCTTCGTCTTTGCCGGCGTTCTTCTTCTTCTTCTTAGCCGGAGTTCTTCTCTCCGATGATCTCCTCTCTCTAAACTCTCTCTCTAAAAAAACAAATGGACGGTCAAATGGGTAAAATGATTTAGGTTTAGGAAAATCTGATTTTAAGTGTGTTTATATAATGGGTTCACCTGTAATTTTACATGGATTTTTTTAAAAAAATTTATATGGTCACTGATGATTAAATTTGAAAATGAGGTTAAAAACAAGGGTGAATCGCACTTAAGTACCCTGACTTATATCATAATTGCACGTTTAATGCCAGTTTTGCCATAATTGCACTCGAATACCCTGCAATCCATTGACCACCGTTAAAGTGACGGTTAACCAAACGGATTATGGTCAAATGACGATATTGCCTCTGCACATGTGTTCTGACATCATAAAATTAAAAAAATAATTACTAAAAAAAGATAACAATAAAATAATAATTAAAAAAAAAATTTAAAAAAAAATTAAAAAATCACAGATCTGGAAATGGAAGAAATTTTCAGATCTGAATTCCTTCACAGTTCAAAAAAAAAATCAAAAAACAAAAACAAATTGAGTTCGTGTTCAAACCCAGATTTCTGGGTTCGAGCACGAACTCAGCAACCTGGGTTCGTGTTCTTACCCATCAGAATTTTTTTTAAAATTTTTTTTTTTTTTTGTGATGTGGTGGAAGAGATCTGGAAGTTCATCTGTTTTTTTTAATTTTTTTAAAAATATTTTATTAAAAAATATGATTACTTTTTTAAAATTAATTAAAATATGACATGGCATGTTCTTATTGGTTGTATGATTTTTAAAAAAATTTTAAAAATGAATTTAAACGTAAAAGACCAATTTGTCCCTGAATCCGTTTGGTCAACCGTCACTTTAACGGTGGTCAACGGATTATAAGATATTCGAGTGCAATTATGGTAAAACTGTCATTAAACGTGAAATTATGCTATAAGTTAGGGTACTTGAGTACAATTTATCCTAAAAACAATTATTCACATACTTACAGGTTTATATTTAATTTGTCCCTAAATAAAAACTTAATTATATTATGGTAAAACTGGCATTAAACATAAAATTATGATATAAGTCAGGACACTTAAATGCATTTCACCCTAAAAACAATTATTCACATACTTACAGGGTTATATTTAATTTGGCGATCTGATACCATTAAATTAATATTCTTTGCCTTTTGAGACGTCACACATATTATTGCACTCCACCTATCTTAATTTGTCGAGTGAACTGCTTAATTTTAAATTTTATTAAGTGCAAACTTTCTTATACATCTACACAATCGGCACTTTAATAATTTTAAAAAATATATATTTTGCATGAATACAAAAAAAAAAATTTCAATATCCTTCGAATTTGGAAACAAAAAAAAAAAATTAAGCTAAGACATTAAAAAAAAAAGGGGAAAATATAAAAAATTGGAAAAAAATTTTTTTAAAATTTTTCTCTAAAGTATAAAAATCTCACAATTTTTTTATGGTGAAGATGATTTGGATATAAGATTGTATCAGAGAACGAGAATTATCTTCTTAAATATATAGAAATTAACATAAAAATATAATTTTGAAAATTGACATGTAAACATTTAATTATTTTTTTAATAAGAAACATATTTAATTTTGTAAAAGGCTAAATTACAAGCAAATTGCCCTATAACTCTTGAGTCCAATCAATCAATTAGTTGGGATTTGAGAGTTTGATAATTTTCATATTAATGACTCCAAAATAGTGGCTCTATTATATAGTTAATGATTTATATTTCTATAATTAAATATTTTTTTACATTTTGAACATGAAATAGCACCCACCCAGTAGTTCAGACGTATAGACACTTCAGCTTAGGTCACATTTGATTAGGTAGCTAGCTAGTCGCTTCAAATTTTTTAAATAAGGTCAGCCTTATCGCAAAACACAAAACCAAATGTTTAATTTATCACACACACACACACATATATATATATATATATATATATATATATATATATATATATATATATATATCCCCCAAACATAAAAAAATAAGGTTATGGTGGATGCATGGAATTACAAAAATAATGAGTCCAATCTCAATCATGCATTATTGCTTGTCTGGAGTCTGGAGTCTGGAGATGCCTTTGGATGAGTATAAAAAGGAGGAGCTAACTGTTCCCACAGAGCATTGTCGATTAGAGATCTAGTGATTAATAGAGTGTTGTTTGATAATTATTTTTCAAAGATTTAATTTGAAGATATGAAGAGTTGTGAGCTTCTCTTGTGGAGTTGTTTAGCGCTTTTTTGTGCTGTTGGGGTTTGTCAAGGAGGTGATCTGAGGAAGAATTTCTACAGGGGGAGTTGTCCTGATGCCGAGAACATTATCAAGAACTCCACCGAGAAACATGTAACCAACAATTCCGAGTTGCCAGCTAAGCTCCTCAGAATGCATTTTCATGACTGCTTTGTCAGGGTAATTATAAGTTCATGATCCCAGAGCTCGATCTCTCTCTCTCTCTCTCTCTCTCTGCATGCATGCATGCTTCTAATACTATTTGAGCCATTTCCACTCTTGGAAACTTTTCATTTTCATTTTATTGATTTACTTGAGCTTTTTTCTCTCAAATTTCACTTCAGGGCTGCGATGCCTCGATATTGATAAACTCAACTGCAAGTAACACTGCAGAGAAAGATTCAGTTCCAAATCTATCTCTGTCAGGTTTTGATGTTATTGAAGAAATAAAGGCAGAGCTTGAGGAGAAATGTCCAGGGATCGTATCTTGTGCCGATATTCTGACCTTGGCTGCTAGAGACTCCGTTTCATTCCAAGTAATTAGTTAACTTAACCAAACTTCAATTTTAACCATTAATTAATAATTTATCATATATATGTATCTCACATGTATACATGTCTCAAAAAAAAAAAAAAATTGTTTGCAGTTTCAAAAGCCGATGTGGGAAGTGCTTACTGGTAGGAGAGATGGCAGGGTCTCGCTAGAGTCTGATGTCTTCCCAAATATTCCTGCTCCTTTCGACAACTTCACCGTGCTCAGGCAGAGCTTCCAAAGCAAAGGCCTCAATGTCCATGACCTTGTTGTTTTATCAGGTATATATAGAGATTAGACCAACTTGATAATAATTCAAAGCAATCGAATTCATGTAAATTCTTGAGCTTTTTAAAAAAGAATTGTACACAATTAATATTGTAATTATATTCAGGCGGTCACACAATCGGAATTGGGCACTGCAACCTCTTCAGCAACAGGCTCTACAACTTCACCGGAAGAGGAGATCAAGACCCGTCACTGAACCCGACCTACGCCGAATTCCTGAAAACTAAATGCCAGAGCCTAACCGACACGACAACCACCGTGGAGATGGACCCCGACAGCTCTCTCGACTTCGACAATGACTACTACGTCAACCTCAACCAGAACAGGGGACTGTTCCAATCCGACGCTGCTCTCCTAACCAACAAGGGTGCCAGGAATATCGCCGTGGAGTTGACCAACCAAACCAAGTTCTTCACCGAGTTTTCTCAGTCGATGAAGAGAATGGGAGCCATTGGAGTACTTACGGGCACTACGGGGGAGATTAGAAAGAAGTGTGGTGTTATTAATTAACTTTTTGCAGGTGCAGTTGCTGTAATTTTTCTGTTGATTTGAGGTAATTGATGTTGTAATAAACTAATAATGCTTGATTGATCAGGCGGTTTAAGTTCATGAATAAGCTGCAGAAATGTGTATTCTTTAACTAATTAGTGTTTGTTTTTATCATTGTAATATTAGCCAGCTTTCGGCTTTGTTTGTTATTATTTATTAAAAAAAAATTCTATGAGCTATCGTCAATTTTTTATGTCATGAATTGTTGAATTTTCTTTCATATCAGAGTGCATATTGTAATCTATTGAATACAAGTCCATGGTGTGTTGATTTGTATAAAAGTGTAATTGAAAGTATTTTAATTAAAAATAAAATTAGTATTGTTTTTAAGAAATTAAAATCAGATTATTTAATTATTTGTATATAAAAAATTATGTTTGTTAATACTTCTAAAAGTAATAATATGATAATTTGTATTACCTTTGAGAAATTAAAATCAGATTATATAATAACTATGATATGAAAAAGGTGTTTGGGTAAAACTTCTAAAAGTGATTATACGGTAATCTAAAGTTAATTTGTAAACAATTTTAAGAGGCATGTAAGGGGTTACCTTTGCAAAATGGTTATAAAATATTAGATTTAATAATTTTTTTTAAAAGTGTATAATTAAAAGATTAATTATAAATCTGTCGAGATTTGTTGTTCTATTCTCAATTTCATAATAAGGAGATAACTATTCACACATGCTGTAAATGTGTACAATGAGACTTGAACCCTCACTACTGAAATGATATGAATATACATTAACTATTTAAGTTATGAGTTGATATGCAGTCTAATAAATCTTTTTAATAGCTAAATTGACCTTATTAATTTAATATAAATGCAATTATATCCAAGTTTAATTTCATATAATTAAACCCATCATATAATCTCAAACTTTTAGTCTTTTCATTTCATCTAATAATTTTTTTCACATTTTACATATTTCTTTTCAATTTGGAGCACTTTATAATAATATTTTTCTTTTTCTCCTTGTGATTCTCTTTTCAATTTTTTAAAGATAGGTTGTGGTTCTCTCTTTTTTTTAACTTTTGTTAAAAACATGTTTTGTTATATCTAATATAATTCAGACTTTTGATTTTATTTTTATATTAAAATATTTGAATTAAATATTGACTTGGTTTGAATACCAAGTAGAAACATAAATAATTTTAGTTTTCCATATATGTTTGTCATTATATAAAGTTACATCATTAACGACAAATTTATCAAACACATTTACACTGATTTTGAATCTCACAACCGTTTTAACAATATTCACCAAACAATTGTCTAATTAATTTCACAATAAATTATTTACTAAGCACAACTAATAATGATTATTTGTCCAAATTCATGTACAAATAATGTGACATTTGAATTCTCAAAACATTGAGATAATGTAATGAGTGGTGTGATACACAAATAATTGAGATGATATTATATAAAAACCGTTTGTAAATGTGTCTCATGGATATATTTAAAGTCTTTTTAAGATATTAAAAACATTTAATAATTCCTTTTATTTTTTTTTAATAATTTGTTTTAATTGAAAATCATATTAAAAAAAATATTCGATAATATTATTTTGGACAAATTATAGCCACCTATCTACCGTTTGTCATTTTATAGGTATAATCAACTTATTAAAAAATTAACAATTAACTTCTCAGCCGTTAGTTAACATTAGTTAAAGTCAACTATTTTAAGAATATTTTAATTATTCTAATTTTTTTTAATATTTAAAATATATATATATATATAAGATCTCCACCATCCATTTGAGGGGAGACGAATGGCCTCCCTTATGTTCTTCAATGGAGGTCCTCCGTGGAGATTCATGGGAGATCCATTGACGATGGATACATTTTTTTAAAATAAATCTCCATTGTAATTTTTTTTTTGTTCTTTAGTTTTGTAATTTATAATTTATCTTGAATATATCTCCATCATCTAAGTCTAGAGATCTAAATTTATTTTTATTTTTAATTAGATATACTTTTAAAATAGTTAATATTTATTTTTAACAATGACGGCAGTAGATTTAATTGTTAATTTGTCAAAAAGTTAATTCTAATAGTAAAGAGGTTGGTTCTAATTGTAAAAATGTAAACTTTAGACATGCGGGTGTAATTTATCCTATTATTTTAATGCAAAGTAAATTCTGCCCACTAATTATGATTTATGCCATAGAGGAAACTGGAAAGATTTTTGTTTTTTTTCTGAAACAACTGGAATCGTTGAAATAATCTTATAGTTATCCAACAGAAAATATTAAAAAGAAAAAGCAAAAAGGGTGTGGGATACGTTTCTTCCGATTCCCACTCAATCACTGAAACCTGAACGATGTCGTATTTGTTTTCGGGTGGCAGCGGTATATAACTTGCGTGTATTTTTCACCTTCTTCCTCAGCAAGAAATCCCAACTCTTCACTCGAAGGAAGCAGTAGTTTGTCGTCCACTCTACAAAAATCTCATCGCATCAGCAAACTATCACAATTCTCACAATCTGAAACGTGAAAAGATGCTGCTTCGCATCCGCAGCAGAGACGGCTTGGAGCGCGTCACAATCGACAATGCACACATCACCGTTTCCCAGCTCAAAACCCTAATACAATCGCAGCTCCAAATTCCCGTCCAAAACCAAACCATCTCCACCAATCAAAACCTTTTGCTTGCCAAAACCCCCGCCGATCTCCACAAATTCACCGACATGTCCAACCCCAACACGCCCCTTTCCTCTCTCAACATCTCCCACGGTTCCATCATCTTCTTGTCCTACGAAGGCGAGCGCAGCATCAAGGGCCCCGCCGTCCAACCGGCGGGATCCTTTGGCCGCAAGATGACCATGGACGACCTCATCGCCAAGCAGATGCGTGTCTCGCGCCAGGAGACTCCCCACTGCGACTCTGTCTCCTTCGACCGCGACTGCGCCAACGCTTTCCAGCATTACGTCAACGAGACCCTCGCCTTCGCCGTCAAGCGCGGTGGCTTCATGTACGGGACGGTGTCGGACGACAAGAAGGTGGAGGTGAATTTCATCTACGAGCCGCCGCAGCAGGGGACGGAGGACTTGCTTTACCTTCTGCGCGACACGGAGGAGGAGAAGACGGTGGACGCGATTGCTGCCGGATTGGGTATGAAGAAAGTGGGGTTTATTTTCACGCAAACGATAATACAGAACAAGAAGGACTACACTTTGTCGAACAGGGAGGTTCTGCAGGCGGTTGAATTCCACGCTGAGAGCCACATGGAGGAGTGGGTGACTGCGCTGGTGAAGTTGGAGGTGAGTGACGACGGAAGCGCCGCCATCCATTTCGAGGCGTTTCAAATGAGTGATATGTGCGTTCGGTTGTTTAAGGAAGGGTGGTTTGAGAGTGAAATCAAGGAAGGTGATGATCCCAAGCTTTCGAAGTTGAAGAAGGATGTGGTGGTTGGTGTCAAGGATGTAAAGGAAGTTGATAATGATTTCTTCTTGGTTGTTATTAAGATTTTGGATCACCAGGTGCGTTTTTTCTTTAATTCAATCTCTTTTCTTGGTTATTTAAATTTTTATTGGCGATTGATGATATTACAGTGCTCTTAGTTTTAATAAGAGGTAACAGCTTTCAAGCTAAATTGCTTTACCACAATGACAACTTGGTTCCAGCAACTAAGAAATATAGATGTTACATTAGTTTTTATTATATAGGTTGCTAGTATGTTTCTCTGGCAGCCAATGCACCATAGATGTTTATCGTCAGCAACTAAGAAAAAGATTGGTGAACTTTTTGAGATTAAATTTTAGGGCCATATGATGAATTTTGTCTTATCTCACTGGATCTGCTCTCCACTGGGTATTATAAATACTTTTCGAGGGTAAAGTCAGCATAGATTTTTGAAGAGTCATTAGCTCATGAATTATTTGCTGCCAGTATCGTTTTGGCAAGCTGTCCATTCCAGTCCAACTAGTTCTTGTAAAATCATTTGAATAGTTCAATTTATGTCTTTACAAGTACGTAGGACTCAATTGTTCACCTATTTTTTTCAGAATCAAATATTGAAAAAAGAAGATAACAATTTTATTAGGTGTGTGCTTGTAACTGTCTTAATAACTGGGTCTGGATATCTATATTTTTCTGTCAATTTTGTGCTTCGTTCTTGTGCAGCTTTCGGTCTTATTTGTTGTCTGCCCATTCATTCGGTGTTAAGAGTTACAGGGGTTGCTAGGCATGGACCATGTGACAGTGGTTTCCAACTTGCAGGTTGGTAGTATTTGACTTAGGTTCTGAAGTTGATATATCTCGAGCAACTTGTGATGTTCTGGTCGGAACATTGTTGTACTATGGTTTGAGATGATGATAGGTATCTAGGTTTAGTTACTGACAAATCTAAGGCTTGCAGCACCCATATAAGTATTTTAAAACTTTAGACAGTAAATATAGAGTCTACAGTTTAGTAGCATTTGGGTTTTCCTTTTAATGGAAAGCTTGAATCCAGTCATGATGATTGATGTGATGTAGCCTTCGTAGAAATAAAATAATAACAGAAAGCTCAACTGTGTCTTAGCATAATAGGTAGGTTCTTCTTTGGGTGGTGGACTACCTAGGATGACACCTAAAATGAGGTTTTAAGTCTGCATTAAGATTGCTCAATTAGTGTTCTTTCAGATTTATACTATTTTGGGTGTGCGAAATGGAGAGTCCCTGTTCTTCAGGTTATATTGCTGTTCCTAATTGTGATTTGCAATAGGGAAGCTGGTGATGCGGTATTCCCTGATCTCTTTTGATGGTAAATCACTATATTGAGTTTTGGACTCTTACAAGCCTCCCAATATGATGTTTGAACATTTCAAAAGAGGTTACAAGGTTACATTAAAGTTTGGAAGAGCATGTTTATTGAAATTGTATTGGTGTTTAGCAAGTGGCAACTAGCCCTCACCCTTGGCTTTTGTTCCCCCTGTTTTCTCTTTGATGGAGTAGTTTTTCTCAACTTGCCTTGCATGAGGTAGATGAAATACTTCTGGTGTGTGGCTTTATTTGTTAGTTATTTTCAGGATAGTATAATATAATAAGATAGGTATGAACATATACGCATTTAACGTAGAAAAATCGGTTGGATTATAAGTGGATAACATATTAATGGTGGATCATTTATCATTCCTATTAAACAGATGATAATATAGTAAGTATTTATTTGTGAAAACTAAGTGATACAATTATACAAAGTGTATGTTGTATTTAAATTGAGAATATTGTATATATATAGAGAGAGAGGGAGAGACCAACTCGAGGTTTGGCTTAATAAATTTGTGTAGATTTATACAGCCTGATCCTGCTTTGGTGTTTAGTTATTTGTTTGACAATGGTTTGTAGATATAGTTTTTCTAAAGATGGAAGTGGTTTTGTTATGGTTTTTGTTGCATATCAGCAAGTACAGATTTAGACGTGATTTGACACATACATTTATAGTAAAGGATGAAATCATTACAATGTCTGGAAGCTATTTTCTACTAGTCTTTCCTTGGTTTGTGAAGCATTTAGCATATGAACTTCACTTGTTAATTTATTTGGTTACTAGATAATACATAGCTTCGTTTGCTCTACTGTTATGGCTCTTACGTGGAACTACTATTTGATACAGGGACCTCTTTCATCAACCTTTCCCATTGAGAACCGGAACACCCAAGTTACGATGAGGGCTCTAAAGAGTCATCTGGACAGAGCACAGAGTCTTCCACTAGTCAAATGGATATCTGATTTTCATTTGCTGCTCTTTCTAGCAAGGTTTCTTGACCTCAATTCTGATATCCCTGCATTGACACAGTGTGTGCAGACACAGACAGCAGTACCGGAAGGTTATAAACTTCTAATTAACTCACTGGCTGACACGGCATAATTCAAAATTGCAACTTGGCATTTGATTAATTGTCCACAGTTGGACTAGAGGCAATAGCTGTTGCTATTTAATCCATGCATGATCTCTGGGAGGGGCCCCAAGTCTCGATGAAGTTGCAGCACTTTGACGTTGTACTTTAAATTAACTGTCATATTAATCAATTCCTCCCAATATTTATGTTTTAGTGAAACAAGGCTGTGTTTATAGTTAAACGTGTTTTATAAAAGAATGCATCTGGAACCAATGACCTTGCATATTGTGATGCGAATTTTTATGGCGTAAACTGCTTTGTTTTCCCTGTTTTGAAGTGCTTGTAGTTGGAGAAGCCTGCTTTCTGATAAATAAAAATATTGCACCGTTATACTTTTCCAATATCATTTAAAGATAGATGTTGATAGTTGTTTTCTGGATGTTAAAAAGTATTCTTCACAGCTATAGGAAACATGCTTCTATACGCTAATAAAAAATGGCTACTATTTGTCGTGTTTTTGTATTTAATTTTAAATATCTGGCGATGATAATATACCCGATATTTTTATATACCCATATTGATATATGGGGTGTGATCTTTTTCGTAAACAAATTTGTGATATTTCTGTGAATATCGATCAGTGAAAGAAAAAAATTCGTGAATTATTTTGTATATTTCTGTAATGTAGAGTAAGAAATTAATGATATTTCCATAGTGGTAATTGTCAAAAATAACCTTCTAAATTTATGAAAATTTGTTTTTAACCTCATGTTCAAAAATGATTGTTAGTGACCTCTTTAAAAATTTTATTTCAAATTTTAACCAAATATTGACAAAAGCTACCCCTGAAAAATTACATAAGTTACCCCACATTAATTGTATATAAAATTACAAAAATACCTAAAAAAAATAGAATTACAAAAAAACCATTTGACCAAAATTGAAATTACAAAAATACCTAAAAAAATAAAATTACAAAAAAACCATTTGACCAAAATTGAAAATTGAAAATCAGAAACATTTCTTCATCTTCTTCATTTCCTTCGTCAGTTCGTCATTTCTCTCCTCTGCTTTTTTTTCTCTCTTCATTTTATACTTCTGTATTGGTTCATAAATATACCACCAATTTTGAGGTATGTTAATACATCATATGTTATAAGTATTTGTTACATTGATCTATTAATTGAGTAGAGATGGTGTAGATTGATTCCCTAATATTTTCTTCAACCTATAAAACGTTTCACGCAAAAATTTTGCGTGAATCACACAAAATTTTTTGCGTGAAACCCGATTTGCGTGAAACACAAAATTTTTGCGTGAAACACATAATTTCAGCGTGAATCACGCTGAAATTATTGCGTGAAACACGTTTCACGCAATAATTGTTGCGTGATTCACGCTATAATTGTTACGTGAAACACGTTTCACGCAATAATTTCAGCGTGATTCACGTTTCACGCTGAAATTATTGCGTGAAACACGTTTCACGCAATAATTGTTGCGTGATTCACGCTATAATTGTTATGTGAAACACGTTTCACGCAATAATTTATGCGTGATTCACGTAAAAATTATTGCGTGATTCACGCAAACATTTCAGCGTGAATCACGCTGAAATTATTGCGTGAAACACGTTTCACGCAATAATTTCTGCGTGAATCACGCTATAATTGTTACGTGAAACACATTTCACGCAATAATTTCTGCGTGATTCACGCAAAAATTATTGCGTGATTCACGCAAATCGGGTTTCACGTAACAATTTATGCTTGAATCACGCTAAAATTTTAACGTGAATCATGTACAAATTTTAGCATGAAATACATTATTTTTGCGTGATTCACGCAAACCGGTTTTCACGCAACAATTTCAGTTTGATTCAAGCAACAATTTCAGCGTGATTCACGTAGAAATTTTTGCGTGAAACACATTATTTTTGCGTGATTCACGCAAATTGGGTTTCACGCAACAATTTCAGCGTGATTCACGCTGAAATTATTGCGTGAAACACGTTTCACGCAACAATTGTTACGTGAAACACGTTTCACGCAACAATTGTTACGTGAAACACGTTTCACGCAATAATTTCTGCGTGATTTACGCAAAAATTATTGCGTGATTCACGCAAACCGGGTTTCACGCAAAAATTTCAGCGTGAATCACGCTGAAATTATTGCGTGAAACACGTTTCACGCAACAATTTCTGCGTGTATCACGCTATAATTGTTACGTGAAACACGTTTCACGCAATAATTTCTGCGTGATTCACGCAAAAATTATTACGTGATTCACGCAAACCGGGTTTCAAGCAATAATTTCAGCGTGATTCACGCAGAAAGTTTTGCGTGAAACCCAGTTTGCGTGAATCACGCAATAATTTCTGCGTGAATCACGCTGAAATGTTTGCGTGAAACCCGGTTTGCGCAATAAATTGGTACATGTTTCACGGTAAAATGAAAGTTTATGAAATATGGCTTACAACACTCTGAAATTTTATGTAAAATGTTATGAATTGTAACCAAGTTTTTTTAATTTTTTCAGAAAAATGGCTATGCGCAGGCTGATAATTAATTACAACGGGCAGTGGGATGGGTTGAAGTATGTTGGTGGGGAGCTGTTCGTTCAGGTGGTTACAGATGATTTGACATATGCGCAGTTGTTAGATTTGATATATGGTTTGATTGGGGTTGATAGAAGTTTGCATGATGTAGTTGTCAGTTCGGTCGTCTCCAATGATATGAATGAAAGAAGAAAATACATCATCCGACGTGACGAAGATGTTTATTTTTTGCTAGTTTGTGACCGAGCTGTTCATGAGATATATGTCGGTATTGTTGAAAAGGTAGACAATCATGTTAGATATTCTCCGCAAATACCTGCACCGATTCCAGGGTGGTCCACTAAAATTCCAGATGCACTATGTCCTCCTTCTTTTGGAACCAATTTTGCAGGTGCTAGCACTAGTAATTTCACTCCGTCTACGGCTGTCCCATTATGGGAGGGTGACCAAGGGATCCCACCATCATTTGCAGATGATTACGAACAGTCAGATAATGTTACTCATTCAAATTCGTCCGATGATGATGGGATTCTGTTGCCTCCAACCTCGTGTCATACTCCAGAGCACTTGTCAGATGAGGATTGTCAAGGAATGGAACAACCAGATAATCAACAGGCCGGTGGTGTTGTTCCCCCATATTACCCAGTAGTTGATGCGGTTCCATCCAGATGGGTAATTCCGGGGGCAGATCAGTATTGTATTGAACCTATCAGAAGTGAAACTTCTAATTCGTTACATGGAGCTTTGTATACTGGTAAGATTTTTCAAACTAAGGATCACTTGAAAGCTGCGCTGGGTAAATATGCTATGATGCAGAAGTTCAATCATAGGATAAGACGGTCGACGAAGAGGCGTTTTGAGGCAGGGTGCAGGGACATTAATTGCAAGTTTGTCTTACGGGCCATCCGTAAAGAGAATTGCTCGGTGTGGCATGTACGGAAGTTCAATACGGTCCATTCATGTTCATTGGATGCTTATGAGTCACACTTTCGATCTGTTAGTGCTGTTGTCATTGGTGAGATATTTGCACCTAAACTTAATACGAATGGTCGTGTCATTCGACCCGTTGACATCATTTCTGAGATGAGGGAGCAACATGGTGTACAACTAATGTACACCAAGGCCTGGCGGTCAAAAGAACATGCGGAGAAAATTCTTTACGGTAAACCTGAGGATTCATACAGTTTACTGACATCATATTTTCATATGTTAAGATTGACTAATCCAGGGACTGTCACAGCGGTACAGACAAATGAAAACAGTCAGTTTCTTTACTCATTCCTTGCACTTGGGCCATGCATACATGGGTTTCGGTCAGTTATACGACCAGTCATAGCCATTGATGCTACCCATTTGAAGGGTGCATTTTCTGGGGTGATTTATGTGGCTACCAGTAAGGACGGGGACGAAATGTGCTACCCATTGGCTTTTGGTTTTGGGGATGGTGAATCAGAAGAAGGATGGACTTGTTTTCTAAGACACCTACGGGAAGCGTACGGTAATCCTACTAACTTGGTAATAGTTTCTGATCGACACAAAAGCATTGCAAAGGCAATGAGCAACGTATACCCGAGCGTACCTCACCTAGTATGTTATTACCATCTGAAGCAAAACCTAAAGAATCATTGTAGGGGACGTAAAGATATCATGGAACTTTATGCCAAGGCTGCTTACTCATACCAAGTTCATTCATGTAATGCAAGCTTGACTCAAATTCAAAATTCTCACCCATCCTCATTTAACATGTTGGTTGAGGCTGGGGTTGATAGGTGGGCACGTGCATATTGCCCAGGCCGGAGATACCAAATGATGACAACAAACATTGCAGAGGCACTAAATAATTGTATTAAGAGAGCACGGAGGTTGCCTATCACCGCAGCTATGGAGTTCTTAAGGGATATGCTTCAAAGGTGGTTCTACGATCGACGGGAGAAGGCGGCTAAAAATCCAACTTATCTTACAACTGCGGCTTCTAATCACTGCAAAGTTATGTATGATGAGTCATTAGCATTCCAGGTATATCCTATTGACCTCACCAAATACTTAGTAAAAGGTGGTGAGCACGATGGTTTAGTTAACATCGATGAGAAGACGTGTTCATGCCGACATTGGGACTTAGATCAACTCCCTTGTACACATGCTATTGCAGTAGCAAGGTATTTTCACACTATATTCTCATTTTTACTTCTGTTAAATTGTAAACATGTCATTGTGTTCATACTCATTTAGTTTCCTTTTTTTTTTTTAATAGGTTCTCGAAAATAGACTTCAATTCGTTTTGCCACGAGTTCTATAGTACATCATGGCTTAAGACAGCATATGCCCCATCTATAAATCCGATTCCTAGTCCATCCTCATGGGACGTACCTAGTGATGTTAGCAGTCAGGTGGTCCTACCACCCGAAGGTAGAAGGCAATCTGGAAGGCCTAGACAGTCCAGGATACCTTCGGCCGGTGAGACCCAGCGTAGAAAGAAATGCTCCAAATGTGGTGAAGCTGGACACAATCGCGTGGGTTGTCCCAATCCACGTCGTACAGCAACAGTTACAAAATCTTCTACACCTACCAGTCAAGATGTCTCGGTTCGTAGGCAACGTCAATGTGGTGCATGCAAGCAATTAGGACATTATCGCACGACATGTCCCTTTGTTGACCACTCTCATACCGAGGATGACACAACCACTGAGACGCCCCGAAGTGATGATGCTTAAGTTATTCATATATTATTGTGGACCTTATGTTATTGTGGATCTTATGTTATTGTGAACCTTATGTTATTGATATTCAGTACGTGTCGGCTTCTTCTTCTTCTTCTTCTTCTTCTTTTTCTTCACTGGTGTTCTTCTCTCCGATGGGTTTCTCTCCGTCGATCTTCTTCGTTGGCGTTCTTCTCTCCGATAGATTTTGATCGGTGACTCCTTCTCCTTCTTCTTCGCTGGCGTTCGGCTTCTTCTTCCTCAGCTTCTTCTTCTGTTGATTCACGTAGGCCACTCTAAAACAAAGAAAAAAAAACAGCAGAAACAAAAAAAATGATTTAGGGTTAGAAAATTAGATTTTAAGTATATTATATAAAAAAGGGAGAAATGATCCGGATTTTAACGAAGAAATGGAGAAGGATATTGTAGCATTACTCTCAGAAGAGCTTACATTACAAAAAAGGGTTGCCAATGAATCTTTGGAACACACAAATGCACTGATAATGAGTGCCAGGAAAACCTCTTCACAGTACCAAAGAGAAGCAGAGAAATGCAATGCAGCAATGGAAACATGTGAAGAAGCAAGGGAGAGAGCCGAGAAAGAACTTAGAGAGGAGTGCAGGCTAGCAGAGTTATGGGAGAAACGAGCTCGAGAACAAGGATGGAAAGATGATATACGAAGGTTATATGCATAAACATTAAACAGAGAGATTGCTGCTATTCTTTTTCAGCCAATTTTAGGCTTTTTCATATAGCAAGATAGCTTATATAACTACTGCTTACATCTCTCCTGTGAATATAAACATGCCAACACCATTCTTTTTCCAACTAGATTTTTCTGAATATTTGACAGTGAATTACTTGTACCTTGCTAAATTACTACATGAAAGCTACCGATATAAAATCTATCCACAACTTTGCATTCGGAGAACTTCATGCTTTAGTTTCTGCATCCCAAGTATAATGTGGTGGATACACAGGTTGAATGGAAGCAAATGTTAAAGCTTAAATCTTTTCAACACATTTCACTGTTATTGAACAAAAGCAACCAGCAATAACAATACACTATTTGTATACTTTTTAAGGAATCATTCCTTAGCCAAAAAAAAAAAAAGAAAGGCGTTTTATTGGCCGTGCCGCATAATGATTTTATTGCGTATGAGAAACCAGAAAATACATATTCCACATCAATCTTTTCCTTTGAAAAACTTCAAAGAAAAATAGAAAGCAAAATATAAATGCAGTTCGACCTGAACACTGTTTCTTAAGATTGTCAGATGTTACCCGGAACATGCAATGAATATATATTATGCTGATGAATATATATCATGCTGATGAATATATACCAATTGAAAGTAAGAAATCTTTACTTGACTTTATAAATCACAAACAAACTCTGCAAGCAGTGCTCCAAAGAATGTAACAAATAAGTTAAAAATTAATACTTCTACACAGCTGAAGGAATAAAGCCTCGAATAAATTAGTTATTAGTCACAAGTTCACAACTATTTCTTGAGCCAAATCAACACCAAAACGCCAACATTTAGCACCCAAACACCAACATTATTCAATCAACAATATTTAGAAACAACAAAACACAATTTCAAAAAAATTAAATATAAACAATCAATCTGTAAAAAATAAATCAAAATTTTCAATATATTCAATAAACAATGTGTCTAAATAAAATCCATGATTCACGCAAACATCGAACGAAGTCGAACAAAACCGAGTCTAACCTTGTCGTCGTCAGAACGAAGCCGAACTTTCCTTCTCGTTCTCGTGTCGGCTTCTTCTTCTTCTTCTTCTTCTTCTTTTTCTTCACTGGTGTTCTTCTCTCCGATGGGTTTCTCTCCGTCGATCTTCTTCGTTGGCGTTCTTCTCTCCGATAGATTTTGATCGGTGACTCCTTCTCCTTCTTCTTCGCTGGCGTTCGGCTTCTTCTTCCTCAGCTTCTTCTTCTGTTGATTCACGTAGGCCACTCTAAAACAAAGAAAAAAAAACAGCAGAAACAAAAAAAATGATTTAGGGTTAGAAAATTAGATTTTAAGTATATTATATAAAAAAGGGAGAAATGATCCGGATTTTAACGAAGAAATGGAGAAGGATATTGTAGCATTACTCTCAGAAGAGCTTACATTACAAAAAAGGGTTGCCAATGAATCTTTGGAACACACAAATGCACTGATAATGAGTGCCAGGAAAACCTCTTCACAGTACCAAAGAGAAGCAGAGAAATGCAATGCAGCAATGGAAACATGTGAAGAAGCAAGGGAGAGAGCCGAGAAAGAACTTAGAGAGGAGTGCAGGCTAGCAGAGTTATGGGAGAAACGAGCTCGAGAACAAGGATGGAAAGATGATATACGAAGGTTATATGCATAAACATTAAACAGAGAGATTGCTGCTATTCTTTTTCAGCCAATTTTAGGCTTTTTCATATAGCAAGATAGCTTATATAACTACTGCTTACATCTCTCCTGTGAATATAAACATGCCAACACCATTCTTTTTCCAACTAGATTTTTCTGAATATTTGACAGTGAATTACTTGTACCTTGCTAAATTACTACATGAAAGCTACCGATATAAAATCTATCCACAACTTTGCATTCGGAGAACTTCATGCTTTAGTTTCTGCATCCCAAGTATAATGTGGTGGATACACAGGTTGAATGGAAGCAAATGTTAAAGCTTAAATCTTTTCAACACATTTCACTGTTATTGAACAAAAGCAACCAGCAATAACAATACACTATTTGTATACTTTTTAAGGAATCATTCCTTAGCCAAAAAAAAAAAAAGAAAGGCGTTTTATTGGCCGTGCCGCATAATGATTTTATTGCGTATGAGAAACCAGAAAATACATATTCCACATCAATCTTTTCCTTTGAAAAACTTCAAAGAAAAATAGAAAGCAAAATATAAATGCAGTTCGACCTGAACACTGTTTCTTAAGATTGTCAGATGTTACCCGGAACATGCAATGAATATATATTATGCTGATGAATATATATCATGCTGATGAATATATACCAATTGAAAGTAAGAAATCTTTACTTGACTTTATAAATCACAAACAAACTCTGCAAGCAGTGCTCCAAAGAATGTAACAAATAAGTTAAAAATTAATACTTCTACACAGCTGAAGGAATAAAGCCTCGAATAAATTAGTTATTAGTCACAAGTTCACAACTATTTCTTGAGCCAAATCAACACCAAAACGCCAACATTTAGCACCCAAACACCAACATCATTCAATCAACAATATTTAGAAACAACAAAACACAATTTCAAAAAAATTAAATATAAACAATCAATCTGTCAAAAATAAATCAAAATTTTCAATATATTCAATAAACAATGTGTCTAAATAAAATCCATGATTCACGCAAACATCGAACGAAGTCGAACAAAACCGAGTCTAACCTTGTCGTCGTCAGAACGAAGCCGAACTTTCCTTCTCGTTCTCGTGTCGGCTTCTTCTTCTTCTTCTTCTTCTTCTTTTTCTTCACTGGTGTTCTTCTCTCCGATGGGTTTCTCTCCGTCGATCTTCTTCGTTGGCGTTCTTCTCTCCGATAGATTTCTGATCGGTGACTCCTTCTCCTTCTTCTTCGCTGGCGTTCGGCTTCTTCTTCCTCAGCTTCTTCTTCTGTTGATTCACGTAGGCCACTCTAAAACAAAGAAAAAAAAAACAGCAGAAACAAAAAAAATGATTTAGGGTTAGAAAATTAGATTTTAAGTATATTATATAATGGGTTGAACTGTAATTTTACATGTATTTTTTAAAAATTTGACAGGGTTACTAACAATCATTTTGGAAAATGAGGTTAAAAACAATCTTCCCCATACTTAGAGGGCTAAATTTGAATTTCTCCCCATTTCATAATGTTTAATCAATATTTTTTTTTTTTTATGTTTTTAGCCAAATTTTTATACTCGTGCTTTTTATTTAGGTTGATGTTAATTGATTCCAAACAATCTATAATTGTAATTCATAAAATCATGTTATAATTTCTTTTTTATTACACGTCCAATCACAAGACCTATTGACAATGGTTATACAGTGAGAAATTATGAAACGCAGTTAAGAATGCGACCATATAATGAAGATAATCTTTCAATTAGTTTTTCATCCATGAGTTTAGGGACCGGTGATGATGAGTATGGAGGTTTTAGAATCCACAATTGTCCTTCCATATAATTTTCTATATATGGACAGATAATGGAAAAAAATTAAAAAATTTAAACGTTGCATGTTCGTAATTATATTAAAAATTATTTAAATTTTATATTATAATATCATATCAAGACAGTAGCCTACACTGTATTTGAACTATCTAATTCTTCTTTTTGGTTTTAAAATTTACATGACTCATATAATGTAAATTATTAGAAAATAAATTTTTAATAGAATATTTTTTTTTTTATATGTCTCGTATGTACATTATATTCATATTTTACTATATAGTTTATTAGGTGTTATGTCTTTAAAAAATAAAAGTCTTTTTATATAGTTTTTTAATATATATTTATTCTTCTTCTTCTTTCTTTTTTTTTTTCTCCTTTATTTGTATTTATATTTAATTTTAAATTTCGGGTTGATTGTTGAAGTTTAATAATTTTCAACCCAGCTGACGCTGTTTGCGAATCTGTTCTAAAGATAGATTGGGTCGGCGGTAAATAGGGGATCAAGAAATTATCCTAAATTTCCTAGGTTAATGTTTTCTAAACAAACCAGTATTATTTGGAGACATTCCTTGCGTTTTCGTTTCTCAAAAGAGTAGTATGGCTGCACATACCTCGGCTAAGTTTGCTTTGTCCTGCGACAATAGTACGGTTTGGGTTGACGAGTGTCCCCATTTTATTCAGCATATTATAAGCCCTGATTATTATCAATAATATTTATAGCTTTGGCCAAAAAAAAAAAAAAAAACCCTCTATTTAGTTCACAAATTATATATTTCATTGAATAATTTGTATTTGAAAAAAATATCCCGGTGGATATACAAATGCATATGGGAATTGACAAAACTCAAAGCTTGGACTTTTTAAGTCTACTTGGTCATTTCATATACAGCTCATAAACTCAAACCAAGTAAAAAAAAAAAAAAAAAAAGCAAATTACACCTTACCTACTATAAGTTTGGTTATTCAGGGACGAAAAGATCTTTCAAAAAATTGACACACACCTCCTTCAATTTTTTTCTTAAAAAAAAAGAAAATTAAAAAATAATTAAATTATTCTCTATCTCTACCGTACATCAAGATAGGGGAAATAAAATTTTAAAAAGAGAAAAAAATAGATAGATGAATTCTACCATTCATCTCAAAGACAGACGGTGAAGATTAAATAAAGAAAAATAAAAATGTAAAAGTAAAAAATAAAAAATAATGGTGGGATTTCAAATAGAATATCCACTTATGGATATCCAAGAGCTCTATGGATAAAGATCTCTCCATTGCAGAGACGGAGTCAGCAATGGAGATCCATTCTCTCAACTTCTATCGTTGTCAAGGATGGAGATAAGATTCTCATCATGACGATAGAGAGATTTTTATTATTTTTTTTCTTTTATATTTTTCTTTTTTGATCTCTACTGTCCATCTTTTGAGATGGACGTTGGAGATCCATTTATTATTTTTTAATTTTTTTTAGAGATGGTCGGTAAATATCTATTTTACCGAGACAGAGTTAGCGATGGAGATCCATTCTCTCAACTTCTATCATTGTCAAGGATGGAAATGAGATTATCACCGTGACGATAGAGAGATTTCCATTATTTTTTTTCTTTTATATTTTTCTTTTTTGATCTCTACTGTTCACCTTTCGAGATGGAAGTCGGAGATCCATTTATTATTTTTTTAATTTTTTTTACAAATGGTCGGTAAATATTTATTTTTATATAATTTATAATTAATTTAATTTGTAATATTTAGAATTAAAATAATTAGGGTATTTAAGTTATTTTATTCATTTTATACAATTAACTATGAAAGTTAACTGTTAACGACTAACTTGCATGAGAGGTATAAGAGAGGTGTGTAAGTTTTTTGAAATGACATTTCTATATCGAGTAGCAAAACCTAAGATAAGTAAAGTGTAATTTGCTCCCAAAAAAGAGAAAAAAGTGTAATTTACTTAAAAAGTTAATTAATTACATGAGAAATACGTGAACACGTAATATAATATAAGTGGCTAAGGCGTAGAATGGAGTATTGGAGCTTTTCTTATATCAAAGACCCGTCAAAACAGAATCACGTCGTCAGTCAACTTAATCTCCGTAAAACGTACAAGGTAGAGAGGATCTAGGACGCTTAGATTCTACCACACGCTTAATCACCCATCATCAAGTCACCATAAGCCCACGGTTTTCATTTGGCGGGAGATTTCTTACTTCTGCAAATCTAGGGCAAAAATAA